>JPKZ01002488.1:357833-379587 GCA_000803305.1 Toxocara canis | reverse complement strand
ATCCCCCCCCCCCCCCCCCCCCCCCCCCCCCCCCCCGATTTTTTTCTTTCAGTTGAAAACTCGATACTATATTCATAGTATTTCTTATTTTGTTTTGCACATTCTTTGCATAATTTTGCGAAAAAAAAAAGTTTCTTCCGCTAAAGTCTTTGCGAAGTAAGATGCCGATTTCTGGAGCAGTTCAGCATTCTGTGAATACTACTCCAATCGGCTTTATAATAGATTCTTCAGTCGAAATCTTTACCCAACCAACTGCATCTTACGAGGAGAGATTATGAATGATGCAACACGTTGTGTTCACATCGATCGACGTTATTTAATGAACTGACAAACATGGAATTCTGGAAGGGTATGGATTTGCGCTGCTACTTAGCACATCGACTAACTGAAATTTTGTGATTCCCAAATCTCATTTTGATGTATCAGCTTTGCTGAGCACGTCTGTTACAGGTCGTGACGATGCAATAATATGTTCTGCTTCCTTAAAACTGCAACACATAATCGTTCAATCTCTTTCTACCAATATATTTGTGTTTTGCTTTCAAATGAGTTCCACAACTTATACGATGATATAAGTGCAAAAATGCTGTCTTCAGAAACGTTAAATTCAAACCAGCTGACGGCTTCCGAAACCAAGAGCAACCTGTGCTTTGAAGTTCAAAAAAATTTAACAACCTCACGTTCAGTGGCGAGTTGTGGCTCGACTATTTCAAACTCGTCAAGCTGAGATGTGGTAATATGAAGCAGCCTTAAAGTCAAATGACCGTTTCCTCGAAGCTAGTTTTTCTACAAAGCGCTCATGGCATTTTAACGGCTAACTATAGAGCAATAACATATGTTCACAAGTGTAACGTAAGTCATGTATTGATACATAAAGGTGTCTTAAAGCGTACTAAGGTAATTCGTATCCTTATTCGTCATCCAGCATTCTATTTTAAATGAGGAAAACACATATGACCGTACTTTTAACAAAACTTTTAACGCGTTGTACATAGAAAATCTTAAACCTATGAAGCGGAAAATGCTCTTGTTCAAATAATCGAGGTACGCACGTCGGTTTGTTCATCATGTTTCACTCCTACGTTCAAGTTCATGTTAACGAAATCATCTTTCTGTTAATAAATGTTTTGCATTTATGACGGCCTCTTAAATCTCGATGATTTTTCCAACGCTTCAGAACAAATCGTAAATTCAGCTTGATATGCGCTCAACTCATAAAATGACATTTTATTCAGTAGCAACTTCGACAGTGGGAAATTTTATGATGGAAACCGTTTCAAACTGAAAGGCACGCCGGCGATGAATATGCTGTTCTCTCAATGGCTTGACACTTGTGGTCATGCGGCTAGCAATGGGTTTATTCCGAAAATTGTTCTGCGGTTTTTGCGGTGAAGGTTGAGTATTTCAAAACTCAGTCTCAAATGAAACGGCAGAAACTAAACTCAAGGCGAGCACATTATACAAATTCGTTCGCTCTTTAAGAAACAGTTGGAAAAGTGACATCAATTCTGAAGATGATGGAAACTCGCGGCGGTCGCCGCTTTACTGAGCAATCTTTTCGTCATATCTGTATATAGAGAACGCCTTTGAGAACAAAAATACGCGAAGTTAAGGTGACAGAAGATGACAGAAGGAAGTAGGAGAAATGAAACTTTATTAAAGATCGCGCGAACAATAAAATTTTAGAAATGCCATTCACAGTTCCATTCACCGATTTGATCAAATTTTTTGCTCGTTTTATATCTCCTTTTCTTATTTGGAGAATTCTATGGCGAGTAGGGAATTGCAGTTGAAAACAGTTTTGCTTGCGCCAATCACAAACTACTTCTACTGAGTTGAGAAATAACGACACCGAGTAGGGCTGTGTTCGCCACTAAAGAACATCCCCCTCCCCTTTCAAGGAATCCGACTATGTTAACCTTTCAGATGATAGAGCAAATATCAGTACGATTCGAAAACCGAATCTCTTTAGAAAGAGAGGTACTTCTGCATTTTCCGCGGTCGAAATTTCATTGCCATTTTGACACCTGGAGCAAGGGGATATTTTTAACTCCAAACAAATTCCCTCTAGCATGGAAGTGCTGCAAGTTGCGGAGTTACCTTTAAGGGTTGTATCACGCATCTCGTATGTCCCATGATGGCGAAAGAAATTCAGCTTACAAGTTTTACGGGGATATACGCAACTTAGAGCGGCGAAAAAGCAGCCTTTAAGCACTAGGACAGCGGCATCACGACGTACTGTTGAATAGTAGTCTAAATGGAACACTCGTAACCCTTTGAAATTGCATGATTTTATGGTCATTAGACAGTAACTGCACTTCCACAACTGTCATGAGTAATCCTCTGAACGCAGCAACAGTTACAGATGGCCGGAAAAAAAACCCAACTGATTAGCTGTTAGCGTTAATAAATTTTTGAACAGTTCCTCTTGCTGATTCCTCCGGCCCTGTGGTATATGGCGGATCGAATAAAACAAAGATCATATTATGAAAAGACAAAATTTTGAAATCTCCCAGATATCTTTTGATAATTTTTGGAAAAGTCGATGCATCCCTTACAACAACTCGAAAGTGTTCCAACAGATGTGCTGCAAGTGTGCTTTCGCTTATTGGGTTTCGATCTTATTTGAATGACACTTTTTCTGCAATCAATTGCAGACGCACGAAGGGCACAATTCGCTTTTAAAGACGACCAGTAAAACTCATTAAGTTCGCACTTTTCGCGAGTACACGCTGTCGGAACATGTCGAAGACACAAAGGCAAATGCAAATCTCCCAAAGGAACGTCTGTGACCCAAAGAAACCGATGCAGAGCTGATGCCGTTTCAGTATCTCATGCTCGATGTCAATGTTTTTGCTTTTCCAAAGGGATTTGCACCTACTGGATGACTTCGCAGCTTAAAGACTGACATTAGGCTCCTATCGTTTTTTTAAACCCTCAGCTCTCCAATTATCTCGAGGACAGCTTCATGCTATCCCGGAAAGCATGAATGTAGCCAACTGGAGACCTGCTAAGATACTGAAAGTGATAGGGCGGATACCGTTCTGCACCAAAAGTCACCATTACTGGAAACGGAAAGCATAGGACCGAAAGCGGCAGTCCAAGAGCTAAATCATTCGAGGAACATTAACGGTTCAGTGGCACAACAAAGTATCTTCGAGCATTGGATCTCCGTGGCTTAAATACTCCATCTGGAACATTTTGGGACTACATGATAGCCGCTGTTCCCTTTCTGCGCGCTTGTGCCTTACTGGGGATCGTGGTCATCCATACTATTCGATTCCCTCCAGCCAGACAGGTAGCACGCATGCAATTGGTATCGCATAGGCAGGCTGCAAAAATAAATTACAAGCATATGATGCTGAAGTCTAGGGCATATACAGTCGTAAAGTGCCTCATGTTCTCTGGCTTCGACCTATTTCTGAGTGTTCTTATTTTGATTTTGTGCACCAATGGTTGGAGTGAGCCAGGGTTCATGTGGTTCGTTTGCGGCCATCGAAAACGATATCAGGAACTCGAATTCATGCGAACGCCGTACAAGCAAACAGTTTAAAAACTACGGAAACCAGCTGTCCTAACTAACGTATTTGCACGCACCAGTCCTGGTGTGATTCCATCAGAACTGACGCAAGCATGAAGCTTATGGTAACTGCTACTTCCGCCTTCGCCTTGCGAGCGAAGACGATTCGGCAACAGCGCTCATGAGGAGAAAACAATTCCGCTGCTAATGCGTATGAGAACTCAAACATTCATTAGACGGACACCTAAACGTGTACTGCCACCATGTCAATTTAAAAGATAAAACAAGTTATCAATGAAGTATTGCTACAATCTGACAGTAAGAAAAACTCACCCGGTTCGTTCTGGATGACTTTCGGTTCACTACTCCGAAACTTGCGCTTACTAACGGCTCCGCCTCTTTCCGGTTCTGTTGTAGGTGAAGCGGGAAATTTTTTAGGTAACAAAACAACTCCAATATTGTACCTTACCAAGTCTTTAGCCAATATTCCACTAAACGAGCGCAGCGCTTAAACGCGATTCTGGTTCAAACGGCTGTTTAAAAAAAAAAATTAATTTGAAGAAAAACCTAATGCAAACAGTCAGTCAACGTACTGTCCTTCTGACATTTCCGTTTTCCATTAATTCGTTTCATTAATCTTTATTTAACACAACGACTCTCTCGTTCTTTCATAAATTCGTGAAAAACTTCTTAAATGGCATGAAAGAATTGTAGATTACGGTAAGTTCGAGTGGCTGCACAATTTAAAAAAAAAACTCCGTGAGCGGTTAATGAAACAGTTCGTACGAATAGGTTAAGGCATTGTTCATATCCGCGCAAAAAAATATCACCTGGTTTATTGACTATGTTTGCATAGTCGTGAAACACCGAAATTAATAGACTGAAATATGCAAAGTATGAGACCGCTTCACATTAGGCCAATATTGTTCCAGAAATTCTTTAAATTGCTTATGAAATTATCTTTTGTCATACTTCAACGCTGATTTTGTGGCACTAAACAAAATGTACTCTTCAGTTTTCGTAAACCACGCTTTACATAGAAATATTTGCAAAAGACTATGATTATTTGCAAAAATTGCGAAACAGCATAACTCATGGGGTTAAGTTTCATTGAAATTTTCAACACATTTATATTTTCTTCCCCTATAAATGAACGTCAACTTATATAAACTAATGCGCGAAAAAAAAGAGAGCAGTTACTGCGGTATTTATAATCAATGCAGTCAAAAGTGCGTTAATTTGAAAGAAATACGTCGGTAATCGCAGCAAAATAGGCCTAAAGTGGATCAGAAAATACATTCAGAGCAAATATCGTAACATAATAGTACCGTTTTAAAAAAAAGAAAATAAAAGAACTTTAATATGCACGGAAATAATGGCAGCTGTCGCATCGTTTCTCATATGAAACAGTCACGAGAATCCTCAAATAATTTCAACTAAACAGGTCAATTTCAACGTTCACTAATAAACCACACAACATTCGGCAGCATATCTCGGTAACTTGATGACAACTACATCCAACATTGCAATTTTAAGAATCCCATTGAAAAGATCGCTTCAAATTTTACGGCCAACAAAGGTACAGAATACCATTTACCCTAAGGCTCAATTCAGTGCCGTCCTACTGCTCTGAGAAACTTCGCCTTCCATTACTTACACACCTTCAGAATTTTGATACGTTCACGGATGGCTGTGGTACATTTTCAGCGGGAACTTGGGCCAACCAAATGGAAATTGAAATTTGTATTGTACTTGCTCATCAAAAGTGAAGACGGGCGCTCCGTTTTCGTGAAACGGATTGTGGCTAACATAACCAAGGGTATTATGAGAAAGAATTTTTCGTCCTTATCCAATGAAAAATGCACAAGGAAAGCATGTTTACAGTATTCTGAGTTTTAAAAAAATTTCTTCAAAGTAAAGGAACAGTTCTTTCATTTCTTTTTCTAAAGACAAGAGCCAAAAAAAGCCATATCAGGGTATGATTTTTTGAGTTTTTTCGCAAAATGTAAGGGGTGGGTAAGGCAACTGACTACCGCATTCACCCATTCAGTCCATGCATTAACCTAAACCACTAGGGCCCAACATGGATTCGATCACTGATATAAGTTTGAGGTCGAAGCACTATCGTCAAACAAATGCCTTCACACTACACACCAATAGGTATTCAGTGACGCATTTTAAAAGGCTCCGCATATCACTCACCTGTTACCACAAAATCGTTGAAGAACCCCTCCATAATTGCGCAAGCATTCAAAAAAAATTAGCCATGCGGATTGCAGAAAACTTCTATCGTCTATGTTTTCATACCGTTTGATACCGTTTCGTGGCATACGACCCCTTCTCCATGGCATCCAAAAACTTGGATGCCCTACACGACACCAGCTCAGCTTTTTACGATGCTTGGAGACGTAGCAATCAAATGGCGTTTGATATGGAAAGACCACATCATCGGGAAAACAGATCTATCCAACGAGACAATCGAGAACGCGACCTAATTTTTCGTGAAATGTCGGTGAAAAGGATCCCTATTTGAGATAAAAAACTAAGCAAGAACGATTTGGAGGATATATTTTGCGATTGCTGTGAAATAAACTTTCAAAATACGACAACAATGAAACTTTTGCTGATTAATACAGATCACATAAATTTTAGGTGCAATAATTCAACGTATCAGCTTATATACCAGTGATGCGATTCGCATATTGTACATCCGAGCATTATTTTTAAAATGTTAGAATTGCACATGTGCACAGGTATGCGAATAAAGCATCGAATGTCTTTCCCTTATAATGGTATGCTTGGTATACGCATCGAATGGGTAAAAGGAATCCCCGATCATACTACTTTAATGGCGAAAGGATTCATATGTGTTTTGTATTTGAGCGTAAATTCTCTTTGTATTTGATCGTCGATTATTCGAATTTATCCTTAAATTTTGGATACTATTTCAGCGTAACGATATTGTTCTTCAATTCGACAACTTTATGAGATTGCCCACATTTGTATTCATTCATAGGTCCAACATCCACGCTCTTTCTCGTTAATTGAAACACAGAAAAGCACTTTTTTTGTTCGTCTAATTTTCCATATCAACGATGCAGTGACATCAAATTTAATCTCCTGTATCTCAAAGAAGTTCACTGCAACTTTCTGGAACGAAAAAAGCTTTGCCGATGATAGTCGTCTAATCGAAAAAGAATTTTCACGCTTAAATGAAGTGACTATTTGCCAGTAAGCACAACAACTACTGCTCAAAATCATAGGTGGTCAGAATTAGGAATTGTGGAGCAGAAATGTGGCACCGAAACATGTTTCTCTGTTACGCGCTTATTTCGTAAAGTATGTAATTTAAAAAGTGGAAAAAAAGTGTTACGATAACGCATTTCTTTCCTATGGTCGCTTTACTACGAACCAAGCCAATCCCTGCGCTACTTTCTACTACTTAAAATTACACCACAACAAAAAAACGAACACCCTTTAAAAAAACACAAAGCTGCAATTATACCAACAAAAAAACTGGCATGAAATAAACAGAAGATAAGCCAGAAATGGTCATGTAAAATCGCATCAACGCCAACGAAACGAAATGTAGAACGAATATGACAGAAAATGGTGAACCGAGCAGCTCCGTGTGATGGGTATTGCATAAGAAGAAGCAAGGTCACTGCTGTTATTGAGTTATTTTGCAATAAAAACGAAGACTGTTGAAGAAAAAAAGAGAAAGAAATCTGCACGAAGAGATACTCACATGAGTAAACGTTTTCCTTTCGGCTCAAAATCGTAGTCGAGACTTCCACTCGAGAAAATACGTTTCGAGCGCATGACTGCTTTCGCTCGTTTCTTCGCCCTGTTTTCACTCTGACAGTATATAGGGAGTACAATAGGCGATCCTCGAGTGTTGAAGCGTCGGCAGGCAAAAAAACTGAGAAAATCTTCGACCCGAAACCGCTTCTTGTGATGGTCTTCGCTCTTCACTTCAGCGAAAATTTTTGCGTAGACCTCCTGACAACAAAAGTGTACAATTTGAAACGATAATCGATGCAAACATTCGAGGTACTTCTTACAAGCGGTTTAGCTTCTCGCTTCGGTTGTTGTCCTTCTCCATGCGGCAGAAACAAGTACAAATGCAAATTCACACTTTATAACTACCTCATAAATAAACACACCGATCAAGAGGTCAATACAATTCCAAAAATACTGCAGTATTCGAACGCTAAATAAGAATGCGGCATTCTTTGCCTACCAGTGATTCCGGTACGATTTCAATAAATACTTATTTATGAACAAGTTTATTTGATCTGCGGTACAGCTCCGATTTCGGATCATCAACTGTCCTCTTGCACCGAAGTGTCGCGCAGAAGTGTTTGCGCAGCGACATACGACGAGCGAATGATTCTCAAATGAGTAAGTCCTGTGCTTTCGGTTGCAAAAATTTCCCGGATAGGCGCCCCTTTAAATTCGATAACTGATGAAAGCCTCCGATGACTTCAATTCCAGTGACTGGATATCGGAAAAGATCAAAGCACAATTCTGTGGTTTGGTTTCAGCAGTGATTCAGAACTCCGCGAAATTAGGACTGTGCCCAATGGATAATTGCGCTACTAACAGATGTTTAGGCGGGATGAAATCAAACGGAGATCCGAGGGACACTGTGGCCATGTCCGCCGGTAAGCGTACCTTTATAAACCACGACCGTAGCACTAGTGCGATGACGACTGAAATGACAACAACGGCAAAGCGCTTAGGAGGCGGGCACAATTCACTCCCCTCGAGGCATACATACATACATACATACATACATACATACATACATACATACATACATACATACATACATACATACATACATACATACATACATACATACATACATACATACATACATACATACATACATACATACATACATACATACATACATACATACATACATACATACATACATACATACATACATACATACATACATACATACATACATACATACATACATACATACATACATACATACATACATACATACATACATACATACATACATACATACATACATACATACATACATACATACATACATACATACATACATACATACATACATACATACATACATACATACATACATACATACATACATACATACATACATACATACATACATACATACATACATACATACATACATACATACATACATACATACATACATACATACATACATACATTCATGCATACATACCATCGAATCGCATCAGCCGCAGAGCAGAACTGGCTTGCGTGCAAATTTGTTGCGCAGTACCTCCGCATGACGACTTATAAAACATCCATAAAGTTGCGTGAGTGGCATTCAGCACGCACCCCTATAGTCAGCCACTAACCACTTTATTTGGTCGACAGAAAAAGGGCGACAACATATACACGTTGCAGCAATTTCCCACTTGCCACTGAAAAAAGTGAACCACAACATGAGTTTACTTGTTCGCAAACATCGACTTTGTCGATAAATTAACGCAGGAAAGTAGCCGCTGGAATTTCCTAAAAATTCGGTATATCGATACAGAAGTTCTCCTGCATTTTGTCTCTGCATAACTTAATACTGACAGTCAGGCAGGCAACGCCTGACCATAAAGAGTGATGAATTAGTATCAGGCTTGTTATGCAATTATGTGTCATATAGCATAGCATGATGCAGTCATGCGGGAACGATTTTGAAGGATGGAAACAAGCCGAAATAACCATTTAGCATAGCATGATGCAGTCATGCGGGAACAATTTTGAAGGATGGAGACAAGCCGAACGTACAAGCTCGTATGAACATAATTTTCCTTGTAGCAATATGTAAAAGGAAGGGAACGAAACTGTGAGGATGGTGGGAATGGGGCAGAGGGTTTCTAGGTCGAAGACGGCGAACGATTTCTTCTCTTGCAACGGAGTTTTATAATCATCTTATGAAGACATGAAGAACTGTGAATGATCCAAGGAAGACCTTGAGACGAAGGAAACAACGACAAGGGACATCGTAAAGTGGGAACATACCGGAAAGTTCAAAACGTACACAATGATGGTAACGATTATAGTTGGCCAATTATGGTCTAAAAGGAATCTTCGAAACATATGCAATGATGTCCAATATTCGCGAAGGAAATAGGATGTCCTGCTGATCACCGAAACCGCAGATAATTGCGAAAGCTATATATCACGACGACTTAACGGGATTTTAGCACTTTAAGACCAAACCAACATAAGACATTATAAACTTTTCCTGTAGAGAAAATGCTTTTATGTTACAGCAGGATTTGCATGCATCATATGATAATAGACACTGTAGAATATATTGAAAAAAAAAATCCGCTATAAAAAAACGCAGCTGCTTCTCACATTCATCTACCACTGATGAAAAGTTGAAAACTGTAGCTACTGAATCTGTACATATGAAGGCGCCGCTGCGTTCATTTAATCATACTAAGGTCCAGAACAATCATGCCGAACGTAGTTAATAACGTCGAGCATGAAATGATAAAGAACTGTGAGACCAGTTATGCATGGAAGAACATATGGAACACGCCAACTGGCTAGGAATTTGCTCTGCCTGAAATAAGTCGCTCCCGTAGGTATGTTCGAAGGCAGCATCCAGTTAAACTGAAACGGCACTTCAATCCTCAGTTTTTAGCGTTTCATGACCCTCTCAGCCGGCTTCCTCAGCAAAATTTTCAATGCCGAGATTTTTATCTGGAACAAGGCTTTCCTGGGAGACAGCTTTCTCGAAATTTTGGCAGTCACAGAATCTCTGGAATTTTCGGAAAAGTCGATGATGGGAGAAGACGAGGAGAAGCTGTTGTAGGAAGCTCTCAATGGTGATGCAATCCGAGAAAGCTCGCAGTGGGGGATGACTTTCAGAAAATTAATTCTCCGTTCCCTACACCACGCTAATGTGTTGCAGAGTCTGAAATTGTCTATGGAGCTTTACTGTGGTTTTGGGCGCTGTTCTATAGTGGGCCATCCGCGTGACCGCATTCGATGCTTTTATCTGACAGCGGTGAGCAGCCGATTCGCATTCGTCCTCAGCGGCGGCTAATGTGCTACTGGGTGCAGACTGGCATGTACATTCACTAAGATTGCTTCACATAAAAGTAATTAATGCTCTTGTCTACTCTTAGTTTTTTTCCGCCGATTCAAACGGATGAAGAACCACGTGACGCATCTGAGCAAAAAATTTGGTGCGACAAAACGCCCTCTTAAATCGAATTCCTATTATGGGAAGAAGACATTCTTAACCTGACGGGAACAATATAACTTTGAATTTCTAAGGATGCAAAAGTGACAGGGAGGAAAAGCTGACTGAAGTAGAAGAAAACTGATGAAGCAAATCATTTCGTTTAGCCGACAGTTATGAGATAAGAGAGCCATAATACGTTAGAGTAGTGAGGAAAAACAGTCGAAGGATTTGAGTTACATGTGGTCGCAAAGAAGGCCGTCAGAATAATCGATAGTCCCAGCTAAAGGTTGCCCATCTCGAAGTTACAGTGTATTCAGCGTCGTGGAAAATATTCCAACGTGATCTGCATGAACTTCTCGGCTGCACCATCACACAAGCGGTCTGCTTGGGTCGAATATGACAATGTGAGTTTTAGTCACATTTGTGAATATATATCGACTGGATTTGCAAATTCGGTGTTCTATATGCGTCGATTTGATACAATGCATGACATAAAGAGGATGCTTATTTCTCACGACTTTGTTACGGATGCACATATCAGCATATTCTTCTAGCTGCTAGCTCGCAACATTTCAAAAGTAAAAATTTGCGAAAAACAATCTTTAAAAAAACAAACGGAGACTACGGTAGGACCTTTTCATGT
This sequence comes from Toxocara canis, assembly GCA_000803305.1. Classification (NCBI taxonomy): domain Eukaryota; kingdom Metazoa; phylum Nematoda; class Chromadorea; order Rhabditida; family Toxocaridae; genus Toxocara; species Toxocara canis. Next base: position 368,208 of record JPKZ01002488.1, on the reverse strand, counting down.
ATTCATGACATGCTGCTTCGCACTAAGCATGCCTGCGCAATGATTTATGACCTCGGCTCATGAGTCAATTCACAAATGAGGTGGCTTACGAGTATAAGCAAAAACAACGGCACTGTCGCACCGGCAATTCGTCAACATAGTCGCATTCATATATAACGGGCTTAAATAAACAGCCCGAACGTACTATGCATACGAATCCGTTTTCATCTCACCTCATAAGTCACAGAATTTATTCGGACCCATAGCGCTGCACCAATCTCTAACCGAAATAGACAACGTACATGTCCTAAACGAATCCCGCATTATCGAATGCGTTGATACCAGACATAGACTGAATAAAAATTTGCAGTCGAAATGAGAAAAAATTCTAGTTTATTAAGCAGCCGACTGAAGTAGCCGAACCTCTGACTAAGGGACAAGTGTAAGAGTGAGGAGAACATGTGGAACATATAAAATAACTTCATATTTAGCAAAAAATTGCGTTTATTTCATGAAACGGAGGGAATTTGAAAGCAGAGAAATTCAAAATGTACAATGTGAAGAGAACGGTGAATAATTCTGTTAAACGTTTCGTTTCATCATGACAACCTCTCAACAAGACGTTCCATTATGTCAGTTTGAAAAAACTGCATATTCAACTACGTTAACCACTTCAACTGTTAATTCGCTCTATGCACACAAATTTTAAAAGTGGTGTTCTAAGCCATGTTTTACGTGTATTTTGCTTAAAGCAAACAAACAAAAAACTGTTTGCTCTAATTGACTGATGGATAAACGAAAGCACACTAGAAGAAATTATTCTAAAAACTGTTTGCTCTAATTGACTGATGGATAAACGAAAGCACACTAGAAGAAATTATTCTATGTTCTTCTTCCCGAACCGCATTCCTTCGAAAAGTTTCAAACTCTCCAGAAAGAAAAAAAAAAGGAAAAGTTTTGGTGTTTTCCTAATTGCGCAATTTGTAAACCATTCTCTAATGGCCATTTTCCTGTTTTCAGCAAAACTATTTCGGTTCCATTCAAACTCATAAGTGCGCCAAGTTTTACCGCACAAAAACGACAAGTTTTCGAGTGCAAGCTACTTTTGAGTGCGTTTTTGTTTGTGAACATTTTAGCGGTCTGAAATAATGGCAAATTGTGTTATTTCAGCGGCACGATAAAATCGGTACGTGAGAACTGCAATCCGGTTTCTGGCGCATCTTCTTGTAGCACATTCTGCCCAAAATGGCGGCTAGTGTTGATCTTTTGGTGAAATTTTGTGCCTGTGCCACCACATCAAATTTCATTGAGCACAAATTGAAGTGCCTGCTAGGAGGCAAAATACAGCGCTGTGAAAGAGCAGCGAGATATGAAAAAGAAGATCTCTTAAAAAGCAATTTTCTTCCTCGGCCAACCTCACGAAAACTTTTGACAATGAAAACTGTTCACATAAACGACGCTAAGCTAATCGAATACAACTATAGGACCTTTAACAAATTCAGCGGAGAAAAGCCGCCTAGAAAATGTGCAAATATGAATGGCAAACGTTCATTTAGTAGTGAACTTTGAGTAACAGTGAAAAAAAATGGCTATTGTAGTTCATTAACACACCTTTTAATAAATTGCTATAAAAGTATTCTATACAAACGTGGGGCAGCGAAAGGAAATTCAGGAAAAAGTCCTTCTGCTAATGTTTGCTCTCGATTCCCTATCGGGAAAAAATAGTAATGAAAATTGCGCCCCAATGTCACCTCAACCAACTTTAGTGATGAGCGCTTAGATCGGAGCCGCCCCTTACAAAGCTAGTTACTAGCGTGTTTTCTCACAGGCAGTCCGTCCTGTTTTGCAGTAAAAAAATCGCACGTATTCTTATGTTTGGAAGTGAAAATATTTTTAAAATGCAGCTCATATCTAAAGCGATAAATCAAATCAATTCCATTATCTCGTTCCATCAGATTCTATCAGTGTCCGATTGCTGAGTGAATGTTTCCGATAATCTGACCTCTTACCACAACCTCGTCCCCATTTCTACTCGAGAGATTCAGCAAGTGCAAATCCAGTCTGTTTGGGGTTGTTGCTTGCTGATATTCCAGCTCAGCTGTGGCGAACACTTTTGCTCACTATTGTTAAGCAAATTGTTCCGCTAATAATAAGCGCGCAGCAAGAGAGTTGCACTAAGAGGCCGACGTGAGGATGAAAATTGTGCACCCAGAAAAGAAGAAATTTCCAAACTATGTCAATCCTCCACGCTTCGTTTCAGAAGTAAAACTGATTTCAAGTACAAGTGCCCCAAAAAATCTCACTGAAGTTTCAACAGCTCATATCTGCAACAACAGTCGATTTTGCAATTGAAAAGCGGCTTTCGAAATTGACGCTAAAATTGTGCACGACAATTTTCGAATAATTTGCCTAACGTTAACAGACATTCGGTGAGCGAACACTTCATTTCTTACTTGTTTCAGTGCAAAAAAAATCGAGAAATGTGGAAACAGCCAAAACTTCGAAAATTAATTGAGAAAAGAACAAACTTACTGAATGCTGACTTCCTTGAAAATTTCGCACGGCGTTACATGAACCATCTGAAATTTGATTTTTAATAAAATTCAACGCTGATAACAAATTCCAACGGTTACGTTCCAACGCGACGTTTCATATAAAGTGAAACTCTGTTTTACTTTATATGAACTGAACTAAAAGTTTATACGAACTGAGACTTTCACACAAGAAATCCGCGGAACTCCTATATGTCTAAGTTTTTCTGTTTAAAAATCAAACGCTTTTTCCAAAACGGCGCCACAGCATCATTCAATGCGATCTTCAATTATTTCAAACATCCAGAAGATTTGGTTAAATTTTCGACTTCCAGTAATATCGTTTGACCTTTCAAGCAGAAACGAACCGTCGAATTTGTTCAAGTTTGAATGGTTGGTTGAAAGAATTAAGCAAGTAATATGAACACAAATGGATCTATAGGCAAAGCATTCCGATGTAAACAAAAACAAGTATCATAAAAAAAAGTTCACGCAAACTTTATCAGTCAATCGAGCTCATGATATATTCGAGGGATCTTCTGTAACTCACGTAACAACTTTTCGATGCGCATATAACACTTTGTGTTCCTGCCCTGTCAACGACTTTGAGAGGCCTGCATGCAATATTTCAAAGTTTGCGAAGTGGTAAAGTATCATGTTTCGTCTGTTACTTTCATATACCAAAAATCATAGGATTCCTATTCTGCGCACTGTCGCCGTTCAGCTGGTCAGCGCTCTGGGGTGGTAATACAGCCCAATCTGAATTTGAGAAAGGGAGCTTCTGTAAAGTAATTTCCCGGAAGAAGGGTATCAAACGAGTGCCAAACGAGTTTCACACGAGAATAGAGGAAAATTAATGAAAATATGAGTAAACTTCTGTGTCTAAAATTGAAGTAAACTACAGGTTATGATTACACTGATGGAATGCTTGTATGAACTTCCACTTCCTAAAGACGGAAATGAATCTAAAGAACCACGGCAATATGTTGCATAGATTTTTAGAGACACGTTCAACATTGGATGGTCTTACCACAATCCAAACATTGACGGAATTAACATAACACCTTCGGAAGATGAGCTGACCAAATTTGTGGAGTTGGTTAGCACCTCTACATTCAGCTTTGTCGTTCATGACTGTTTTCCATTTCGCCAGTTACGTTTAGTATCTTTATTCCTCGTCATTTCCCTAGCCGCTACTTCTTGTTTTCTTTGGCGGCTCTCATAGGCGCTGGAAATCGAACTGCAACTTATGCTCCAGCAACTAGAGGTTCTGGATGTGGTAAGCTCATTTGCGACTGCAACAGCCGGCCACCTCCAGTTAGTATTGCTGACTTGCGCATATTGAGATAAGCCATAAAGATGAGTGCTTTCGATATGTCTTTAAATCTGCTCTCCTACGCTGCTACTGTCTTCTGTGCTACAAGGCATCAAACAGCTTGAGAGTTAGGAAGCATAGAACGGAAAAGTTACTTCGCTCGATGGATTTATAGAACAGTATAACATAGCATCAACAAGAAAAGAATAGTATATGTTGCACTAGAGTTTCGTATCAGAAGAAAGAAAACCGAATGGTGCGGTTTTGAAGAAGCCGTTATGTGAAAAACACTGACCACAACTTCTGATGTCACGTACAATGGCAGGCGCAATAGTAAAAAAGACAGTGATGAACGTAACCGCTATTCATCTATTGTAGACGTGTTTGTTTGTCGTGTAAACAGCCTCATAACAGCAGCAGTTTGTGAAACCGAAGATTGAAAACTATGTTAGTTGCTTTGTTGCCATAGCAGCTTATTTCAGAACACAAATAGAATTCACTTCGAAAGGTGAAGCAGTGTTAGCTAAGACGGATGAGGATGTTGGACGACAGGATCACACACCTCACATCCTCCTACTGTTTTGCAAAGACGTGGGTTCTCCTTACCTCTCCATCCCCGCCCGCTCACTCCTTCCCCCTCCCCCCTCCAAATCTGCACTTTTCCTTGCATGGGCAGAAAAGCTTGAAATTCAGAACTGCACACTCCATCAAAGCAACTTCTTGTAACCTACGGCGTCATCAAAATGTTTCTGCCAAGCACGACTACGTCCGACTCAGGGGTGCTAAGAGGTTATGAAGCATTCATTCTGAAAAAAAAAGAAAAAAGAACAAACAAAATCCTTTCGAATTTCGCATTCACGAATGATTTTTAGAGGGTGAGAACGACCCACGAGCACTAACAGAGAGCCTTCAATCATCTTAATAAATAAACATCAATTCGTATGCCAGCGCTTCACCGAAACAGACGCAAAGCGCAAGATAACGCTGGAAATTCTATCGTTTCCCATGCTACCTTGACATGGATATCAACTGCGACTTAACGACTGCTCAAGAAAAAGAAATGTTCAGATCATTTCGGGTATATAAATTTATATTCCTTTAAGCAAGCACGCTATAAAATGAAAGTTTTTGAAAATCTACTATATTATTCCCTTGTGATATTTCCTATGATGTTAACCTTCCTGCGCTTGCAAGATGTCAAGTTCAGGAAATTTGCTTACCCCAGTGAGACGCCTTAAATGTTTGCTTCCATTTCTTCCACTATTGCTGCAAAGCTCGCATCATGCGAACCATGCGATGCGTCAACTCTTTTTCTTACGCTCATCCCTTTCCTTTGGACAATTACTCTTGTTCGTTTTTTTTTTTTTGATGGAAACAGGGAACGCACACCGTAGGATCAATTCAGTAGTCATGGCGGTTTTCATATGAAATGAGACGATCGCACGCTTCATTCGTTTTTGACTGTTACCAGCACCTCCATATAAATGCTTCCAACAACGCGCTCTTGTCATACAACGGCCTCTAGTGGGAGTTTTTGAAAAAAAAAACGAGGAAGTACTTTCCACCTATGCGAAAAACATGTTATAGAGTGAAACATAACCAGTGAACGAGGAAGATTACAAATTTCACATGAGAAAAATAAAGCAAAGTTACTGAAAGAGGAGACAGTAATGAATTTAAAAGAATTTCTAGAGTTACTATGACTGGAATGGTTTTCACCTTCGTTATGTGCTCATGAAGGCTTCATTGTGATTAAAATCTGCGTTTTAGTCACAACGAAGCCTTAGCTTGTCCAGTTCAACTGAAGTTAATTTATGGTTTTTGCAAAAGCTGATGTCCCATTTCGAAGCTTTGATGCTGTGAATTTTTTGGGTGCTTCGAGAAAATGAAAATTTGTGATACTTCATTGTAAACCTGGAGGCGATTCGCCAGCTGTGTCACTTGCGACTTGTCGCGGTTGTCCTGAACTTTATTATGCCTAAAATCTCCTCCTCCTAGATAACTGCAGTCAAATACTCCATGGATTACATCAATTTAGGACTTCGAGAAAAACCATCCCTATCGCCACCTATTCTCATTTCCGCCATAAATCCACTTAAGTATTTCGCAAAACTTCGATAAACCGATCCTAATTTCTGCGAACATTTTATTACTTATGATCCTTGAAATGCGTTTGCACTCCGACCGATTGTCCACCAAATCCACATATGATCCGACGCCCACGACTCTTACTTAAGTGCAACGAGACGAAATTCACCGAACGCAGATCTCCTTTCTCCATCATATCGTGCTCAGACATTTAGATAAACACATTTAGAAAAGGGCCACATCGTGTTTTCAGCTTCTCAACAGTTTCATTCGATGACCTAGAGCACGTAGATATACCTCAAAACTGTGCTGAAAGGCGACAATAGCAGCCGATCCTGCAACTTCTAGTTCACATACTTCTCTAGCATTGCACAAAAAATTTGCTAATATCACATCAGATGCGCGCTCTAGTTGACAACGTAAAGTTTCCACGTGGAGAAGCATTCCTTGGCTTGCTTCCAAAGCCCTTCTCGGAAACGTCTCTGAGGTAAGCTTCACATATGCAAAGAAGTGCGGTATATTAATCATTTCATATGGTGAGTGGAATGTCGATCGTTTCATTTCAAGCCGAAACTACCTGAAACTTTCATAATCAAGGAATACAAGCTGAAAATATTAAAAAAGTATTTTTAAGGAAAAATTCATGACTTTAGAGCAATTAAAGACCAATTTTTCGATATTTTTTCGTAGTCGGGCAACTCACGCATTGAAAACTAGTCGGACGACTATGAAAACTCTCGTTAATTTTACAAGAAACACGTTAGAACGATGAGTACCTATTGAGACGCATAAGAGTAACAAAGCGCTAAGTTTCGAAAATGATCGCCAACAGCTTTCGCGCTGCTCAAATTTCATTACTTAGCGAGCACACTACCAAGCAAATATGCTCATTGCGGCAATTGAGAACACGTAAAGAAGAGAAGCTTGTGCACGCTAAAGTGGCGTATTTGTGGCGAACGCTGTCGCCTGCAGATATACATTCAAGAAGTTAAGACAGAGAAAAAGAAGTGCAAAATGTTGTTAACTGGGGCATGGAACTTAATTTGAAAAATAACAGCAGCTCAGTGAGAACATTTGTCCGTTCGCATGGTATGGTCTGTGGTAAATTAGCAGCCGTGTATGTTAACCGATGAATCGAGCGGGAAAGGGAAAACGATAATACGAGAAGGTCCATTTTTTTTTAAACCACCCTAACACCAACTTAGATATATTAGGATCGACTGCTGTCCCTTACCTTCACGATCATTCGGACATCTAAATGAAGTAGTGCACTTGGTACGATAGTAGCGAAGCGGAAAAGCCGGAAAAGCAATTTGGACGTGCCCATGCCCATCTTTTAGCGCTGAAATTCATAACCAATGCACATCGTTCTGGGTGAATTGAATAATTGTCGTCGTTGATGCAGCAATTCTTCATCGAAAGCTCACACTCTGTTTCGCTTTTTTTTGCACCCTCCTCCCTATTCAAATTTGACGCCAACGCCAACCAAACTGCACTACCAAACCGAAGCTGAACAGAGTACGATTAGTAGCGTTACTGAGTTTCCTTACTTTTCTGTGTATGTTATTCGAATAGTCTATGATAGTCATTATAAAATTCGTCTAAGTCTACTGTCCTCATACTGGTATTAATTACAGATTTTTTCACAACAGTAGCTGCGAAACCTGGCTGACAATAAATAAAAGATAATGTAGCGACAATTTGAATTTCGAACGTTGTGACAATTTTTATTTCGCTTGCAGAGAAGAGGCAAGAACATTTACGACGGCGATAGGAGAATATGAAATACAAAATCTATTCGGAGGTAATTTCACTAGTTCATGTTCTCAGTCATTAATTAAATGTATCTCTGGCAAATGCAAACCATGTCTGTCGGAGTCTCAGAACAAATCGCGATGAAAAATTTGTCCTGAATGAAACTCGTGATTGGAAATACCGACGACTGCTTGCCATTTTTAAATCATGGCATTCAGAGGCGAAAGTCACTTTTCACTCAGATAAAATGAAAAAGAGACTAACGGACTATAGGCTACACTTTGGCGTCGAGGTTTTCAGTTTCGATAAAACGAAGTGGATAGAAGATATTAGCACTCACCTCTTGAAGCAAATGTTCTCACTCCAAAGAATGCATTCAACGTGTTGAAGTGTTATATCCGATGTGGAGAGTCTGAGAACAGCAAAACTTAAGTATGGTTTATTGCATTTGCATCCAGCTTTTAGAAAAATTCCAACAAACGTTCCAACAAATGAAACGATAATACGCTTCAAAAGTTAGAAAAACAAGGGAAAAGAGACAAGGAATTCTCATGGCAGCAATTTTGTTGAAATATTCGAGAAGAAACAACTTCGGCTTTACGTTTTGCACCATTCCCGTTTTGAACCAAATTCCTTAAATATCAAAATCATATAAGGCATTGTGAAATGGAAGCAGAGATTACATTGCGGACGTATGAATAAAAGAACGAATAAAATGACAACATGGACGGCTGAAGCGACATCGCATTATTCAGGGCACAACTCGCGCAAATAGATTGACGTCCGAAATATCACGGCGATTTATATCTGTATTTCTTCGTTCTTGGTTACCGTAAAACTCATTATGATTCTTGTAGAAAAGAAAAACGACCCATAATTCAGGTCGAGATAGTTTTTTCTCATATGAATTCTTTTCGCCATTCCACTTTCTCCATTTCCACTCTAATGATTTCCGAAAGGTGTTGTTGTTGCACAACACTTCATTTGGTGTGCTTTGTATTGCGCAGCATATACGCCCATCATGGCGCTTTACCATGTTGAGAAATGAGTGAGAAGTGATCTGAGATGAAATGCGCATAAAAAATTGTTGGCTGAGGGGCATGGAAGTCGCTTGGTAGCAAAACGCAACATTAATTGGTCTCATTTCTGCTTGATACACACTTTCTTACTTTCAATCTAAGATCCATTTTTTTCCTTTTCTTCGCGTTCTGAATTGAATCTAGCTCATGGATTCATTACTACCAAGTGAATTCTGCCTCACTAGCATGAGGCTGATAAAACTGCGAATAGAGCCTGAATATGAGCATCGAAATATATTTTGCTTTTTATATTTAGAGCTTGATCAGGACTAAATGAATGAATTCCCGAATAAATGAACGCATTTTTAATGCTCGACAACTGACTGGCCGACCGAATGAAGACTAATTAACTATAAGCAAAAAGGAAAACGACCAGACGAAAAGAATGGATGAAAGGATGGACGAAAAGTGTCGCCATTTAATAATGCGTAGAAAGCCGCGGATGAAGAAGAATCTTAGCATCATATCCTTTGTGGACGCATCAGAGCATCAATTTCAATTACGGGAAAAGGCAACAATACTGCAAACCGCGGCTCATAAAATCGGGTGCGAAAACACCGTTTTAATTTATACTTCTCGTAAAAAGGCGAACATATGACAAACCGAACAAAATATTGTGTGTGGCATACAAAAAAAGATGATGATATGACATGCAACTGAAAACTGATCGGCGCTCATAGTCAAAACAATTTCATGGTGTTTTAGCAAAATTCCCCTGTCAAAAATTGCCGCAAAATATTTTTTGCCATTATTGTTACACACTCATACAAGTATCAAATGTGAGCATAGAAGTGCTTGAGTGGTTGCAAGCAACCCGAAATGATGCCATGCTAAGTGTCGGTCAACACATAAAAATTACGGCTGGTTTAACCGAAGTCCATTCTTGGCGTGCTGTCACATAAGTGTGAAAGAACTTTCAATCAACTGTAATATTCCGCTCAGCAATCTGCATAAAAATTGACCGTGTTTCTCGTAAAAGTCGTTATGCTATTGTCTCTTTTTCATAAGACCAAAGTTGTTCCTAACTTGCTCTCGAATGATCACCCTATGATTCTATGCATTTAATGTGTAGAACTAGCTATTATAGGTCAGTTGAATGGAACCACCTTAGAAAGTTCATGATTCGTTTGACGCTCTCAAACATTCCAAAGAACGGTCGCCTAGCGATGGTAATAAATGGCGACTAAATAGTACCGAGAAAAATGAATCGACATTTTTTGAACAGAAAAACCAGAAGCCCAATCAATGAAGAAGCAAAAAAAAAACGGTAATGATGAAAATGAAAAGTGTCTGCAGATGAAGCAACGCAAAATGCAGACGTTTTCAAAAAAATTCCTTGAAACACTAACAACTACTTGAGAAAATGAAACCCATTAACCAAAAAAGACGTGCCAATAAAGGCACAAAACGAGGAATAAATGGCGAACGAGAAAAAAGTCAAAAACCCGACTGTAGTTATTCAGTTACGGTACAGCTCGCTTAAAAGCCGCCCTCTGGAATGGAGCGAGAGAAGCAGCAGACAAGGAACTTCGCAAAATTTTCACTGTGGACCTGGTGTCCACTCGAGTTTCGAAAAGACGAAAACAAATATTTAAGATGCAAACGACAATCTTGACCCCCTACCCTCC
>JPKZ01002488.1:325523-341786 GCA_000803305.1 Toxocara canis | reverse complement strand
ATATCGAAAACAACATCGTTGTTAGCGGTGATCAAATTCGGAAACCTCTAATGGTGTTCAGCATTTCGGCTTATTCTAAACATACAAATATACGTGACTGCGGACAGAAAACCAGAAATAAATACATCTGTAATCCACACCAAGGCTTCATGGAAAATGCAATTTCAAAAAGCGTCAAACGCATTCGGGGATAATGCAGTAACTCCTATTTGCACATTTGACGGGACGTGGACGCATTAGGGAAGGCAAAGTGCTTTTAAAAAGGCTCCCATCGCAAAATCGACGAAAAAAAAGTTAATTATTTCTTCTAAGAAAACAAAAAAGAATTCCGTTACAAAAAATCGTAGCGTGAACATGAATTGGGGAACACGTAAAGGAAAAATGTCTATGAAAACTGTTAGACAGCTAAACTGTTTTGAAAGGTCCAACCATCAGAATGCCCTACACAAAGGAGCCAACGGCATCCCCACAGTCTCCTCTCTACTGAGAGATTCTGACTAAACTGGCATCCGCTAATAGGCTTGTTTCATCGTAATAAAAATTCACTTAATACAGTGAGAACAATGTGGAATCATTTACAGCAAAAAGGTTATGAAAACGGAGACTTTATGACATCACGGGACAAATGATGCGTGGAAACAGCGGTACGACAAGGCTTACACACTTGGTCGGTAGGTGAGCAGTACGCAGCAAAAGCATTTGCACGCGTATACAGAATGTTCATAATGGGCACTCGAGTTACTACCGAGTCACTCGATGAATGCACTCACTACCCGTAACATAGCGCACCGAACAAGTAAATTGGCGTAGCAGTTGTGTGAGTATTGGCAAAACGAATGCAAACTAGAAGATAGGCTAATAGCACAGAGCGCAAAAGATACACACTTTGGGCAGGCATAGTTGGGGGGGACGAGATGCAATGGTGTATCACAGAACGAGGAGAATCCTGTTGCGTACGCACACGTAAACGTCTGACTGTTACCGAACGAGCGTGTTACAGGCATTGAAAGGCAATGAACGGAGATTGCATTGGACAGCCGCACTGCACACGAACGGACAACAATGACACTGTTGCGCAATTAAAGCGAGTTAAGTGTGGCGGTGTTGAATCAAAAAATGAATAACCACCCCTTTAAATAAAATAAACTTATGTACAAACTAAAAGCGACACATAAAGGAGCGCTTTAAAATGGCATTAATAACAAACAAATCACAACAATAAACAAATCAAAATGACAAACTGGCAAACACGTCAATGTCACGATATAATTTTTTAGATTTACCTCTCGAAGCGAACAGAGTTTACGGCACTCTAATACGTGCACTAACCACAGTTTTTTTTGCATCCGGAACGGCTGAAGATCGTTAGAGAAAATATAACACAGAAAACAAAAACACCGAAAAAAAGTGCGTGAAATAGGTGTGATTCGCTCATCAGTGTTTCGACGTGGAATCAAATCTACTGCAATCTTTCCGAACGTTTTGTCGACTTTCCAGAACAACGCAGAAACTCACAACAGGTGTTGTTTCGACGTTAGAACGTTTAGTTCAGCACATCCAACGCAGCCTCTCTTTCCCCGTTTTCCTTTCTCGGCTTTCTATTTCGTAAGTGCTAAGTTTAGGAATCACAGTAATATAAATTACTTTTAGAACATTGATTTGCTGTAAGAGCGCTGTACTTTTGTGCTTTTGTTTTGCAGCTGAACTAAGCAGCGCATCAAGCATTCATACGGTTTTGATTGCAACAGCTAGTTCTGAAGTCGAATATTCCGACTTCTCAATGTTTGCCGAAGAAGTTGAGAGTTGTTGTTGCAAATTTTATACAGGTGTGCAATTTATACGATTGTTGCAGTGAATTCGCTCATGCAAGATGTGTAGCTATGAACATTACGCTTCAGCCGACAAATCGTAATTCGCATAAAAGATTCAGTATGCACGCAATGACTAGATAACACAGAAAAAAATGAATGTGAGCCAGTTTTGCTCAGTGCGCGTATGTTATGCCATCCGTCCCATTCTGCCTCTGCACCGACCAATTAAAGTTTATGGAACAAACCGCTCCAAGATATAATTCTAGTGCATAGTGCTCTCAAGCTTTCTCTAGTATATATCAAAATACGTCGCTTCCAGAGTCCTGCTCCAAAATGTTTAAATATTTAGAATCAACGTACATCAGCCACTAGTGCTGTGCTTGATTCGTCTCATCATATCAAGAAGGTCGTTACCCTGTGTATTAGTTTGTTTAAACTGCATACCTATCGCATTCGGTGCCAGCTACCACATCCGAGTAAAAAGTATAGCTTTTCTTGTGAAACTAATATTAATGCTGCAACTTTTACAGCTTGGGGACTTAAGTAGGCGCAAACTGGGGGCACCAAACGATAAGCTAGAGCCGTCTAAGGTAGTAAGTTAGGAAGTGAATTCAAGAAAGGAAGTGCAAAACTTTAAGAAGTGAAAAAAGACGAAGAATCGAAAAGAATGCCGCGTTTAGTGATTTACTCTTTGTCATTTTTTGCACAGAACAAAATCTGACGCGAAAAACGATGAACGGCGATGTCATCTTGCCAGCCCATAGACAAAACGTGATTCGATTTCAACTATGTCAGCGAACGTGTACCCCGTCGTTGCCTGCCTGTGTCAACCAATTGTTTGCTGCCTTGCTGCAGCTCGTCGATCGGCTGTGTTTGATATCCTGCCACTTCCGGCGGTTTAGGGCTATGCTTGTACGGTTGTCGCCAGCGATCGCCTACGTGGTCTTCCCGTTTCCTGGGTGGTTGCGCGAGCGATCCTTTATCGTCTCTTGAGTGCCATTTGATCGATCACCTTTTGCATCCGGCTGCCCCCTTGCTTTCTGCTCACGTGCAGCCAGGTGTGTAAGGGATACAAAATAATGTAGTCAGCAAACAAACATTACGTCAAGAAATGGCCACCACGTGCAAGCAATAGGGAAGATTTCAAACAATCGACACAGCCTAGCCACATGTCATGAAACAGTGTAAATAATGAACTGAGCCATGCCTCCCATTCCTTCTTCTTGCAACTCCTCTCTGCATCCCTCTTAAACGTGCTGTGTTTGAAGAAGGGGCTGTCTTGCTTGCATATTGTTTAAATGGACTCCAAGTTTGCACTTTGCGGTACCATGTGCACAAAAAACATCAATCCCGTTACTTTAGAAATCATATAATAATATCAGACAATCCTCCATCTACGCGATCTCGTAAACCGTATAGCGGCTGTTGTGCTAAAATTTTGCTGATGTTTTGCTCAATGAATGAAAAGGATGTTAACGCACCTCGAACTCTCGGACCAACAAATGTTCGTCAGTCATGAAAACCAACGTGAGAATGATGGGCATACTATTTTCAACCGAGGAACCCAAACCGAATGAAAGTTAATTTTTATCTTGATTTGCAGCCATTCATTGTGGAATTAGCCCGAACATTTAGCAATGTGTTCTGTTGTTTAACGTTTATATTTGACTTCCAAACTAGAAAACCACAGATTCAAAACTAAAGATTGACAGGATGTACAATATACTTCCTTCATGAAACACGTAGAAGAACCATATTGCAAATTCCACTCTAATATCCGAACTTCAGAAGCATAAAAACAAAGAGCTAAAGGTGCTTTCAATTACGCACGGCAATTCAGGCAGTTGTCTTCAGCCGCTTTCGCTTTTTCCCATTTCCTCCTTTTCCTCGAAAATGTGGAGTCATCGGCGAACCCCATGATTTTCAGCGAGTGGCATGCAGTTGCCGACTAAAAAAGCGCCAAAAAAGTTTCATGGTTTTTAGCAACTACCAAAAAAAAAATCTTACAAACGAAACGGAGAGCGAGCACATGCACTGTGGCCTCAGGCAGATTTAGCAGTAGCTATTGAAATACGTCATTAATGTGTCAGTGTCTGAGAAGTTCTTATGTCCAAAACTGCTGACCTGGAAGATTTTTCGGAAGATTAAACTAACGACACACATGAGTAATTGGCGAAACAACTGGTTCTTAATCAGCGGAGCTCGGGAAGCGAATTCAACCTCTAAAATTCATCGGATTCCTTCTTTCTTCGTCAGTAGAACATCCCGTAGAAGTTTATAATAAAGTTTGCACTGCTGTTCCGTCGTTTACTATTTCATCATGCCTAGTGATCTAAACGCCCAACCTCATGCACTTTTTACAAATCATGATGACACCTAAGAAACTATGAAAAGCGAATGTCGTGTCGTTGCCCCTATAACCTCTCATCCTGTGAGGATAGCTGCTATTAGCTCTACAAACGTGCGCCAAAAGTTCGTACGAGAAAGGGCTTCTGCTCGCTCGAAACAGAGAATATGTCAATGTCTCTAAGCTGATGAATTTGAAGCTGTAAGCTGAAATTTAAATTTCAGCTGTAATTCAATCTAAGCTGTGATTTAAAGGAATAACGAAGAGAAATTTGTAATATATGCAGTTTATCGAGATGGCAAATGTTCTGTGAAAGAAGCCACCGAAGTGAGATGTATGTGACGTATGAAATCAGCATTGAGATGCGGTATGGTGTTATGGAGAAGTGAAACAATTTGATTTTGGAAAACCTTCTTTGTAAACTCTAAACTTGACGTTCATGATCGCTAAATGCGGTGAATCAGATAAACGTTATAATGATAAGATCTTGATTCTTCCAGTTATGACCATACCAGCTTGCTTAAAATATACTTCGTGACTACCAACTCGACTTTATGCACATCTCTGAGGCAATATGCGATCATATAGCAAAAGAGTGGTTAGTTAAAATTTTGCAAGTTCTTATTGAATGAAATGCCCACTAAATTAAAGATATTTAGCGGAAAGTTTTTCAGAAAATATTTCTGGAAAAGAATATTCCGCACAAAGATTTCTCAATTAAATGAGCAATAACAAACCGCAAAATATATGAGAAAGACTTGCTGTATTTTGTCAATCTTTTTCGATGCCCGTTAGCGCGTATGAATTATTTGAATGCGATGATGCTGTGACCTTAACAAATTTGTTGTGTGCACTCTTCAGCGACATTTTTCCAGTGTTTTCTTCGAACAAAACAAAAAAAAACTCCAAGGCAATATTTACCAAATTCTAATCACAATTCGATTCGAGCGTCAATCATGCATTGCAAATTGACTAAAATTTCAAATCAGTTTTTTTTTGAAATCAACTGGCCATCAATGAAGTGCATTCTATAATTTACTGTTATGTTTGATAACCGCTTCCCTTGCAAACTTCCAATGAACTAGAAACAACATTTTTACGATAATCTTCGACCAATGCGACCGCATTCTTCATTCAGTGACATGTCCCATACCATATGTGAACAACAAGTACTCTAAACAAACGACAGGAATTCTTTAATGTGTTGCGCTGCATGCGCAGTTAAACAAGAACCATTAACGTGGCAGTTAAACATGTAGTTCATTACATTAGGTGCACCTCAAGTTAATATGACATTTCACTGGACTGGTTGGGAATGGGTGTGAGCTTCGGAAAAAAACAACAACAACAAAACAACAACATTCCTTTGGCTGGCTAGATAATCCCAACAAAGATATTAATTGTTCAAAAAAAATGCATTATCTATCTCAATAGTTGCCGACTACTAAAAAATTTTTAGTGCGCTCGGAACCAAAATAATGCGTAGCAGGCCTATGCAGCTTTTCAAATGATAAAACTTCCTCATATAGGCAGTTTTTCGGGCGATAATGGAAACCATATATATTGTGCTGATGAGACTTTCAACTGTACCATTGTCTGTGGTTTCGGGCATTTCTGAGCGCCATAAGTGAAAATATGCAAAACATTATGCCTGTGGATTTCGAGAATATTATGAAATTTTCACTTCTATTGCTATAGCATTAACGACTTTTAGCTTTCTCGTACGGCCGAGCGGAAATGTGGCAATGAGAAATGGGAATGGCTTAGCGAAGAGGAAGTACCACCACTGCTAAGAGAAATAACACACTTATTGCAGCGCGAAATACAACCAGGAGATCTTTTATGGTAATTAAAGTAGCGAGACAACTGTGCCATTTGTAGCATATGTTGGACCTTACCATTGTTTGCAAACTTGGCTCGAATAAACTACATGAAATCAGGTGACGCCGACACATCATTGACATGATGAATAGGTAGGTACGCTATTGCTGGTGCGACTTGTACGTAGAGATTCTCAGGGAATCCGCCATTGCTATTCTCAACGTTGGGCGACATAAACTACTATGTGCAGTCTCTTAGTGATCCAAGGATGTGCAGCCTCTTAGTGATCCAAGGATGATTTCAAGTACTTTATATGCTTATCTCTGAACAACAATATTAATCGGCGCTTGAGGAAATTGAGTTAAGTGGCGTAAAAAAAGCATGAGACGTGGAACAGCCGATCAAATCTATAATCCCGATCCAAGTGATCTCAAAGATGTCCCAGTGCCCGTTATACATCTTTCCATACCCCCATCTCTTGATCTTTAGTACGCAATATAAAGGTGCAGGTTAGATGCAAACTTCGAAACAAGCAACGAAGCATTAAACGATTGGAAGCAAATTTATACGAATCTGTCGTTAATAAACGTCTTTTTTTCCTTACAATTTTTTAAAATATAGCTGATTTACGAAGAGCTCTGTTCAGCGCAGAGTGATTTGCCTAATGACGTCTGCATATCATCTTTTCTTCCGTTTTTTTTTTTGATATCAAGCAAAACTACTGAGTTGAATCGCAGGATTAAGCTGGCCTTGTTAAAGAAGATGACATTTTTTGGATCACTTTTCCTGCTATCCTAGGCTACGACATATCCCTAAGTGTGAATGTCGGTTTTGCTGAGCACATTTTCTGGTCATCCGCTATGCCGTACGTATCTGCGGAAGGAAAAGTACGTCAAATAAAAAGAACAATCGCACGGTTGAAATAGAAAGGATTAACTAAGCAAAATGAACAGGCAATCCTCTCAATGACTTGAATTGAAAGTTAAGAGCACGTAAAAACACTAAAACAATGACCGGTTCGAATTGGTGTGGATGCATGCCAAATGGTTATGGTGCGATGCTTGCTAAGGAAACTCCTCCGTCAAACCAACCTGTTCCATAAACTGTGCTCAAATGACGAAAATTCTAATGTTATCTGACTGCATTGCTCAAACAAATCTTCCATCATAGATGTTTTTTTTTTCTTTTTGCGGTCCAGTCAGTTAAGTATTAGGTCCAACTTGCCTCAAATTGCATGCGATGTTCTCATCCAGTTTATGGAGATATGACTTCCTTGACCGCCAGCGACATGGTTCAGAGTCGCCGACGGTGAACCTAAGGTGCCGATTATATCTACAATATGTCACAGCTATGGTTCCTTTCGCAAGCTGAAACAGTGGGTTAGAGACGCGTTCACTCAATCACACATCCCTTTGCGATCAGACAAGGCATCATTGTAATGTGCTTACAAGACGGCAAATTTTGCCAAAGCGCAAAGGCGTCCATGGATTTTATGCCATTTCGGCGTAAAGTGTTCGCAATTTCGCATAAATCCTGAACGGTTTTTACAAATTCCACAATATGTTTTATAGCAGTAAAATATATTCCATATTCCAGCAACAGTTGTGCTGTTGTTCTTCAACAACCGTTCCGCAATTCTTTGTTTTTGATTCAGATTCTCCTCACACATGCCGCATAGGCAATATACAGTAAACGTGCTCGAATGCATTTCTTATAATGACTTTCTACGAACTCCGTGGAACACTCTCTTCAATGATGTAAAAAAAGAGAATATGCCGTAAAAGTTTCCGAGTTGTTTTTGAAAAATGTCATACACGCATAATAAGGCACACGAAAACATATAAAAGCGTTCGAAAGGAGTTAATTTGGTGTGCTGAATTCGTAACACTATTATAATTGCATAGCGACGCGAATGGCTATCCTGCGCAGCATCCGTTTCAAAATGACGGCGCTTTAGGGGCGTATTTTATTGCTGAGAGCCGCTCCTTTTGCAATTATATCTTGCGCCAATCCTCTGCAGCATCCATCCCTTAGAACCCTTAACCATGTACCTTCCTTCACCTAATTATTACTATTTCAGTTATATCCAAAAAAAATTCCCTCATAATTTGTAAGCAACAGTGAATGAAAGGTACTGCTAGAGAGCGTAAAAAACGAACAGACATTCGGATTGTATTCTTTTAAAACACCTCAAAAGCCTATTAAAATGATTTCACGAGCGAGCAATACGTAAACGATCAACAAACACATAAAACTTTGTGATGCGATTCTTAACTACTGCTCCTTATGCACCACATATCGAATAAAGCGCTCAGGTTTTGCGGAAAATCCGACGTATTAGGAATGAGGAGAGAGGAGTGGAGCTAACACATCGATGGGCAGATAAAAAGTGGAACGTGTTGAAAGTAGGAAAAAAAGTGATGATTTAATTTCCGAACATATTTTTTAATCTCTATTTTTTTTTAACGCTCAAATCAATTCAAGTTGAAGTACGTAAAAGATCACAAACCAATCCACTCAACACAGTTAGCGCGCATTAGCACCGCATTACTTTGAATTTTTTCAGACGCGAAAATATTATTTCACCTTATCAAATAATAAAGTGATTCCGAAGAGAATGTGCTGTTCTTTTTCTTCTGCAAATTGCTTTCGTCCTTCAGAAAATCCATTTGCTCTTGCATCGAATGCTCTAACGCTCGTTATTTTAAAGCAATTAATTTATCGCTACAATTTTTTGCACTCTCTTAATTGAAACGTTAATAAATGATCAACGAGTGATGTTAATGTCGTTATCGCTCAACGAGTGCGCCTCTCTGCTAGACATGTAGGCGCGATTCGCCATTCTTGCACTATTTTTTCTAAGCTACTCGGAAAAAAAATTCTGCAAAATGTCTTCAATTTTTCATCCATCGACCAGCAATTCATTCATCTATAAAGAATCACACGACGTTTTGTGAAGTGGATAGCAGTCAAATGCCTACAAGTGAAGAACACTCTTTACTCTTCTTCAGCATTCTAAAAGTTCGACAAGCAGTTACGACATTTTATGAAGGTTCGTGATTGAAACCACCACGTTCCCGCTCTTTAATGTCTGCTCTAGAAAAACTCGACTTGTGTCAAACCTTTCTCGTGTGTTTTCTGCATTCTGAGCAACACGGCGTACGCGCGAGAGGTGGTGCAAAGGAAAGACGTGCAAGGGGCAAGCCTGAAAAGCTTCCGCAAAAAAAGTTGGTGAGTATTTGACGGTAATTTGGAGGGGCGGAGGGGGGGAGGGGGAGGGGAGTGGAGGTACGTGTAACTTTCAACCCACTTAAACGGCAGTATATGTGTTGGGCAATATTTTGAACATGCAAGTTTTTTAAACGCACTAAACGTCGATGGGATATTGAAATCCTGGTTCGAAAATAGTCTATAAGCGTTTTCGTTCCACGGGTGATCAAGCAGTTCCAAGAGACGATCGCTTCGAACTAGTTCGGCTTAAGTGAACTGTTCAAGAGATCGAAAATGATCTCGATTCTCGCACCGCCGTTCTCATAATATTCGTGCTCGCTTTCATATACATGCATGGGCACAAATATATTAGCAAAATGAAGAGTTTGCGAAATTGCGATGAAAATGTGATAATTCATCAAATTGGCTTTCGAAAATTGAGTTCCCCAAGATGACAAATTGTCAAAAAAAAATGAATGAAGGCGAAAAACACTCAACTATGCCGTACACGTACTACGATAAGCCACAAAATCTGCTGTGACGAAATTTGGCATGCGTGGCGTTTTGCAATGAGGAATCAAAAGTATCCGGGCAAAAGTTGTAAATTTCTGCATGAAACGCAGAACTTGGTGAATTTGACCGATGAAATTGATTAGAGAAATATTTTATAACTTTTTTTTTAAACTGTGGAGACAAATTTTAGTCTCACCATAAGACAAGCAGTGCAAGCTCCCGCACACTTGAAAACCAGTTTATTCTGTACTGGGACAGGAGTTAGGAAATCGCGAAATTCCCCCAGAACGAGTGACATTTGTAGTCTCAGCCATATGTCCATCTTTATCGCCATCATCTCTTCATAGCCCGTTTCAGGATCAACAATTTGGTCAAAATAGAACTGTTCTTGAGCAGATTATCGTGTTTCATTTCGTTTCCGAACGAGCGCTCACTTCTATCTTCATACATAAGGTAATTTCAACAAAGTATTACTATTGACAACCAGTGTTCCCCGAATTTGTCACACTGATATAAAACCCTCTGTGGGGGCAGGTGCTCGCCGCATCGTTTCATTGTGCCAACCATTTAACTAGGAATCCGACAGCACGAAAAAACAGAAGATACTTTCTTGAAGCATCCTATCTCTTAGCAAGCTCTAGGCATTGTTTTGCGTGAAGAAGTATATTTAAATAGTTCATTCTTGGATATGATTTTGCGCGCATTAATGCAGAGGCATACACAATCATTTCTGCTTCTGATCGCGAGCGGCAAATGACGTGATTCGTCGATGCAATAACTGTATAGATAAGGGCGGCAAATTGAATCTTGCGCCTACCACCTGAAAGTCAGAACTGCAATACCCGTGACATGTACATGAAATTGATGATGATAGAGTAAAATCCAGACGGACTGTGGCGCCTGCTTATTCATAATACGGTTGGATATGAATGGACTCGATTTCTCAGTATTATTCCACTTCCTTCGTATCATTATTATTCTATTTCCTATGGAACTTTTGCGGACTGTTTCGATGCACATGAGCACCAAACTATCATTCCAAACTATCGTTCTCAATTAAAATCA
This sequence comes from Toxocara canis, assembly GCA_000803305.1. Lineage (NCBI taxonomy): Eukaryota > Metazoa > Nematoda > Chromadorea > Rhabditida > Toxocaridae > Toxocara > Toxocara canis. Next base: position 331,019 of record JPKZ01002488.1, on the reverse strand, counting down.
ACGCCATAAACGAAGAGGACGATTACTTAAATAAACGAAGAGGTCAATTAATTCTAAATCAATTATCTTAAACATAGACTTCTTAAACTTCTAGATCGCAATTAGTTGAAGTTCACTAAAATTAAGCACGCTGATTTGGGTTCGTCCAACAACTCGTTGTTTGCCATAGTAAAAAAAAGCATTCATTTTTAAGGTAAACTTTCATGGCGCTGAATACACGAAAAAAGTGCACGACCCTGAATTTACGCATGGTGAATTTGCTTGTTTGAACCCCTGCTTGCCCTCCCCCATCCTCCACCGTCTTGAAGTAGTGCCGAAACGTCGGACAAATTTGGGTAAATACGGTGTACAATTAAAGCTATCAGCCATAGAAAACAATATCGTCATTTAAAAAACACCGCATATTTGCCGGTCGGACTAGATTGAAATAGGGAAAATGAATGATATATCATGATAGCATGTTCATTGCCACTGGAGGACGATTGAGCGCCGTGCAAGTGAGATCGCCTTTCGTTGGGTGTAAAGAAACGGTAGATGAGCTTTCTGACGTGTCACATGCTATGGGTCAGCGGATGGTCTATAAAGGAAGGTCCTAAAGAATCACTTACGGTTTCACTTGCACGTCCTCAAAGCACTTAATTTGTGCAGCTGTAAACGTTAATTAGGTTGGATTTATCCGGTTTCCGCGTTGAGTCATGTGTGCCAGTGACACATAGAACGCTGAAGGTAACCTCGAAAAATTTCGCTCGTCTTTTCATTCACGTGAAGTTGACTAAGTAGGTATTCTAGGTGTTATGAAAAAAACTGCCCTCATCTCTGGTTCCTTCCCAACTTCGCGCCTCAAATTAAAATCCATTCGGCTCAGCACAAATGTTTGTGTTTCAAAGCGCCATCAATGGGCAAACGGAATTCGATTGGCTCTCAAAATTTATTATAGATCGAAATGCGCAAAAATATTGTAACCGCTAATTTTTCTGCCTCCATGGCATATACCACATGCCTCATGCCGCCAGCCTTGCTCACAGCTGGCATGTCAGCCGTTCGAACTGCACCGAAGCGGTCGTCAGCAGGCATAGGAGGTATCAGATTCTCAATCCCATCCACGTGTGTTGGTCCGACCTCATTTTGTCGCATATCTTCATTCTTTGGATCGGATACGTTGGCAGAAAATTCGTGCTTCACTGCTGCCGTCTTTTCATGTTCATTTGGCCAAAGCATAGAAATCACCCCCCTGAAATTCGGTGATCCATTGAAATTCTACCATTGTTGCTTCAAATTTAATGAAAATTGGTTCTACAGTCTAAATACAATTTACTATGTAGGAGCATGGTATCACACTGAATACAAGAGCCAGGTCCCTTTTTTTCGCTTCCAAGAAGATCTTCCATACATGAGATGTCCTTTTTTTAACAGTGGCCTCATACTTTTCACAATCACCAGGGCGGGAAAGCTGCTGTTCAAGACGGTTTTTCAATTCAAGAGATGTCTTTTCAACCAGAATTTATATTAACATGAGAAGACTATGGAGAGAATTTCACATCACAAAATCGTACCGTTTAAAGACGTCCTGTTTGAAGGTAATGAAGCACACGCTATTGCTGCGCTGCAGGAAAGGCCCCTCGTCCGCCAAGAAGAATGCATCTGCTGATTGACAAGAGGGAGTAGTGACTGCAGATGGGCTGATGATCTGCGTCTGCGATTTTCTTCGGCTACTATAGATAGATTTAGTTCAGGACAAGCTGAAGCAGCCTATCCTAGGCTGTTGTCGTCGGTCGTGATACGGACAGCTTTTGCTGCGCTGCTGAACGCGCATGTCATATCAGCTTTTATTGTTACATCTGCGATCACTTAATCCTCGCCATGCGGCGGTTGGGCCCCGATAAGCACGATAAGCAGTTGAGCAATGTCTTTTGAAGCTGGAGTCCGCTGGATTTCACCGATTTTTGCTTTGATCGAGGCGTCCACCATCTTCATCGATGATGTGCCCGGGACAGTTGATGCAATCCCCTGCGATTTTGCATTTGTCCACGCGCATTAGAAGCCCATTATCTGCGGTTCGCTTGCAAATTGTTCGACGTTGCGTTAGTGTTCCCCGGCAGTCCGACCAAACTATGATCAGATTGGCGAGATGTGCAACGACTCCTTGACAGCCGGTGAATGTTTCCTGATATATTTGTTGAAAAAATAGCTGGTGCTGTTTTGACTTGAGATTGTACTCGGGTATGTTGACGTACGCCCCGATGTGTGTTAACTGTGAGCAGTTGCTCCGACTCTTCGTCCACTTGCAGTTGAAAGCACGCATCTGCAAGGTCGATTTGAGAGAAATAATCATCACCGTTAAACACCGTGAAAATATCTTCGGACAGAGGCAAATGATACTCTCAAAAGTCCAACGCTTCACTGGACAACGTTGAGAAATTGGTGCAGATCCGTAAGGATACATTCCGACTTAAAGATTACGACCGGTGCTGTAAAAGTTGATTGTTCACCTCGAAGATAAAACCATTTGTTTCCAGTCGGTCCAGCTCCTTGCCAATGGCTGGCAGCGCTGCATAATGCACAAGTTACTTAGGTCGAAAGACCATCTTCGCTCCAGGCTTGAGCTGGCGACTCGCCTTTGACAGGTTGCAGCGTCCGACGTCGATAGTGAAGACCTGCGGATAATGGTGATGCAGACCATTCGCTACACTGCTGTTCGTCGCTGGGACGATGTTGGCGCCGATTGCTGTTGGTCCGTCTAGATCTTGGGAAATAGTCCATTCATGCATAGATCTCCATCTTCTAGATGCACCTGGCTCCGTACAGCACTTCTTGAGCAACGGCGTTCTGCAAACTGCAGATGTGTACGAGATCTTCAAGGATGTCATGTGTTGGCATTCCGATGAGCTGTTAAGCGTACAGGTCGGATCCGCCTCAATCTTGTCTAGTAACTTCAGTCGGATGCATGCGTCCTTGCTTAATTGTAGAGCACTTACGAGGATAAGACACTTGATGTGATCCTCTGTACGCTTTCGAAGTCAGATTGGTGCACTCGCGACTGATACGGTTGACGTACGTGACGAGCTTCTTAAATATATATCGTGCGTTTAACAGCGACTCCTGCCGGCCGAAGAGGTCCATGAGCAAATCGACTGTATTCGCGAAGTCGAGGTTGCTAAAAGCACTTGGCTTGATGTAGTTGGCGCGTTACTCATAGGGGGTGAGTTAAGTGACTGGTGCAGTAGACGCACGCGAGCGCCGTCGACTGCGAAGACATCCTGGTGCCGATGAAACCATACCTTGAACATTACGTCCTTATGTGGGTCACATAGAACTGGGAGAGGCGTCTGAAAAGTGCGTCAGTGTCGCCCTGGACCTGTTGACCTTCGTAGATGCGACTGCTGATACTGAGTGACGCCGTGAAGGCATTTGTGAACGTCGCGAGGAGCTATGGAAGCCGCGTCTCCGAGAGCATCGCCATTGGCGATACAGTCTTGCCTAAATGCCACTGTTGGATCCTTGGTGATATAGTCGAGAGGAACAGGAAGACTCACTTTCATTGTTCGTTGATACTCGTCAATAAATAAGCGTCTTGCTGCTCTGCAATCTATCTTAGTTTTGAAGTTCATCATGCTGTTTTACTATTTTTTAGGATCTAAATTGCCTTTGATATTTTCTAATGATTCGAACCCTTAAGCAGATTTTAAATGCTCGCCTGCGACAACCATGAGGAGCAGCTGAGAATCTCAACTCGAAACCAACGAAGAAGCGAAAAAATGGCATCGTTCTCACCTGTCTTGTGATTTTCTCACTCCCTTGAAGCTCTTTTCAACCACCGAATTCAGAATGGCAATCAATTTGGAAACGAATGGCTGCACGTATGACGCAGATTTTATGGGATTCGATTGGTAGCATACTGAAAATAAGCAACGAGTGGAAATGTCTCGAAAACAAGAAGGATGTGCAGTCGTGAAATGATCACTGCAATTCTCATGAACGCGTTTTGAAGAAGCAAGGTTTCTTAACTATAAAAGAGTCTGAACCGGTTTCCCTTTTCTTCCGCACAATTAAATATCTGTGGGCTTTTTCGATTGTGTAAGAGTCGTCACAGGGAGCTCGCATTCTTCGCGGTGTTTGCAATGACTCCGCTGTACGAACAGAGACTTTTTTCACACAAGCTTCACATAGCGGAGGCATTTGAGAAGTTTTCAAGCGGGAAAAATCGTCTTCAGAATGTGCTATAGCATCTTAGCTTGCCCGACCGTCTATGACGAATGAACCCTTTCTAGCTGACAAATGGTTGGCGAGAATGGTCATCCTTCAGCTCATATTTTTGCGAAAAAGAAAAAGACAAAATAAGCGAATGGTTACATAAGCGATGCTTGACAGCCGCACAGTACGATTCCTTTATGACTGCAGCTCTCATCGGCTGCTCACATAAATACTGAAAGTGGGACATCCTTACAACAATACTGATGCAGTTCTTTGGCTGATACTAGACAGTTTGCGTCTCCATGTAAATGTTAGCTCATCTTTTGTTCTTCATTGCGTGTTAAAGTTCTGAACCATAGAATCCTTCCAGAACGCACAGCTTCGCTGCAAAAAAAATGCCCAGTTACATCTGGGTTGAATTCTTTAAGCAGCTGCTTTAAAATGCCTGCTCTAATTTACACTAGAAAATTTCGCTTATCTTCAAATTTACCCTAAAATTCTGCTAAAAAAGCTTCATGGAGAGAATTAGCGTTTGGTAATAGCTAAAATTTTGTAGGCTTGGCTTCTGCTTGTGGCATTTTTGGTATGGTCATTTCTTCCTGTTTCCGGCTTACTTTTCCAATAAGAGAGCATTATGAAAATTTCACCTTACCTCAAAATGCAAAATATTTAGGAAAAATTGCACCCCGGTCCATACGCAAAACACCACAGTTCAAAATCAAGCGCACAGGGTTTGGTGGTTTTCAATCGTTCGTCAGCACTATATGGCTTACCGAGAAATGCGGAAGCGGATTTTTTGTTATAGATAATACGAACGTTCGTCGTAAGAAGTTAAAAGCATCTCACCATATCAGTTTTGAGGACAAACATAATAAGCTCAACGTTTTCGGATTCCAGAGCGTTTTTCGCGAGATCGCATAACAGTTCAAGTAAACGTTTTAATGGTCGAACTGTTAAGTCGCGCATTCTTCCGATGGATTTCGCCATTTCTTGTATCCCCCTACTTCGCACGACTATCGGCAATCCCCTGCAACCAACGGGTGAAAAGCTGACCAAAGCTGCAAGTACCATCTAAAACCCCGAATTCAATTTTCTGTTTCCTCCTCAAGGTTTGCGTACACATAATCTCCAAAAAGTGAACTGTTACGTAAAGGAACATTAGAGGAGAGAAAAGGGAAAAATAAACGCAATTTTTATATGTCACGCTCTATAGCGACTGAATTTTTCAAGCATTTTTTGTAAAGTTACAGCCTCCTGGCTAAAACGCTTGGGAATTTATCCTTGGTCGTTTTTGAAACGGATGTT
>JPKZ01002488.1:312392-325061 GCA_000803305.1 Toxocara canis | reverse complement strand
GCTGACACGATATGCGCCACACGCAGTGGCGGTGCAGCCTTATTGTTCTTCTGCTCTCAGCACACGTTTCATCTCCATAAATCGTGCGAACGAGGGAAATGCATGGAGCGGTTGTCGATCTTACATTCATCACTTGCGCAGCATCAGAGAACGGAATTGGTTCTCGGGCACCAAAAAAAAAGAAGAAACATTGTGTAACCGTCAAGTTTGGCTTTGACAAAATGTATTTCATTTGCTGGCGGCTTATAATGGCGATCTTTGTTTTCAGTGGCGACTTATAATGGCAACTGTGCAATTTTACTGTTAAAGATTTGCTTTTCTGTGGTTCAGCTTTTAAGCAAACAAATGTGAAACAAGATTGAAAAGTACATTCAGATTTTTCATCATCTTTAAGTGCCGGAAACTTTCGCTGGGATCGATGAACCTCCTCCGTCCCTTCTCCTTCCCGGAGATTAAGCGTAGGAGATGAGTTTGTAGTATAGATCGTATCTAGCTTCTTATATAACTCCACGTTAAGGAATTTCCGAGTTAAAACTATCGGACACAAAAACGGAAATACATTTTGATACGCACGGTCATGAGGATGTCATAATGAGCTTTTCCAATGCACATTTGGCAGTGCATATGAAAATTTTGAGCTTGTAGCCGATATAGCTTAACATTTATTGAGCATTGCTGAGATCTCATCATAACGAAAATGACCACAATCGAATGATAGTTGAGCAAACATTCAAGATCGAGAACTGCATAACGAACCATCAGTAGATCATGAATTGAGATGGTCGAGTTTCGGAAAATATCGTATATGACCATTTGAAATGAAGATATCAGCTCGCCGAGTTCTTTAGTCGTTTTTCCTCTCAGCTCTATGCACCGTTTTCGCAATTCTTCTGACCCATTGAAATTAAAATGTTCCGAAAAGCTTGAAATATTATCGATTCGACTACAACGCAAGCCGACTGTTTTCAAGAAAGGCATCGACCATGAACGACCCAATGAAACTTTGTTAGCGCCCGTTACTGACAAGTGCTCAACACATGTGGCCAGTATCAACATTAGAATCATATTCAAAGGGAACTCTACTCTCCATCCCGAGGACGTCACAAAAATTGTTCAATGTGTTCTCCATCGAATGACATTAGATGGCATTCATGTTATTTAGTGTAAATTCGATACCAAAATTATGACGATAGAAAAAAGAAAACTTTCTGCAGAGGGACTTAATCGATTCGACTGATCTTCGGCAAAAAATTTTGAGGAAAACCTCAGGTGAGTTTTTTGGAAGCGCCTTTTTTCCCACCCGATCAGATTTCCTTTGTTTCCATGGATTTCCCAAATATGGTAATGGATATCACATTCCTTGCCTCTGTAAAATGGCACTATCAACGAATGAACCTCTGAACGCAACCTCGTGATCAGTATATACTACGCCGATTTGAGAACGAAAGATCATTTTAAGCGAAATCAAAATTCTACAGCCACTTGTGATGTAAAATGGGATTCATGACTTCTTGCCTGCTCTGGTACCTATTCGCTAGTCAACCGTGAAAACTTCTTTTGAGTGGAATTTTTTGTTGTTGGAACGACGAGTGAGCTCCTGAGCTAGAGCTGTGCTGCAACTCTTCGAAACCATCCATTTATCGAACTTAAAAGAGAAAAATATCCATGCAATATCCATGTTTTCGCATACACCCATCCATGGGATGGGTGTATGCGAAAACGTTTCGAACACATTTGTTGCGATGTGCTGAAAAAAGCATATGAAAACAAGTGATCGAAAATATGTGCAATGGAAACAGAGGAGTCAGCAAAGAGAAAATTATAAAGTGATCATGAACAATACGATCAAAACAACATACTCTGTTGAAAAAACTTTAAAAAATGCATTACTGCGGTAATTTTGATGTGGTTTATCCGAAAACGAGAGCTTCATAACTAGTTCAGATCACTTTCTCAATAATTTAGTTATGCCTGAGTTGTCAATGAGGTGATTTGACTAAAGCAACCCTGATCGGAAGGACACGAAAGATAACTTGAATTCATTCGAAGATGAGAATTCCCAAACTACTGGACCAGCTGCCATGCGAGTTTGGAAATATGTAAGCTACTTTCTGACACACAACATTTGACAATTCATACAAACCGAAACTAAGAGAATGAGGCACAGCACTGCGAAAAATAAAGTTAAACGGGCAATAAATAAACCAAAGTTCATGCTAAACGAAAAGAGGTGATGATATCTTTATGCTCCAAAAACCAAGTGAGCTCAAGTATTTCAGGCAAAAGGAAAAAATAGACAGAAATATTAACAAAATGCAGTTTCTTTGCTGTTCGTTCAACAATTTATGAAACAGTTGAAGTACTAACCTCACCAGATATTAAGAACTTTAACCTCTACCCCTTTCACAATTCAGCCCATATTTTGAACGAGTACTTATTCAAAAATGCAGGGTGAGAATCAGTGCGACGTTGAGGAAGTTTACGTGAAAGGCATTGTTCTCTTTTGTTAATTCCCAAGCTAAACGAAAAAAAAAATGCAGAAGGAGTGAACAAATCGAACAAGTCCACCTTCTGTGGCCATTTCAGGAACAAACGCAAATCACAGATTGGTTCATGACGGCAATAAAAAGTTTCATAGATGGGTCCATTCCTCCTCCTCTTCCCCTCTTCGCTCTCTACCACATTCTCAATTTTCGAAAGGAAGGATGCCTAAACCGTTACGGTTTCCTAATGCAGCCATATCAAAAATTCTCTCAAGTTTGCAATACTCAGTTACAAATGACGAAACCGAATGCCTACCTGTTAGCCACGACCGATGTGTTTGGTTACGCGTGTATTACCTTTAAGAAACTTCTGTCCAAGTTGGAATAAGCGTTTCAAATTAGCGTCGATGAATGGAGCTGCATGATTACTGCATTTGAACGGCCATATGTGCTCGCACTAAGAGAACAGAGAAGAGAATTTGTTAATGAGCCATGAGAAATACTCCAAGGTAACGGATTGATAAAAACGAAACTAATGCTTCACGTCGAATATGGTAGGCTACCTGCATCAGTCGCGCCATCTGGCATGTTGCTTTTTGGTCCAGTATAATATGAGCTGAACGATGCAGGCGGTTCGTCGGCAGGTGAACCATAACCTTTATGACCGTTTTCCACTACTGGAAGTGGTGGCGGTTGAACAGGCGGAATGAGCCCACAACATTTCGCGAAATATTGCGACACCTTAATCAGAAAACTTTTGCCACTATTCGTTTATGGCAAACCACATAAAAATGTAGCACTCGAACGGGTGCTGCACTCCGTCCTGTTACAGGTCGCCGTCCAGAGAACTCTGTCCGCTGGCATAATATTCAAAGTTTGCAATATTCTCGCTCTGCCAAACCATGTTTACTTGTGTGCCGCACAGCTTTCGTGCCCTCCTCGAGGCTTTACCGAGGTGCTGATTACGAATTTTATCTTGCGCAATATCCTCTCCATTTGTCCGCTGCATTTTCTGTTTTTTCTTTTGAGCAGTAAAGGGCAGGTGATAGAAAGGAAGCTTTGATGTGCACTGATCTTGTCATAGGACTATGTGGACTAATCAAGACAATTGAGCCGCACACATGAGCGTCGCGAACAACTGAGCCAAACACAACGAGCAGCGAGCATTTCAAGGGAGATGCAGAGGGAACAACTTCAACTTCAGTTCTTTCACAGATGGCTACGGCACCACAGAATGTTTCACAGAACGGCTAATTTACCTGTACGCATCGTTGGCCAGCGTCGCATATAAGGTTCGAACAAGTCTTCGCGAAAGTCGCGATAAAATGATCCTCATTTATTCCACCAGCAGGTGAACCATCGGGACATGTCGAAGAATACGCGTCGATCACAAACTCTTTAAGTCCATTGGCGATAATCATTTGCAGCAAGCGCATTAGGGGAAACATTTGCGGCGTTGGACAAACTTTTTGAAATCTCATGAAAAATATGTCTTTAACACCCGTTCAGAGGGTCTGGTTATGTCAACGTCAGTTTGGATGATAATTTCAAATTCCATCAAGCAACCATCGTCTAAGTCGCACTATAAAATAGCTAATATTTGGAAGGTGGTGCTCATGTCTTAATAATCAGTTTTTATATATGCTCACTGCATGTCTCATAAAATTTTAAACATTGAGTACATCATGTTTGTAAAACTGGTTACAGCTAAGCGAAGATTTGAGCCGCAACAATTCAATGACAAACTGTTGATTAAATTCACCGTTGCTGTTTAAAATCATGCAGTTCATATTAGAAAAAGCTTTTCACGGCGCATCAAACCTTAAGTTTCTGAAGAGAATGCGATGGTTTCCTCTTTAGAAGCTTACCAAGCTGGTGAAAGGGATTGAAGTTGTTCATGTGCAACAATGTCGGTACATACCCATTCTAACTCAGGAAGATCGAATACTTACGCTGTATTGTGGAATTGCAGCATTCCATGAAACCAAAACCATAAGAGCATGTATAGCCTTGCGGACAAATACTATCTGTGCATGGAGGTGTCTGCGTGAATGGCTCAACAGGCACCAAAGGACCCTTACACACACTACCATCAGCTGAAAGTGTCGAGAGTACTTTATCGACCGCATACAGTTTTATTGCTTAATTGGTGAAAAAACCTGGCTCCCTTACTGTTTCCGCCTTAGCTGAAACGCGAACGCATATGTTCGATTAAAAACAGTGACAGCGGAGGGAAAAATCCCTCATCGTTCTCAGGACGACAGGAAAAGGCTTCGTCCCATTCTACAGGGAAAACGCCTGGCATCGATCAGACGAGTACAGCAAATTATTGATCTCTTCGCTCCAGTTCCTGCCAGCACCAAAATACGTTGGCCAAGAAGAGGTACAGTTTGGCATAGGTGCGGTACGCTACTAAGAAAAGCGCACCAGTAACATTTGGCTAGTGATTGCTCTTATATGGTATCTGCATTGCGCTATCAAATATTCGTTCAGATACCCCTATGCTATTTAGCTGAATAGCTTGAAATCTTTTTGATGTTGGCTTTGAGAGACAGTAACAAAAATAAGCAACGCGGGAAACTTCCACATGTCGCATCTCTGGATGAATTCAATTCTTAGAAGAAAAATGTGTTAAGACAACTGCTATAACTTTTCGGTAAATTTCTCTCGCGATCCTTCAACAACTTTCCACGTTGATTCCGTTCCGAATGTCCTTAGCGAATTTTTGAAGGATTCTTCGACGCAATATTCCTTCTATTTGCTCTTGCAATGAAATACAGTTTAGATTACTAAAATGTGTCTATTCCAAGACACATGTCGCCAACGAAACACTATTGCAGCGTAGTATTGAAACGAATCGAACTCCTTCTAAACCTTAGGATACCTTAAGAAATTAGCCTTAGGGATTCTTTCATATCTTAGGATTTTTTTAGTATCCCTCAGAAAATTATAGCACAATGTATTACCGCGAATCACAACCACTCTAGCAGCGAGAGATATCGCTGTTCAAAGGAAAATTTCAAAAGCGATGAGAAACGAATAAATTTTTGAAAATATAAAGTATGTTTACTCTCCACAAGACCCCCAAATCCGCGGAGAGCAATCTCTTTCAATCTCCATGAAGAAGATATGAATAATCGTTGACCTCCTTGCCAACCTTTTGCTCACACGAGGACAGGATCGTCATGCTAACTCCAGACTGATTACTGCTATGCTGTTTTACGAGAACGGCTTTCTCAAAATATTTGTTTAACCCAAATGCATACACGGACAGTCATACGGCTCGATCAACCGTGCCATTAGTCGTGCAAAACCAAAAAAAAAGCAAGGTGCACTCAAACGCCTTGAGGGGTGGGACTCCGTCCATCAACCGGATAGCGAAGGGCTAAGAGGTGGCCATGGCTTTTGTACAAGAATATTTTGAAATCATCAAAGTCAAGAAGTTTTCATTCGAAGATAGCAAGAATTCAAAAAAAAAACCGTCACAGAAGCAAACGGTTGTTATGTGAAAACAACATTTTTCAACCGACCATAAAGGCACTTCGATTCACAGTCGTCTCTTGTGACGAATCTGTTCGCATTACCACCGCATCCGACATATTTGAATGCGAAACATGACTGCCACTCGGGATCGTAATAGAAAAATTGTACAATTCCTTAAAATGTTCCGATATTTATTTCGGTTTAAATCACGTCCGGTTGATTCACATTAAAGCGAGCAACAAAAAAGATCGAAGTGATCGAACACTTACAACGCACAACGCTGCTATCATTATATCGAACAATCTCACCGTTGTTACAAAAGACTGGAGCATTGTTTGCTTCTTTTTTTTTAAATTACTCACGGAATTCGGCGCTATGAACTATGGCATTAGAAGAAAGCACGAGATGGAAAAAAAAGGTATCCACCTGAAGAAGACAACGGAAGTGCCGCCACTTTTTCTGCTAATAAGCACCAGCCTCACCAACGTATTCTTTCTGTCTTCCGTTCTCCTCCTTTTCTTTCCCACCCAGCATTTCATGATAACCTTTTTCATACTGTATTTTATAAGTCGTTGAAGGCAGTTTTCAGTAGCGAAATCGCAATAATGTTCATGTTTTTAGTGACTAACTACTCGGTGCTGCTCCTTTCTAAAAAAGTTAACTTCCTACTGCAAAGATGCTATTTTCTGCTCCATTCAAGAGTTGCCCCTTGGTTTAGCAATTGTAGAAACGTACCCGAGATCTGGGCAACAGTCGTTGGATTTTTAAGTGAATTACTTCATATGCAGCCGAAATTAATTTTTGCGTCTTTCTAAATTTATTAAAAAAATAATCCGGCTGGAAATCAATGCAACAGTCATGAAGAAATATCATATCTGATAATGCATTTTCTATGTCCAGCACTGTAGCTACCGGATCTTGTCACGGACCTCCTTACAAGTTGGCATGGAGCTGGCTCCCCCTCAATTGCGAAGTGGAATGCGCGAACGGTATTGTTTCATAGCACAATTTTTTATAAACTTTGCTACCTACACATGGGCTATCATCTTGACGATGGTGATTGATGGCAGCATTCCACACTTGTCCACACTGGCCATCGCTGAGGAGTTGACATACATCCCAGCGGCACTAATTCTTAATACATGCATAACTTATTGACACTTAGCTGCGAAAATACACTCAGCTTTCTCAGTTTATCTAAGTTATAAGGAACTCACGAATTGGGCCGCTGTTGCAATGTCCTTCATCTTTAGGCATCGTGCACGGAGATGTAAAGTTCTTGCTGCCATTCAAAGGGCTCTGGCGTTTGATCTGCAGTTCAAAAAATAATTAAGGGAAGAAATGTGAAACTACGAGGTTCGTTGTTTCAAACAACAAAGTCAACACGTGAATCGCCCTCAACATGCCAGGCACTAACCACAAAAAAGTTGTCAGCGTACTTGTAAAAAATCAACAGCTTCATTGCAACAATCCAGTATGCGCTTATGAGCGTTTCTGAAAATTGAAAACTCAAGTCTTTCAAATTACTTATAAAATGTCGCAAACTTTTGAGGAACTAGGTTACTCTTACGTTTCTGTTTTAAAAACAGAAGCATTGCTAGCAACAAAGAAAACCGTTTCCTGATGAATCCAAAAAAGATTGAAAAATGACTGTGATGCGCATCTTTTTTTTTTGATAATATAAACATTCACTGGCGGAGATACTTAACGGAGTTCTGATTCTCTTCATAAGTTCATCTCTTTCAGCCACTTATTTTTCCAGGAAACAGTATTAGGTCGCCATGGACTCACATAGAGCTCGCCGACTTATAAGCTTCTAGTAATTTCACTACTGCGAAATTAGCTATAAAATGTTTTCTAGCCTTGATCTAGTCATATGTAGGAATGCGAGCGCTACAAATCGGCAGAAGAAACCTATTCGGTTTTACGATATGCGACTTTGTTCGAATTAAATCGGAACAATAAAAACTCTCTGGTTCAATATCTAAAAGTGGGCTTAGTAATTATGGTCATTATCATCAATTATCACTAACACATTTATGGTTATCAATAACCATCTATAAAGACAGATAGGGCATTAGCTTTTCAAAAATTTCCACTGCAATAACTAAGGTTATTGTGCTGTGACAACACATATATATAACTGCAACCATCGCTCTTTGGACTAGTAACGAATAAATTAAATATTTTTTGTTGTTTGGCGGCTAAAAATAATCATGCAATATGGAACGAAAATGTTAAGTCTATCATCTCAAAATTGCATTTCGCTGTATGAGATAATGAAATTCATCAACGATTTCATCTGAGCATATCAATTAAACTTTCAACTACAGCAGTGAAATGAAAGTGAGCAAATAAAACCTGTCCTCTGGCGATGAGACTGCTTCTCGTATCTTTTTCATTCACAAGTGTTAATGTTTGCATAGCAATGGAAATTTGATCCAAGTTATTACCTGAATATAACAGCCGGTACTCACACATTCGGAGATCGTCCAAGCAACAACTACCTTTCGTGTTCTTTGGAGACCCGAGTAAATGCTAAACCTTGTTAGGCACAGTTTTTGCTAACCGATATGCGCGAAAAAAATGGACCATACATTCACGCATGAAAAGTTGTCTAATTAGTAAACAAGGTGAGTTGTAGTTTCTAGAAACGGCACTGCTTCTGATGTATAAGCGCGCGTGATCCGCCTTCTCTATCCCCTTGTTGAAGGAGTGGAGCTGGTACGGATTTCTTAATTTCTGCAAAGTCATACAAAGATACCCAACGCAGCAGGTGTGCGAACGCACTTTTGCCATTCTCCTTAAGCCAGCCGGTTCTGTAAGCTGCTTACAATTAACAAAATCACCTGGCAACAGTGCCGATTGGTCAAGTAAACCTCTTGCTTGAAATTTGCTTTCTTTACTTTCCTAAATGAACGTGAAAGGCAATTGATTCTGCCAGATTGTGACACTTTTATATGCCTTCAGGCTTTACGAATGTTAAACGATTTGCCTGAAATAAAAATGGTAAGCGTAAGCAATAAACAGTCGTCACGTGTTAGAAGCGTAAATTTGTTGTGCTAACCAATAGGAGTAGTTCGTCCTTGAGAAGAGAGCATGCAGACGCGAAAAGGCAGTGCAACGTAAAAAGATCGCCAAAAGGAACAATGATGTGTGAATTGCTTTACTGAATCATCTGCGCAATGTTTTGCTCAATCCGGGACCTATGAAGCTTCCCCAGTTGTTGAGGACGAGGGTTTAGGATAAAACTTGTTTGGTTGCTTAACATAGCTCAACCGCGGGGGAGGGGAAGTCAAAAGATTACACACCCTGCAATAGTCAGGGCAGCATGAAAAGTTTTAGGATGAAGTTGCCAACGAACTGATCAATCCCTTCTGTCAACGTTAAGCCTAGACAACATCAAGCTTTCGGCTTTGAGCTCCAAGCAAATTTGCCTTACTTTCTGGCGAATTTTTCATGTCTATTTCCTTTACGTTTTACATCCTTTTTCTGCGCCCCAATTATACTTTAAATATTCAGAAACATGCCTACAAATTTAAGACATGCGAATGACTGTAGGTGGCTACGTATTATATTAGACGTAGAATTTATCGAGTGCCAACATAAAATTTTATGTGATGCCATTCACCTAACTAACGTGGTCATTAACGAGGGCAAATATGAAAACATGATGGTCACGCCTTCTTGAAAGACTTCATTGGAGCAATAAAACGTTTACGTTGACAACATTTTGCGAAGATCGTATTAAGTTGGACACACTCGAAACCATTTGCGCACACTAAATCGTCGCAACTCCTCGCAAACAGCACTTCCGAGTGATCGACCGACCGCATTGCACGGCGACCACGTGCACAAAATGATGATCGTGCTTCCACATATGAATCTCAACCAACATGTGTGCTTTTGGCCACATTATTCTTCACTTTTATAGCACTGACATACTTGTTTAAAATAAACGGCTAAACGAGCAGTAAGACTCATATGATGTGAAATACGCAAATGCAAAATGAAAACAATGAAAGAAATTTGATTGACGAACATTGAATCATTTCGCAAAAACGCGCATTATAAACGATCGCAAAAAGGTTGTGTGCTCACATGCAAATACATTACAGTCTTTGCTAATTCGTATCCTTTGCGCAATCGCGAGAGCCTATCATGAATTCCAGTAAGTCTAAATCTCCATTTCTGACTACGCGGGAGAAAAGTGAAAACAAAAGTGGCTCAGAATTGGATTGAACATAACCCGTTACTGGGATGAAGTGAGCTCTTTTGTTTTTGCTTTTTTTTTGCGGTATGAACGATTAAAGCGCTCAACGATTCAACGAAGAATATTAAAATAAGTCGCTGATGTTATTGTATTGCTTAGAACTCTTTGCAGAACTGACGGTGATGCACCTTTAAAACGCCCTTAGATCCTTGCACTAAGCATTTCGAATAACATCGTAGCGCTTTAGTGAAAACGCTCTTCAAGCAGCGGAATAATAACGCTTACGAATTCTTCGATGCAACTATGTTTAGAAGGAGATGCGCAGAAACGTACAGAAAGTTGAGCGAAAAATTAAAAAGGTCTCATCAAGAATAAACCTTCTATGGTCTGATTGCAGCATAAACTTGTCGAACTTTCATCTGTAATACAAATGAAACCATCGTGACACGGCGTGCTCGCGCAGCTTAAATCGTTGCCTGAGGTCAGGTTTGTGCTTGAATGCGCATAACCATTGGCACATGGTGAGATTTTCATGTCTGCAATGCGACATCTATTGCGAACTACCGTGCTAATTCGAATACGGATGGCTCTTCAGCTCGTATTTTTTGCGGCCTCTCCAGAGGACACTGTTTGAGAGAAGAAGCTCTATTCGACAAGCAATTCTTCTGTTTATGAGGTTTCAATGAAGTGACGGCAATGGGTTGGAGCATAAAATCCATCTCATGAAAGCGACGTTTTAATTTGTTTCCTTGTTCACAGCGGCGATGAATACGTAAGCGGTTGAAGGATGGGGTGATCGTATTCAGAACTGCATTTAAAAAACTTATAAGGAGACAAAAAATTGGAAGAAAAATAAGTAGGGGCTCTCACTGAACGATAGCTCCATTTCTCACAACGCTTCTAAAGTTGGGCTCTATTCAAGCGGAAGTGGGTTCTATTCGATGTAGCGTCGTTGTTTGATTCTTTCCTTTTTTTTTGCAGTTTTGAAATTTTGTTCAGTGCATGAATACCTAGAGATGTGTGAGCGCATTAATTCCATGCAGATTGCGCATGCATCGTGGTGAGCACCTTAAAGTGACATCTTAATATATACGGTTGCATAAAATCGCGTACATTCCATGAAACTTTCATGCGGAACAGATAAAGACGTGTGCAAAAATTTTCTACCAATCTAGTACTAGAGTTGCTCATTTGTGAATGAAAATTATGCTGCTCACAAACGACTGCAACACAAATCGACAATGCAGTCTTCCCACAAGTGCAAATTGAGTTTTCGAAAGACTGCTCGAATGATATGAGAGATGAGTGCATATCACAAACCGTCCATGCAGCGTTCCTCGCAGTGCTGCCTTGTTTCGAAACGATTCTCATTGCCACCGCAGCCCGAATAGACGAATCCAACACAACCGCCGGTCGCTCCATCAAAATAAAAACGTTGTACTAAAAAAATAAAAAATAAAAAAATAAAAACGTTGTACTAAAAAAAATCAGTACCCATTATCCATAGGGAATTTATTTCTGAACGACGATTGAAGAATGTTGGAAAGGGGTTGCCTTCTGTTCTAGCTGAAATTTTACAGCTATTAAGCGATGGAAAAAAGCGAATATTCGGCTACGATAAACTATAGTGAATTTTCTGCGGCAGCGTTGATCGCTTTTTCGAAGTGCTTTCTAGGTGATTTTTATTTGTTCTTGTCTGCGAATCACAAATTAAACACTCCTCATTCCTTCACTGCGTTTGCCACATTAATGTCTACTACCACCTCAAGCCGGTACTGTCCTATAAAGGCGGGCTTAAGCCAGTGCCAATAAGCACCAGTACCAGTCCTGTACCATACTACGCCAGCACCATCACCGCTGCATGAGCATGCAGATTAGTCATGCTCATGCTGACCATTTCATATTAGTGGACGTGATAGCAACATGTTTCTTCGTTAGACGACATTTCATTTCTTCAGTAGTGTCGACTCAAATCCATAGTCCCTTTCTATCTCTCTAATCTATGTGTTTCTAAATTTCCTCAGAATTCAGAAATAACCACGTGTTCGACTTCTTCGTGCTTCTATTATACACCAACACGTTGGTGCACATTTTAAAGCGGTCTGCAAGTAGGTAATGAATAACTGGAAAGAAATCAAAATAACCGCCTTACACTAAACGTCTCCGCGGTTTGGGTGCAAGTTGCTTGCGGGAAAAATATGTGAAGAATTGTAATCTCTGCCAAAAAAAAACAAACAAATCTATTTCAGTCTTACACGTAAAATCAATCTGCTAAATAAGGTCATCAGCGAAACTCGATGTACTGGTGATTCTAAATCTCGAAATACGCAAATGTAAAAGAATGTGAGTTTTTTTTCCTGTCGATCCGAGGGTAAGTGGAAGAAGCAGAGTTTTGGATGGATTTTCCTGTAGTTTCAATTTGTAGTTTCATTTACCTGTAGCTGAAAAAAGCTACTATCACTTCAACACCTGTGCACCTATCACCCCTAA
>JPKZ01002488.1:243742-295532 GCA_000803305.1 Toxocara canis | reverse complement strand
AGGGAGAGAGAGAGAGAAGGGAAGGCCTTTAGGGAAGAGATTTCCAGTCGTAATGCTTAGTACAAATGAGTCATATGCTGGAATTGATTTTGTGAAAATATGACAAAAACGCTCGTGAAGCCTCAATTGATTAGCACAGCTATCTCATTACAAACTTGCACCTCATCAGTTTCATTAGCACTCTATCATTGCTCACAACTGTCGCTCAGCAATTTAAAACAAAAGAAATTCTACTACAAACATTTCGATCTGTGCCACGCGTTTCAAGATTCGTTTCATCTTTGTGCAAAATGTGATGCTTTAACGAATTTGCCGTTCGTCGCCAATATCTCTATCCGTCAGCAATAGAAGTCTGTCAATGAGGAAGCCGCAAAAGTTCATATTTTAGTGACTTTTTCGATAATTCAAAGTAAAATGGATTATAAACAAAGTAAAAACATCATGTAAATAAAAACACAGACGAGCGGAATATGGGTAATTGTCTGAACTGAAAAAAGCTTTCGAAAGTTATCTTCACCCCGGTGGGTGATAGTCCTTGCTCGCAAACTCTACCAGGAAATATTTCAGCTAGCAAAGTGGAATAGAGGAGAGTACAATTCGGTTGAAAACTTCCCTGACCTTCTCACTTTGTCATACTATTCTATTGCTGCGAACTGGGACTGGTGGTACTCAAACTGGGATTGGCCCATAACACAAAATTCCGAAACGTCTTTCATAGGAAGACAGCCTTGCTCATAACACGAGGTAAAATGATGAATATGGAAAGGGTTCTCTTCGCAGTAGGTGAAAGAGTTTGTTATTTAGGCTGAGAAGGGAAAATCTGAATGCTTTCAAAATGCTTGAAGGCATCCTAATCGACTCCCACTAATCTTCACTGCGATCAGCTTTCGCATTACTTTGAGCAAAATTAACCAAATAATGCGTCAAAACGAGATCAGTTCCCAATTGATTGCAATGGTTCCCGACCTAAAACTTTTCACGTAAAAGATTAAGAAAAGGTGCCGTAATCATGAAGAAGGGAGCCTTTTGTGAGAAAACCAATTTTGGCCTATTCCATTCGCATCTGTGATGCTTTGTTTCAGCGAGCGGGCAGAATTGTCCCAGCTCTCAGATGAAACCTGAATATCGTGCTGCGATTCTCAAGAGCCACAACGACTATCGCTCAGCAGTTGCCAAAGGAATCGCTGAAATGCCAAATGGTTATGCGAGACGTGCAAAAAATATGTACAAACTTGTACGTATCACATGTCATATGTGCACGACTCTGCTTGCGTCCCGTTCGAGTCCTGATAAGCGCAAAAGTTTTTTTTTCTCTTATAATCACTTTCTCATTCTTATACCGTGTAGTTCACTCAAAACACTTTTATATCTTTAGCCTATCTGAGCATGTCAGACGCTTTAAACTGAGTGCGCTTTAATGGGGGACCTATCTTATGAGGGTCCCTTAATAATGCATTCATTTTTAGTTGTAATTCCATAGCTATCTTCATTAGTATTTAAGCCAGAGCAAGCATATTAAACAGCAAAACAGCAGCAGCCGAAAACAGTGACTCCAACAGCATGTGGATAGGTGCCTTCAGCAGTTTCATCGGGTTAAGCAACTTCGCATATTTTACCACAGAAAAGACAGCTTTCACTTTGCAAACTTGTTTTCTCTATATTCTCACGTGCCTCTGCATATCTGCAACTTGCAAATTTCACACTAGAGAATTAGTTCCTCCAGAGCAATTTCAAACTAATTTGTCGACTCCAGAGGAAGCTGTTTTTCCTTGAAGTGGAAGAAAATTGCATGCTTTCTCAGCTAAATAGACGCCACACTCGATAGCTTTACCAGAAAGAAAAGTTGTTAGTAAAACTTGAACGATCGATAGAGTAAAAATTTAAATTTTCTCTTTAAAATGCGAACAATTCGTGCAGCTGACTGGTTTGATGGATGAGCCAACAAAATGATTCTAATGGCGCACTTCTGGCACACATTCACACGCGTTTTAAGCGCAATTTCGATTTCTGTGCTATAACCCTCGTTTACTATTCCCTGGATGTGTTGAACGGTGCGCTAATCACTGCTGTATTTCTAAAAGTCACTTTACGCTCCCATAATTTAACTAAATAACACTCAAAAACAAACTACATCTATAGTACCACAACTGCAACTTTTTGCATTGTTTATCATTTCAATTTCGAACTGTTCTTGCGCGATGAGTGCAAATCATTCGATTTTTATGATAGCCAAAGAAGGAAAATTTTTTTAATGATAGCCAAAGAAGGAAAAAATCGATTTTTATGATAGCCAAAGAAGGAAAATTTTTTTAATGATAGCCAAAGAAGGAAAAAATCGATTTTTATGATAGCCAAAGAAAAAAAAGAAGGAAAATTTTCCAAAGAAGGAAAAGCGAAAAATTATGAAGCCTACTTTGCCCAGCCATAAGCACTACCGCTGAGCCGTTCGACACGACGTTTTCACATATTTCAGCGGGTCGGCGGCGCTATAGGAACTGCTCATAAAACGACCTCCAACTCTGATTGTGCAACCCTAACGTTTCGTAGAAGCTATGATCGCTTCATACGTTAATCCGCTCTCCTTGTCTGACAGTTATGCTCGGAAGAGAAAAGTTATCATTGTTCTTTTTAAGAGCTGTGATTGTGAACTGGAGAGAAAAGCACAGGAATGGGCTAGTAGACGCGTTTACGAACACTCGCGTTTTTTATTAGCGAAATTCAGGAGAAAATCTCTGGACGACTTTTGCGACCTATCCACTCCGCATCAACGGTAAAACTTTTTCCTTTTCTTTGTGCACGTTGCTCTTCTTTTGATTATTTATGTGTCTGGGAAAAAACAAAACCAGCTGTTGAAGTAAGTACCTTATAACCAAATTAATGAGGAACATGACTTTCGAGAATCGTTTCAAAGATAACTCCCACCCCCGATTGTTTTCCTATCATTTTTCCATAACCTCTCCCCTTTATTTGATGCAACCGCCTCGAAGGCATAAAGTGATGCTCAACAGATCATGGCAAAAGTTCCTTGGAGTTGATTAGATCAGAGGCAGTGAAACGAAAGAGAACTTTTTTGAAATCTCAGAAGAATAATTAGCAAGTAAAACTTGCAGAAGAAAGCATGATCTGCGCATCGAATTACTGGTTGAACGACCTGAAGAAATACGGCATTATTGACGAAACATACAAATACAGCGGTGCAATGTACCCTATCGGCCACTGGACTCAGGTGATTCAAACAGAACAATTATTATAACTGCACACGAAAATTTATTCCTGAAGCAACCAAGAACGTGGTTCGAAGAAGAAAAAAACGGGAAATTCATACCCGTAGTATTAGGAGTGGCGATGGCGTTGGCGAATATCAGGAACGCAAGGAGTTTATTTTGACAAGGACTTCTGCAACGAATCTGTAGGTATAGCGCGAAATGGTATGCAAAATAAGCGATAATGCATGCAAATAGATTGACGCGTTATGTACTCGTTAAACCAAACGGTTGCTTTCATATACTGCGCGCAAATAATGAACATTCATATTCGAGCTTATCTAGCCACCTGAAAAACCCTAAACACACTCATTCGATTACCGCAGCTCGAGAAGTACAGAAGGCAACCCAACCGGTCGTAAAATGTTCGCACAAATTTATTCTCGCATTTCCGGAACAGTGAAATGACTGAAATTCTTCGCAAGCGCTCATCGTGAGCGTACATGATAAGTGACAACAGTGTCAAAATTTTGTTGTGGTGATCTACTTTCCCTCCCGCTGTTTCGGAAACCGAATGTACTATACTTCCAGTGTACATGCGGATTCAGGTTTACTACAACACTATGCTAAGTATATTTGTCTAAAAAGTGCAGCATTCATAGTGTACTTTTCATGCATTTAATTTTACTTTGGGTTATGAACATGACGCCAGCGATTCATTCACTAGTTCATCTAAGTGATTAGCCAATTAATCTGCAAAATAAAGCAAGGCTTTTCGAATTGCTCGACATGAGGTGTGTTTAGTTTTGAAACGATAAAAGCAAATCATAGAAACAACCTTTGAAGTAAATCATTGTTTTCTGTAACAAATCGATACGAGTGCAAATGTAAGCACGATGAGATCGCTAGGACAGTTCATTCAAATGTATTTCACAGCCATCAAGACCCTTGTGACTTTCCTGCACATTTCAGGGAAACTTAACCAGACAACTCCATTTCGCATTCCCGCATGCAAACGGTTCGCAGTTGAGTTTCTTTTCGAAAGTAGCACAAAATGAGTGCAGGAAGATGGTAATGTATTGAAGGAGAAGTCCAAGAACAGTCAAAAGTATTGGTTTGTTTGAAGTCTTAAACGAATGGACTTGAGCAAATGACTGCCCCGATATGAAGTAAGACAGTGGAGAAAGATACAATAAAACTAGAAAGGAAAATGGAAACAGAAGGACCGAAGATACACTGGATACATCATTCTTCTTACGACAGTACGTACATCAGCCACGCAAGAAAACACGCATGCGAATCATATTTCCTCACTGAAGGGAGCGAGGGAGAGGGATTTCACTCCTACGCGTTTAGTGGCATCTCATATTTCTTGTTAAAAGTTCACATCATGTTTACGCTTGAGTCACTTACTACTTGTATATCGGCAGTTTGTCGACGATGTCTGTGCTGTTCTAGAGTACCAGATAAGCCCGTTCAGCCATCCGCGCATCGTGATGTCCACTTAATTTGTTCACACTCAGGAATGCATTTTTGAGAGATTCATCCCCAACGTCATGAATCATTATCGCAACAAACGAATCGCTGGTTCAACTTCGGCTGCAAATGACAACAGTGACAGAAGTCCCAACCGACGCTTTCATTTCTGCAATAACCTGTTCCTTCGAAAGTTCGAAAGGCTGACTCCTCTAAAAGATAGAAAAGTCCTTCTCGAGAATTTGGAAGAACGAATCCCAAATTCAGCATGGTCGACGACTCGCGAAACTTGTGGCAGAGGAAAAAGCGTGAAGACATTCGCTGGCGTTAACCGCTTTCGAAGAACCTTTGTGCAGTGCTTCATTTCTGTGCTATCCTCTGCTTCATTACACGATTTTTCCCGTGATTTAGTCTGCTCATTGATTTCGCCACTTGTGCATATTCAGCTTCTTATCACATTTTCAGATGACCTCCAGTACTTCTCGAGCTCAAACCCATTACTTCACGCAGTCATACTCTTGATAGTTGAAGCCTTTCTGAATCACTTCGTAAAACCGCCAAGCCAGAGTGCGACAGGCTGCGATTTCTGCTCTCTTGCTGCGTAGCTTGAGAATCGCTCATTTGGTGGAGATAGTATATTGGCGGCCATACAACACCGGAAAGAGGATAATACGATCAAGAACTAAATGCTAAACGTGAAAGCCATTGACAGCACTTTATCAAATATAGCCACTTTCATTTGTTCCTCACGCAACCACAATAGTGAAAGGTATGATTTTCTAAAAGTCCCCATTAAAGCCCTCCTTCAAAGAAGAACTCATTTGTTCTCAACAAGGAGGATGGAATACTGGTTCGAACGAGAAAAAAAGAAAACAACCGACATAAACGGAAGCGAAACTTATAAAAACAAATTCATGAACATAAAATAATCCCTCCCTCCTACGAAGATCCTTAATATTTGCAACAAAAAAGTTCAGCCGCGCATTTCCAAACAAATACTTTGGCCATTCAGAGAGGGTTTGGTAGAGGCGCATCGTGATTTATGCTCAGATTTTAAACTGGCCGCTGGAGGAACTGGAGGGACAACGTGCAGAAACAAGTGAGAAGTTTGTATCAACGACGGCTGGTACGATGTGCCCTTGACCGACTCACCTGTCGAAACGACCTGTCCCAAAGATTGCTTGTAAACGAAAAAAATTGAGACATCCTACCAACTGCCCAAACGAATCATGGGATAATGATCCTCATGATCTGTTTTTATGTAACTGTCTTTGCAGTCTAACCAATTCAAATTTTTCAGCGGTTTAGAACCGCATAGCTCTCTCGTTGTTGATCGATAGGCTTGAAATCGATGAAACGCACTGCTAGAATATTACATATATCATCTTTTATAACTCCCATTCAAAACTAGCGTTGCCTACTTAAACTGTCGAGTGCACAGACGAGACGCACACATACAAAAAATGGTTATGACTTTATTATAACGCGCTTCTCAAACCATAAGTTTGCCAAACTCATAAAAACGACAAGACATAGGTGTGTATGTTACGCCGTCATATAACGGTATAATCGAGGAGTAAATACAGATGGCTTGGGGCAACACAACACGAATTTGATGTGGTGTGGCGGAGTGTCCATGGATGACGCCTGGATGGCAGTACAACATTTACGTTGTTTGCCACTACAATGCCCTGTAAGTTCCTTCGTCCAAATGGATCATGAATTCGAGGTCAGCAGTTAGCAGTTGAGGTACGGTGTATGGATTCCGGTTACAGCCCTTAAACTTGCGATGTTGTGAACAACGCTTCACTCTTACCCGTTTCGTAAGCTTCGCTGCCCTGTACATTTGAGGCGACAATAAACTTTATAGGAAAAAGCGTCAGGAATATTTCAACTTACCTGTTCGGTTCTTAAAAACTTTACCTGTGCTGCGGATTTACAAGGGAAATTATGAAGGCAGGCAAATCTACGATTTTGGTGACGGATGCAGCCGCAATTCGCACTGTACGTTGTTTAGCGGATCCAGCTGTGAAACAGAAACGGGCCTCTGCCTCAAACCGTAAGTTCACATTCATAGCGATGAATTCTGTTGTCGAACTGCTGTCAAAAATAGGAAACCGCAGTTCTTCGAATGCTCCTTCACTGTCCTTCCGAATAGACGCTCTCTGTATTTAGTTTTATCAAATTTGATATTAAACAGATATTAAACAGTCGCTTTAATATCAAATTTGATAAAACTGAATACATATAACTGAAATTAAACAGTCGCTTCAAGCAGTAACATTATATTTCTTCAGGGAGGTATATTTTTTCAGGACCTAACCAGCTAAATAATCCATTCGAAGAAGCCTAACGACTAATCGTTCATCGCGGCTTCGCTAGAAAAATGATG
This sequence comes from Toxocara canis, assembly GCA_000803305.1. Lineage (NCBI taxonomy): Eukaryota > Metazoa > Nematoda > Chromadorea > Rhabditida > Toxocaridae > Toxocara > Toxocara canis. The sequence continues at coordinate 288,461 of JPKZ01002488.1, read as the reverse complement.
CCATTTCCTTGAATGCGACTCCTTATCTTGTAGTGTCTTTTCCTTCTTACCAACATTCTCTCAATATCGTCCCATATTAATGTGTTCCGCTTGCAGGAGCCATAAAAAATACAGGCGCACGATTGAATGAAATACAGCCTCTCCCTCGAATAGACCTTTCCCCCTGAAACCTTGTTAACCTGCTAATATATTTTGAATAGACCGCTTTATGCTTTTGTGCACTGCTATATAATGGAGTCATAACATTTACTTTCGTCGGGTTGAGTTACAAATTTATAAAACATAAGGAGCCTATCGGGAGCGCAACCTTCTCGAACGGCTTACAAATATACTGTTAAAGAGAGAGAACTCAAACTCTCAAAGTCCCTATGAAAGGAGAAAATCTGTGATTAGTTGACTAAACTGCTACGACCGGAAACAGTGCGAGATTCGCTACTTCGACCGAAAGAAAATTCGCAGGACAAATGAGAGGAATTTTTTTCAGAGGAGAAACTACCGGAAGGCTACCAGAATCGAAGCTGCCGCCTAAAAGACCGAATCCTACTCGTGCGGCCAGACCACATCCCACTCGAGCTTCAGTGCCGATTCCCAGCCCATCGCAAGATTTAAGTAAGATGACGATTCGGTTTCGCTTATAAACTCCTGCAACCATTCGAAAGGCTTACACTGTTACAGATTTTCCAAAAACAGAGTGATGGCATTGGATCGTTCGGCAATTCTTTCAAGTTCGAGCTTGCAGATATTAGCTGCTCGGATGGGAGTACTTTCGACCTAATACTTGGAAAAACGATTCTTTGAACGTTTGTCACCGATGTTACTAGGGTGGAAAGGTAATACGCTGTTGACTGAGCAATGCTTACATCTTACTACGTCAAGTGCCCCAGTCGTTATAAGCTCCAACTGAAGAAATCCAAATTTGTACAGTATTGAAAGAATATGTATGACCTGCTTCTGCAATATGACTAATTTAAGCGTGTCAGTCGCGCGTGATGACCCCGAAACTGCGTGGTTTTGTACTCAAGACACACAACACCCTTAGATCGAATCTCGCCAACGGAAGAGCCGCTAATAGAAGGAGCGGCAAGAACATCTATAAACTGGTCAGATCATGAGTATAAATATAGTCAAAGTTGAATTTGAATTTGCTACAACAAAACACTTCACATAAAACAATCGAACTGAATCTTTGCATACTTGTTGCTGGTTGTTTGCGGAGAGAATTCGAAAAAAAATTATGTAAAAAAGTGAGCGACGCAAATCCCAAATAAATCTGTTCGCCACAATTTGCAAGCATCATTCCAAAAAAGACTCTTTATCGAAGGGCAGGCAACTAATTATTCACAAACATAATGATCAAACGAAGTTCCAAAAGTATTCCCTCTATGACGTAGCTCCTCGAAAAACTTTTCGCTTCGCAAGCACGTTATTTGAATTTCCCAAGCCGAAAAATCTTTCAGAAGCACGACTGCGAGTTGGAAGCCAAAGCGCAAGAATGGGCGAACAGATGCGATATTGAGAGGGCACCAAGCGGAAACGTATTATGAAACTGTCTCTAATAAACATAAGAGAGCCGGTAAACGTTTCTGTGAACTTCTTGTAGATTTCTAATTCTAATCTTTCTTTTAAGTCCATGAAAAGCTGCCGCTTAGCAGCATTCGAACAAATTTGAGCCGACCACTATTTTCCGCCTTCACTTTTAGTGCTACATGCGTTTCCTGAGAGATATTTGTTTGAATACGACTATTTCTTTGTTTTGACCGCCTTAACCCCGGGAAGAATTACACGCCAAATGTGCTGGATATTCACAACTCTTTATAGTTCTTCTTGAGTAGTGTGGCTTTAGGCTGTAATTGCAACTTTTTTTACCTGTAGCATACACCATTCTTATGAGATCGTTAGTACGGAGAGGAAGAAAAAAAGCAGTGAAAAGCTGAGAATTGAAATAAGGTGAGCTAGTCGAGTGAGAACCCGATCTCTCATGTATCGAACTGCTACCGGCAAAAGATTTTTGCCCCGCAATTCTTTCATGTCAGCAGCGGTCGTGCGTTAATATCACCTAGGGCTTTAAAAGCTGTCATGGAACAAATGCAACCACCTCTTCGCATAAGATTCTGAACAGCAACTTCCAGCAGTAATCATCATTTTTGTGGCCTGATTCGCAACTCTACTAATGACGTTCTTCTTCTTGTGTTTCAGTTTGAATAGAACGAATAATTTTGCGTTGAATTTTTGGTCTGACCTCTTCGATTTGTAGAACACTCAAAGCTCAACTAACCAGTAGAACCAGGAGAGCATCATATCAACTGCTTTCCAATTAGGCACTAATTACTGAGTTTATAACAACTATGTATGGTGGCAATAGCTCAGTGGTAGAGCCCCAGCTTCGAGTGCGGGGAGACCCGGGTTTGATTCCCGGCTGCTTCCCACCATACCACTGACGGCCCAGCCAGCGGGTGGTTAACGACAGACTAAACCGCCAAAAGGGTGGATGTGCTGGGCGTGCGATTGCATCAGTAACATCGAGACACAGCACTGAAGGCCCGAACTGTCATGTGCTAATGTGCTAATAACAACTATGTGTTTGTTGCAACGGTCGCCGTTGTCGGAATGTACTTCGTAAGAGAGAAATTTCTTGAATACTCTATTACATTTTAAGTACACCGGAAAATGAAAACGTTCGTTTTTAAGCTCATTGATTATTCGTAATTTAGTAGTATGATGAGGTTTTACAAATATGCATTTGAGAAAAACGTAACATCGCATAAGTGAAGTGTGTAGTGAAAAGAGTGAAAAAAAAATTTGGCTGAGTGTAATTTTTCTCGTTTGAAAACTTTCGCGTGATTCACGCTGCGCTTTCACATCAGCTCAGATATATCGGAAATAAAAATGATTTGCCATATAGTGTTCTTCAGCGAGTCCTTTGAAAGCTGCGCTACAAAACTGGTGGCAGGCACTTGGGAAATACGGCCTCAATGATTGTACGTTCACTAGCCGCACGCCTAGCGAACTTTTCGCTTTTACGCAGGTTTGCCCTTTTTTCAATTTTCGAACTGCTCACTGTGATCGATGATGAAGGACTATGGCCTTACGATCTACGTGTATATTTTAAAGAAGTGATATAAATGGTTTAATGTAAGCATCAGTTGTTCCACAAGTAGTGTTAGCCTAACCATAGCTGCATTCGAACAAACGACTCCAAATTCCTTATGACGATTAACATGTTGTTGAAATTTCTTTTTCAAACTGTCTCCCCAAGCACTCGAATCATTCAATCAGGGAAACTGGCGAAGACGTTGTTGCTTCCGCTACAGACGACGTCTTTAAATGCATCATCACTATGCCGGCATTCCGGCGATTATAGGAACGTGACGGTTAACTTCATTGAATAACTTCGTCAGCTTTTGCTCTCCTCCTTAAGCAACAGCTTTTACACTTTTTGATTGAACGTTACTATTCACCTCTCACTTTTGTTGCAGTTCACTGCATCTATTTCGTATTGCTTTAAGCTTGCAGTCTTACTTTTACCTAGTGCGCTCACTATCTTTGATTTTGAAATGATCCTCAAGGTTCTCGCGTCTCGCTTTTCCTCCTTTCCGTCTTCCATCGATTTATTTCATTCGATTATTATGTTCCTTTCAACGAGTGGCTCTTCATCCACTGTGAAATAAATTTCACTCGTTCGTTCATTCGGCGTTGAAGAAGAGAAGAAGCAAAAAGCTGTTTTTGATCACTCGTTAATAGAATGTCAAGAGTTATTGCAAACTTAAATTTTTTTACCACGTCCTTGCGTTCAAATAAATTGAATAAAACACAAATGAAGAATTGCTGTGCTCGCACTGAACAAAATCTAGAAGAAATATGCTTGTCATCTTTTCGAAGAAAAGCAAATTTGCTAATCGAAGGGAACAGCAAATGCAAATAAACGAAATCTGACAAATCTCTAGTGAGAATACTCTCATAACGCATTTGGAGGCAACACTGAAATTAAAGGCAGCATGGGAAACAAATGATTCGTCTGCTTAAACGGCACACTCAGATGAGCGCATTGAGCAAAACATGTATGCGGACGAAAGAACAGCAACTGCAATAAATGCAATATCCATATGTTCCGGGTTGATGGATGAGCTTTCTGAAAGAATGAATAAGCTTAAAAATGAATTTTAAAAATGAAGAAAGAATTTCCAAACTTTTCAACACAGCCTCTTAACGCGGAAAATTCTGCGGTTCTCAACGCTACGATGATAATATTGATATTCGGCGCCATTTCTTCAAAACCTTTTTGTTTAGCGCACAACATTCAACCATAGAGCTCATATAAAATTCGGCAGCTCGAACATAACGAAGCCAAAACAACCAGAACGCAACTTGAATATGTAGCTGTTTCATTTCCTTTTGCACGAGCATATCACGTCATCCTCTCCAGTGGCCGTGTTGCGAAATATGTTCTGCTCACTAAAATTCAAATAGGTGCATTCATCCAAATGTGCTGTTATCTGAAGCGCTCGTTTATTCCGTAGAAAAACCGTCGTTGTAAATAACAGAGGTCAGAGGATAATAAGTACGTAAAATCATCTGTGCTTCGGATTACTAAAGGTGCAAGCAAATCCAAAATTTGGGAACCGCTATCTCATCTTCGCACAGTTTTGATAAAGTGAAAGTGCAAGTGAGAAAACACGTATTGGGTCGTCAGTGCAAAATAAAGGGAAGGTGGCCAAATACTTTCGAAAACAAATATGCATATTACTGATAAAATTAAAGAACACCCAGTGTTTTGTGGGTGTAACGGGGGAAATGGGTGGTGGGGGCGGTGTGTAATAACCTGATGCCCTTACGCGGCTGCTTTGCTAACTTTGTTATGATATGTTTTATTTGCTATGTTTTATTTGCACATCTTTAAGTTATAGCATTCGTATTACAGCTTTTGCTTCCATGCATGAACAGGCATTTATCATTGCTAAAAATAGCCAAAGAGACAGCAGGATAGAGGATTTTTGAATGAGGTGCTGAGAGAAACGGTGAGAGAAAATGTTCGGCTCAAAATGGGAAGGCAAAGAGCGCATTACGGCCGACGTTTCGTAGAGTACATTAATGCAACTGGTGCGTGTGCGACAGTCTTATACGTAGCTCAAGAAATGCGGAAACAGAACTAGGTTTGGGCACGCTATCTGCTGATTTTGGCAGACAAGGAACGGGCCCACTCCGGCAGGCAAGTTGGGATCCTACTCGTCAGGAAATGCTAGACTACGAATGCGATGAAGAGATGTGGTTATAACAAAGATGATAACATCGTTACCCCGCCAGAAAATCTGCACAGACGTCTAACGGAACGGATGGAAATCACTCCGAGAACAAATGGGATGCACGTGATGCCAAAAGCGCACCAACACAAACCACCCAACCTGGAACTCAATTGTTTTATTCTTCCTCTAAACCCAAGAGTTCCGCACGGTGCTCTTAGAAGTAAGACTTCTCCAGTGAAGTTTTGCAAATTACTTATATAATTAGCAGTTAGTCAAAATCTCACCGATCATTTGTTCATTTGGTCCGCTGTTTGGCGAACTGAAAAACACCGACAATAGAAGCGAATAAGTGAAAAAACCGCAGTGAATGGAGGAGAATATTGTTTGAAGCCGAGTTGGCGAGGACTACTGAGAACCAAATAAGAGTATCGACTGGACATGCAAAGGGATGTTCGGTGCAGGAAACTTCAAAGATAGAGCCTTCCATTAGGCTTTCGGAACACGTTGTCCCTCGTTCTCTGTTAGAAACTGAATGCCTGAGTTGGAAGCAGAGTCGGAACCGCTCACATTTGATCGTGTTGCTGAGGCCAAAATCTAGAAGAAATATGCTTGTCATCTTTTCGAAGAAAAGCAAATTTGCTAATCGAAGGGAACAGCAAATGCAAATAAACGAAATCTGACAAATCTCTAGTGAGAATACTCTCATAACGCATTTGGAGGCAACACTGAAATTAAAGGCAGCATGGGAAACAAATGATTCGTCTGCTTAAACGGCACACTCAGATGAGCGCATTGAGCAAAACATGTATGCGGACGAAAGAACAGCAACTGCAATAAATGCAATATCCATATGTTCCGGGTTGATGGATGAGCTTTCTGAAAGAATGAATAAGCTTAAAAATGAATTTTAAAAATGAAGAAAGAATTTCCAAACTTTTCAACACAGCCTCTTAACGCGGAAAATTCTGCGGTTCTCAACGCTACGATGATAATATTGATATTCGGCGCCATTTCTTCAAAACCTTTTTGTTTAGCGCACAACATTCAACCATAGAGCTCATATAAAATTCGGCAGCTCGAACATAACGAAGCCAAAACAACCAGAACGCAACTTGAATATGTAGCTGTTTCATTTCCTTTTGCACGAGCATATCACGTCATCCTCTCCAGTGGCCGTGTTGCGAAATATGTTCTGCTCACTAAAATTCAAATAGGTGCATTCATCCAAATGTGCTGTTATCTGAAGCGCTCGTTTATTCCGTAGAAAAACCGTCGTTGTAAATAACAGAGGTCAGAGGATAATAAGTACGTAAAATCATCTGTGCTTCGGATTACTAAAGGTGCAAGCAAATCCAAAATTTGGGAACCGCTATCTCATCTTCGCACAGTTTTGATAAAGTGAAAGTGCAAGTGAGAAAACACGTATTGGGTCGTCAGTGCAAAATAAAGGGAAGGTGGCCAAATACTTTCGAAAACAAATATGCATATTACTGATAAAATTAAAGAACACCCAGTGTTTTGTGGGTGTAACGGGGGAAATGGGTGGTGGGGGCGGTGTGTAATAACCTGATGCCCTTACGCGGCTGCTTTGCTAACTTTGTTATGATATGTTTTATTTGCTATGTTTTATTTGCACATCTTTAAGTTATAGCATTCGTATTACAGCTTTTGCTTCCATGCATGAACAGGCATTTATCATTGCTAAAAATAGCCAAAGAGACAGCAGGATAGAGGATTTTTGAATGAGGTGCTGAGAGAAACGGTGAGAGAAAATGTTCGGCTCAAAATGGGAAGGCAAAGAGCGCATTACGGCCGACGTTTCGTAGAGTACATTAATGCAACTGGTGCGTGTGCGACAGTCTTATACGTAGCTCAAGAAATGCGGAAACAGAACTAGGTTTGGGCACGCTATCTGCTGATTTTGGCAGACAAGGAACGGGCCCACTCCGGCAGGCAAGTTGGGATCCTACTCGTCAGGAAATGCTAGACTACGAATGCGATGAAGAGATGTGGTTATAACAAAGATGATAACATCGTTACCCCGCCAGAAAATCTGCACAGACGTCTAACGGAACGGATGGAAATCACTCCGAGAACAAATGGGATGCACGTGATGCCAAAAGCGCACCAACACAAACCACCCAACCTGGAACTCAATTGTTTTATTCTTCCTCTAAACCCAAGAGTTCCGCACGGTGCTCTTAGAAGTAAGACTTCTCCAGTGAAGTTTTGCAAATTACTTATATAATTAGCAGTTAGTCAAAATCTCACCGATCATTTGTTCATTTGGTCCGCTGTTTGGCGAACTGAAAAACACCGACAATAGAAGCGAATAAGTAGGATCGCATAGTACTACTCATTTGTGACGACTAGAAGTCCGTTAAATTTTTGTTCGAAGCCAAAATATTTTGGATACATCACACTTTTTGATGCCGAATAACTCACTGATTACTTCGGAAAGAAGAATACCATCGAAGCAGTTCTTCAGCTTTCTGAACGTTGACACTGTGCTGAGCACTCAACATGCCGAAGCGACATACGCGATCGCTTACCAATCGATCAACATTGACTGCGATGTGGGGCGATGAGTAAATAATATTTTTCAGATGGCAGCATTATTAAGGAGACTTCAGGGTCTCAAATTCTTCGCGAAGGGTGAAAATCTTCTCTGACTGACTGACCGATTTGTCGTTAAAGTGCTGCTTTGCATGAAACAATGCAAATTGGCATCTTTGACTGCAAGCAGAAGTCTGCAGACAAATGTGTGAATTTGTTTTTCAGAGGACAGATAACTGAGGGTCGTCCGCAACCAAGGCCACAACCAACTGAAGCGCCAAAACCCAACACTAAGCTAACTCAAAAGCCGAATCCTAATCCAAGGCCAGAAGAAAGTAAGACGCTGATGTTCTTTTATTTTAAAACTACAGCAATCTATCATATTAAACGAAGCTATAAGTGTATCACCTGATGATGAATATTCATATGTAACAGTTCAACAATTCTTCTGCATAACACCTCTAGATCACATCCGCCCTAATAATATTACGTAGAAATTTGGCTTCTTTTGCTGTTTGCAGTCATTTTCATCAAAGGTGTCACATTGTCGTACTCACAATGCCATGCACTCTTCAGCGTCAAACACCCATGTTTTTCTAAACTTCGACCCTGCAAATGCGGAAATGCGCAGCGTAAAAAATTCTGTTTAGCCTCTTTCTGCAAAAAAAGGTAAGACATAAAAAATAGTTTTTTCAGCATGCGTGTCGCGTGTGATGACTCCTCAACTTCGCGGCTATGTGCTCAAGACACACAATGGTCTCAGGTCGGATCTTGCGAACGGAAGGGTCGCAAACAAGAGAAGCGGCAAGAATATTTATAAGCTGGTAGGTTCTACACGCGTTTCTTTCGCTCGTTTATTCTCGCGGCTCATTTCTTTCTCGTAAAACTCGAAAATGACAAAATTGAACGACAGCAGCAACCACAGAGGCCATAAAACTCTGCTGGATGTGTCTGTCTGGAATTTATAGCAGTTGCAAAATGGTCTTTTACCCAGAAAACGGAAACTTTTTTTTCCGAAAACCTGCATATCAACGAGGATTTAAAGCGCTTTTTCTGTGGTCAGTCGCACATTAATCCAAAATTGCTACTCCCACATATGCATAACTTAACTTCCAAAGTTTAAAAAATTCAATTTTAGAAATATGATTGCGATCTGGAAGCTCGTGCACAGGAATGGGCTGACAGATGCGATATTGACAGCGCACCGAAAGGGAACATGTACTATGACGCTAGCGGTACTAAACCTAAAACCGCCGGTAAACGTTTATATGAATTCCTCAGAGCATTGCCTTCTTAATGATCGTGAACACTTGCGTAATTTTGGATTGTACAGTATGGAAGGTTGAATATCAAGTTTTTTGCTTTGCAGAACTTCGGCAGCTGTTAGTTGAGCCGTGATGGTGGCGTTTACATGATCGCGAGGATGAATTCGTAAATGCCACTATTGTAAGGACCGGCGAAACTGAGTTTTCATCGAGTAGCCATAATATACGTAAAAGCGCCAGTTATCCGAATTCGACGTGCAGTACGATAGTTAGCCATGGATATTCCACAACGCCTCCATTTCTGATTTGGAATATTTTCGGGGTTCGGAATTTCATCTACGGCGACTTTCTGTCCACAACACTTAAAGAGACTGAAACCTCTGCCACCTAAACTCTTGACCGCCAATCCACATCCGCTTTTGAGCATTCCATTTCGAAAATCCCAATTAATGAAGACTAAAATCAACTTCTTGCTAAACTTCTAATTCAGTGGCAAAATGAAGCTGCCTCCATCGCAAGTAACGATGTCACAGCGTAATTAAAAAGCATAATTAATTGAACTAAAAATTCCGTGATTTTACTTTTTTTTTTCGCTTTCATGAAAACTGCTGCTGAACTCGCAAATACTGTGTTGCCATATCAATTACGACGGTAAGAGAAGCGAACGATTACATACTTTTTTTTTCAGCTGAGGCATTGAAAACTGCGCTCAAAAACTGGTGGCAAGGAATTGAGAAAAATGACCTTGGCGACAACACGTTCACCAGCAACACTCCTGCCGGTCTTCTCGCTGCTTCACAGGTTTATCTTCCTTCAGATTTCAAGCACAAGCCTTAGAATTATTTGAAATTAACCTACGTTCCATGAAACGCCGTAGGGTTCTCATTTCAACCAACAGATTTGAATGCGTCAAGCGGAAGAGGGCAACAAGATAAGACAAAATTTTTATCAAACGGAAAAAATGAATTTTAGGGGATTTCTATCGAAATCGAAAAACTGCAAGTGCATTTCTGCACTCCCGTAAAGGTTACTGATACCGCCGCTTTTCCAAAGAAGTTCGTTCTCACTGCTGTGACTACGATTGTTGTTACCTCCGGCTGCAGTACAGAAAGAATTGCCGAGAAAATGGACTCGCAAATCCGTTATTGTTAACGAAGGCTGGGCAGTGCGGACAAGCAGCTGGTTTTCAAAACAATCAGTGGAGAACTCGTTTAAAACAACGCAAAATTTTCAAGCGTTCCTTGAAACTGCGCTGCGTCCTCAAAGGCTATTTTTCAGATGGCATGGGGGTCCACAACGAAAGTTGGATGTGGTGTTGCGATGGACTGTAACATCTACTATCAGGGACGTTACTATAGTGGCGTTGTTGTAGTGTGCCAATATAGTGAAAAGTATGTTTCTCAAATGCTTTTCTTTATGCTCTACTCAAATAGATTTTTAGACCGTCCACAGGTGCATAAGCCTTTTCATTCAGAAGCTTAGACTGAGAGATCGCCTGTTAGAATTTTCAGTTATATTTTCTTTTAATCATTTGCAGAGGAAATATATTCGGACAGAAGATCTATGAAGTGGGCGACCCGTGCAAAAGGAACTCAGACTGCACCACGTTTCCGGGGTCGAAATGCGCCATAAATCAAGGCATCTGCGTCGCTCCATGAAAATCAACTCGACGTCGGGCGAATCTACAGAATCGTTTTCGATCAACGCCGAAGAAATTCTTATTTTTTCTCATGTGATCGCCTTTATCTAATAATTCTCTGCCAGTCAACCAGAGATCAGCTTTAGCAGTGTTCAGAATTGAATAAAACACAAATGAAGAATTGCTGTGCTCGCACTGAACAAAATCTAGAAGAAATATGCTTGTCATCTTTTCGAAGAAAAGCAATTTTGACAAATAAAGCAAACAATGACTACAACTGACAATTGAACCAAACAAACCTGGAAAGCCTGTGATGAGCACACTCTCATAATGCATTCGAAGGCACCATGAAAATACAGGAAAGCACGAAGAACAGTGTACGAGATTTGGAGGGATCGTGTGGTTGTGACTTGGGATTCTCCCCTTTGTGACTCATGCCGGTAGTTACGCTTCGGGACAATAAGAAATATTTATCCATAATTACAATAAATCGAAACAGGAGAAGGATCAGGTGAGTGAGCTGACGGCGGCGATTTTCGACGGACTGCGGAGTTGACGTGCAGCGGCGGTCCTTTGAGGGACTAGCGAAGGTGACGGGTGACGACGGTCGGTCAAGACACTGGCGAAGTTGACAGGCGACGGCGGTTGGGCGGTCGGTCTAGGGACTAGCGAAGGTAGCAGGAAATGACGGTCGGTCGGCGTCGATGAGTAGGATCTTGGTGGCCCTAATGAATTATGGTTCGCCACAATGTCCAGCCTTCTTCGCACTCCCATTTTATTTGGTTCGCTATCAGGCTGCCTATCATCTGACTGCAATGGATGCATGCGAACGGAAGCCGCTTGGTGTTTCTTGATGCTTTTGTTCGCATCGTTCGAGCCGCTCTTAGATTCGCAGTCGCGACATGTTTTGATTTTCTTTGCTTTATGGCGGCAGTCTTCGCGGTGGCTTGCTCACAGCTTTCTTGCGGTCTCGGAGCTGCGTGCTCCGCTGGCCGCCTCGATGCTTTCTCCCTCTCTCGGAGCTTTGCTGTTTGCAGCCGGCTTCGACATTCCCGGCCAGCCTTTGGATTCGTGTAGGGATGTGTTGCTGTCGGAGTTGATCGGTGTTCCCTCAGGCCGTTTAATCCGGTGTTGCGTTTCCTCCCGTGAATTGAATATCCAAGCCGTAATCCGCTACTCCGTCGTATCTGCTTCTGTTTTTTTCACTAGTTGAGTAATACAGATGTTAATGCGGCTGGAGGCGAATAGAGGCTTTGTATTTTGCATTCGGTCTGTTCTGCTTTCGAGATTCTCCCCACTTGTTGGGAATCGGTTATTTCTGTTGTCGGTCGCCGTTGACCATTCTCGGTTTCATGCTTGCTAGAGGCTTCCTCATTTGAATGACGAGGTTGGTAGCGGACAGTTTTCTCTGGCAGATGGTTAAACAACTGAGTGCGTGAATCGCCCACGACGTAGCTAGCAATACCAGAAATGCGACAATTCTGAGTGAGATTGCTTTTCATCTCATCTCAATCGTTTGAAGTACGCTTGCAATGTCTGTGGTGCGCATTTTGACTTCATCACCCAGTTCATGAAGGAATTCCACCATCGGACTCTTACCGCCGTGAGGTGAGGTGTGACTGGTAAGGAGCGAACTTGACAGCCGTTTTTGATCAAGACAGCCCAAGACGAGTTCAACCAGCTCGCTATAGGTACATGTACATTGCAGAATACTTTACAAATTTCTCCAGCGTCTGCACCAATTCTCCCGAACCGGAAAGGTCTATGGTGAGTGCATAAAAGAATGTTGCACATTTCGCAATTCCGTTTTTACAACTTGAGGCAAAAAAACAAGAACGTTGGTTAGAATTTTTGTGTTGAGAGCCTTATATTCGATTCCCGGCTGCTTCATTATACTTTCGACTGTCAGAGATCACACACAGTATGCAAGGACCTCCATAGTGTGCTGAAACAGATCTTTTTATTGCTGTCTCGAAGTGAACAGTGCATTTGCAGGTGTAGTGTCAAATAGAACGAGCAAAGTTTTACAACTGTTTTCATCGCTTAGTATGAATATAATAAAAAAGAGACCATGTGTGCTGTCGTTTTGCTTGTTGCGCTATCCTCCTAAACACTACATTTCTTTATGGCCAGTTTGCACAGAGCTTTCCGGAGACTTGTGGTAGCTTAAGCGAGGAAAGGAGGTGGGGAGGGTGACGGAACGTGAGAGGAAGACTATGGGAGAGGGCTATTTCAGTTCCCAACCGGACAGGAAGCGACTGCTGTTCGCATGCCAGTCTTACCGCTATGGCTGGAACATGCACTGAATAAAACATGCAGAACAAGATCTTCTCAAGTTGGCGGATAAAGTCGAAGATGAATATGGCGCTCATGTGCTTTACAATGGACCTTGGAAATCGTCAGAGCGTTGCTCCATGTGTACATTTATTCAAAAATGTTATTTAACGAAGACAGGTCAAGGATTATTCAAAGGGGCTTTTTAAATGTTAGAAGTGACTTAGTAACATTCTCCCACATATGTCACAAATATGTTATTCAACATCTGTCACACAGTAACACCGTGTGCGGAATGGACATATCGATAAATTGGGACAACATTACAGCGGGGGGTTCACTAAAATTACTACTAATGCATAAGTGTGCCGTAATAGCAGATGGCCTGGGGCAACACGACACGAATTGGGTGTGCAGTGGCCGACTCCCCATGGATGAATCCAGGATAGCAACACAACATTTACGTTGTATGCCATTATAGCGCACCGTAAGTTCATTAGTCAAGTGAAGTGATCTGCGGCAAGAATCAAGATGATGCGCAGGCGTCCTAAGCCTATTGCTTAAACGCCGATCGCAAATACTGAATTTCTGTTTGGTTTTGGCTCTACCGCGGGACTACTTCACTAGCGCCACCTATAACAAATATTTCGAATCACCAGCTCAGTGCTGTTGCGCTATAAGAAGTGAGCATTTTACGAATTTTGCAGAGGAAATTGTCAGCGAATGCAAACCTATGATTTCAATGATAGATGCAGCTGCGATTCGGACCGTACACTTTTCAGGTCAAAATGTGAAACACAAACAAACGTCTGCATCAAAAGGTTAGTTACCTTTCAGAGTGGTGAATTTTCTTGCTGACTTGTTGCCAAAAGTAATGCAGCACACGCCTTCGAAAATCCACCCCACGCTCCGCCCCCCCCCCCTTCCTTCTCGAACAGAGCTGGTTCCTCCGTTCTTGAATAACATTTTCATTCAAGTTTTGCTGAATGATTTCCAAAATCTTCGAGAAATTACCATTCAATTTATCGTTTCGGTGAGAAGCACTAAACTTAGGAGATACAAATGGTCACCTGAAAAAAAAAAAGTTGATTTTTTCTCCCCGAAACCTGTACAACTACCGAGCCAAACTTGAACGTCTGGAACTTCTTTTGGCGTGTGTATCCTATTCTCTAATGCCATCATTAACAGCGGTATTTCGCACAGCCTACGCTTCAGTGATGATCCCGCAATATACTGACTCGGCGGCCTTATAGACTTCAAGGAAAGGGATTATGGGGAAATGTTCATGTCTCAAGACCACCGTAACTTTAATTGGGAAGCTTTCAACCCAGAACTAGAGCATTTCGGCAGGCGAGAATTTAGCACCAAAATCCACTGCGACAGTCCGGCAGTTTTGTTATGAGTTTACTAAAATAATAATGAGACAAAAAAGAACAAATTCTTCGTCTTTTAAACAGGAGAGGAATGAAGGACGATACGGAATTAATTAAAGGGACTACATAGTTATGACAGGGAAAACGGCGGGTGTGATGTTTGATTTGAGATTTCGAACAATTTTTATGTCTCTTCACCGCGTAAACCTTGGTCGACAGCTGATTGATCACCTTGCACGGACTGCGATAAGATTACATGAAACACTTTAACAAAGATCGTTGAATTGCGATCCTATGTGTAAGTGTTTGTTGTCTAGCTTTGCGTTTTTATAACGTTACATCCCTTGCACTGCCTTCGCATGTGTTCTTGCCTTGCATCTATATGCTTCTTCTAGTCAACAATTGTGAGTTATGAAAAATTGACTGAAAGATTCTGTGATGTTTCGCCACTCGCTCTTGTTGCCCTCGATGAATTTAATAAGCGCATTAAACGTATTGTCGTGCCTACCATGAAAAAAAAACATTGAGTTCGCTCAATTCAGTTATTTATTGGACGACTTATTATACGATTTATCAATTACGATTTATTATTCCGTTGGTTTGCTTCAGTGAATTTCGGGGAAAAATGGACAATTTCACTGGTTCGCAAAAAAAAACCCTCCCTTCGTGAAGAGGAGAGTGCTGCACGTCGCGAACTTTTTTTCATTAATTTTCGCATGTTTTTCTCCGGGTTGAAAAAAACTCCCTGTCATTCGTCGTTTCCTCGTTTTGTACAAATCGATTCACCAGAAAAATTTGGCTTAGAAGATCGCGCCTTAGAACGTTCAGTTATTTCTTATTTTGATTATCTTCTCTTGTATATACGTATATTCGCTCAATAAGCACAAGGACAACCAACATCTATTCGTACAGCAGCAACAACGACAAGTTCACAGATATAATGAGGGCAAACTGAGAGCTGAGAAAAAAAAAGCTTGATCATTTGCAGATGTGATATCTGCTGAAGGAAACGTCGACCAGTTGCGCGATCCACGAAACGGAAATGCCGACTGCACGATGCTCTCTCGAACTCGAAATGACTCATGCAAAGAGAAATTTGTAATGCTCGCAAGCGAAGGAAACACATATGAAATAAACTTTTCTTATTTCTTCAATAAAGCAAAAAAAGCAAAAACAAAACTGAAACATGAAACAATCGCACGTAAATGATAATTTCATAAATTTGAAAGAAAAAAAGTAAAGAGTTTCACATGCTTAAACGAAACAGACTGAACAGCAGACGTTTCAGAAGATGTACGCTAAGAAACGAAAAAAAAATGCAAGAGAAGGCATAACTCACATATTTTCAATCGTCCTCACCTCTGTCTATGATAAATCATGGTCGGAATCAAAAACTGGAATGAACAACTGAAAGCGTTAACATTCTTCACCTTTTTTTTAACTGATCGAGCCAAATTCAAATGCAAAAACTGAAATCGCCCTCGACTTTGCATAATCTTGCAGCAAAAAATAGAAGTGCCAGGCTTCACGAATAAAATACACTCCGTTCATCAGGCAACAGCGGTTCCACTTTTGCATTCGAATTTTGTCCGCCAAATGAAACGAGACCAAAATTTCAGTTTTCCCGAACTACTTTGTTGGCGTAATGAAACAGAGAGTAGCCGATAGCGAGCTATAATCGAAAACTTTCAAGCGTTTTGTTCAACGCGCTCAGCTCAAATATGCTAAAAAAACAATGTGAAACGCCTTCGATGGGATGAGGTGAGGTTCAATGAAACCTCATGATATTCTATACCTCAGTTACTTATACCGGACAAATAATTAAAGGCTGTAAATTTCGCGGCTGAATTTGGACGAGGCAGATGTGATCAAAATTGATCTAGCCCGCATAAAGACTCTCAGATATAATACAGCAATGCAACAGTTCATCGCTGTTAACTCCAACAATGACAAAAATATTCTCATCAGAACTACAAATGCATCACTTAAATGATGATTTTTGGAATCTGAACCGTCAGTTACCTTCATATAGTCAGTTACCTTAAAAAAAAAAAACAGTTTGCAGCAACTGTCCTCCTCCGTTCAGTTACAATATTAATTTTAAAGCACATGAGAGTATTTCTTCAAAATCTCAACGATTCCCATAACGGTTGGAACCACAGCAAAAACTGCCCTATCGCAAGCTGCGTAATGAATGTGTATAAAGCGCAGCCGAGTTCAAGTGTTTTTACAACACTCTTTGGTTGCCTATCGCCTACCTAGCATATCACAAAATGATTCACCTATGCACATGTATACTGGCCAACATATACGGAACCATTTATCGATCAGGTAAGTAACAGGACGCATAGATCCAAAACATTTGAACACCAGCCTCGTTCTCGAAAATTTCTGAATGCAGAAAAAAAGCGACAGCTATAAACCAGTGAAATTTATAAGACGAGTGCAATCATGCCAAACCGAAGACAATGAAATAAAATGTAATCATAACATCGATTGAAGCAGAACAATTTTAACAATCGGCATCCGTATCTCGGTTGGAATGATGCATCCGTGATCAAATTTTTAGAGTTAACCAATATATCGCATCCGTTCACTCTAGGCATTGTCTTTGTCGGCATAGTCTCCAATTTCAGCCCGAAAAAAATCAATAACTTTAGCACCATGACCGCTGACGTATTCGTGAACCGTCTGCGAGGGGTTCAACATGAATGCCTGTTGTAACAAACGTGTCTCTGATTCGTCGATCTGAGTTGTCTAAAAGTAAAACTATCTATGCCTCACATCCAACACTGTGACATTTCATTTGAACAGTTAAATGCGGTTGCGGACAAAGCCTTCATTCGATGCCACTCTTTACAAGCGGTTAATGACTCAACAAAAATGAAGCGCCGAATAAATTGCTCCAGCAATTGCTCAGCCAGGTGATGATCTACTCGGGAAAAAATCTGAATTACCAGTGAAATATTTTCGAACACCCTTAGAGAAATTGCTTGACACTACTGCTCATACAACAGAATTATCAATATTAACTTGCAATATTCGGAAGTAAAGATGAACGGCGCTGCCGGGAAACAAATTTTCAAGCTTCGGGACTTCTAGACTTCATGATAATTTTATCTGAATGCCTTTCTTTACCCCAATTTAGCGCAGTCCAAACACAGACGCTGCTGCTAGCGAATCTGAACTAGAAATAAACTTATCAGATGGGTTCCAATGACACAGGCAAATCAACGGCAACGCCGACAGCCTAGGAATAAAGGACGTGCAAGACCTAATGCTTATGAGTTACTATGTCGAATACAGATCTAAAGATAGATTTGATGACAACATTTAAACAACACTGCGAACGCACAGCCAATGACCTTTGCAATGATGGACCTTTGCAATGATGGAATTCCCCTCAAATTCGTGGAACAAAATAGTATAAAACTGCTACGACTACATTCTCTCTCCATTTACTATACGCCTTAGTAGAAAATCAAGAATAAATATTAGCTTCCCAATTCAAGTTACATACCTGTACTGCGTCATCACCTTCATCATGCTCACTCTTTTCCTGCTCTGTCTTAGCGTTGTCCCTCTCTTCAACCACCGGCGGTCCAAGCGTTTCCGTTCTTAAGTGACTCTCTATGAAAAAATAAGAAGCAAACCAAAAACTAGGAAAGACACGAAAAAAAAATCGCTGTTTGTAAGTGCAGAAGAGAAGAACAAAACTATAAGAAGTTACAGGATGTCGGTGAAAAAAAAAAGTGTGATACGCTGCAGCAATGCACGCAACCGCGACCGACAAACGTAACAAGCACAATAAACAAGAATAACGTGCAAACGTGACCTATTCATTTGCGCATAGCCTTGGCAGAAATCAAGAAAAACGAAATGCAACATAATAATAAAAGTACACTCAGAAGCTAGAACGTTGCGAAGCAGCAACTTTTCTTTTCAACCACAGCGCCTAAACCACCAAATTACTAAATGGTGACGATCCGAAGAAACGTAAAGAAGGCACCGCTTTCGCGATAAAAAATCTCGGTATTGCCAAAATAGATTATAATAATGAAATCAAAATAAACAGCTCAACGACGGAATGACCAGGCGGATCCGTTTAAAATAAAAACAGGTCATTTCTAACAAATAAAGATGCATATACCCAAAAAGACGAAGATTTGTTCTAAACTCTTTTGATGCGCCAAAGTATTTTAACAACCGCAAACGAGGAATGACTGTTTTCAAAACAAAAGCATCGTATCTCTGTATTTATTAAGGATACCATCGCATAACTAAAATAATAATAAACCACTTACCTCATTCCAACAATGTGCTGACATATTTGGAGGCCCAGTTTTTCGATTGGAAATGTGCCAGCTCGTGGACGCGTTAACCCAACAACAGAAACAAACCTGCCCATACCAACATGTCCCGTGCCTTCTGTAAACCGAACAAACGAATCAACAGAACAGAAAAATAACTAAGGCACAAACTTGATCGGCTAGCAAGTTTAGCCCTTTTTAAGGACCACAGCAACAGAACGCAATGAGCGCAAGATATGATCTGGTTAAAATATTTGCCATGATAGCTCCCGACTACGAAGCACAGAAAAAGGTAGAAACAAATTTCGCACGCATAATATGGATGAATATGACTTGCCAGCGCATTAGAAATACAGACAATAATATTTAAAGTTGTCAAGTAAAATGGTAAAGAAAACTGTTGATGCTAGGGGCCCACTGTGAGGGTAGACAACTGCACAAGGTTACATCACACAAATACACGACGCGCTTTAAAACAGTTAAATGAAAGAAAAATTGAGAGATGAGAAAAAAATTGGATGAATAAACCAGAAATTAAATGAATCAGTGAATGGACCTTTGGGGTGCGCGTATCCGAAGAGAGAGACTCCAGGATCGGCAATAATAAGTTGCATTTTGGAGATGGTTATATTCTCACCGAGTTTACCTATCACCGACGTCAACATTTCCTTCAGTGTACGACCGCTCCTCGTTGACTTTAACAGTTCGTATTCTAAAGTAAATAAATTATGAAAACATAAACATCTGTATGTACATGTGCACATATATATAATATAATATAATGTTTATAACACATAAATATAGGTATATGAGCACAGCAAGCTGTTCCACAGTCAAACTTGTTTCCTTCTGATGTGCAACTGCATACGTTATCA
Source organism: Toxocara canis (assembly GCA_000803305.1). Taxonomy (NCBI): domain Eukaryota; kingdom Metazoa; phylum Nematoda; class Chromadorea; order Rhabditida; family Toxocaridae; genus Toxocara; species Toxocara canis. The sequence goes on along the minus strand of JPKZ01002488.1, from coordinate 268,929 downwards.
TGTCTCCACGCATACTTAGTGTCGAGTGAACGAACGATAAAACTAATTTCTTGGAACTTTTGGCGGGCTCTTAGGAAATCTAGAGAAACAAGGCAAGTAGCGAAAGAAAAGAAGATTGCAAAAGGCCTCACCTTTCGACTTTACCACGAAGCAATCCCCAGAGGCCGAACTTGTCGCTGCGTATTCTTTCGATGCAGCTAACGCTGATAATGTTACCTCTTCAACCTGAATACGTTTATTCAAATGCATCTAATTTTGGTAATTCGGGTTGTGATCATCAATGCCACGACTTTATAATTATGAATTTGGGTCACCGTGAGGGTTACACGTTTATGCATATCGACACACGCATATATTCCAAGACAAAGACACAAACGCAGAAACAAAGATATGGACGAGCATAAACACATAAACAAACACATACACATAACACATACACGGACACGCCCCATACAAAAAGGCAAACACAAACACAAACACAAGAGACACACACGCACACATAAGAACTTCAAACGACCGAAGACTCTCTCAGTTAAAGAAGATAAGCAGTCGTAACCCCGGTTGCTTCTAATAAATTTCTCCTAAAATTAAACTATTACATCCACACTTTACCTCATTCATAACAGCGAACTTCTATAGCAATCGAACGAATCGAACTGATCTTGCACATTATTTAAAACAATACCGATCTAGTGTTCGCCGAATGACTATCTAATGAGCTAAATGGTGAATTCATCGAGACATATAACGTAGGTAGAAAGAAACGAAAATTAAACAAACAAGATTCTTGAAGTCGTCGCCACGTGCAACGAAATCCGTTTCACAGTTCACCTCCACAACGGCTGCCGTATGCCCATCGGCCATCACGGATACCAATCCGTTCTTTGTTTTACGATTACTCAATCTACAATCATTCGCCTTTTCAAAGTTGCTGGAAAATTGAAGAAGCGTATAAAATATGCCTATATTGAATATCAAAACGACGAAAACCAAAAGAAAGCGGATGAATTCCTTTACGGACTGAACCCAAAATTAACTTAAATAACTACCTGGATTCCTCCCCCACCCACCGACTGAAAATGGAGTGACTCACTGTGCTACTCCCAGCTGATATCGCGATAAAAAACAAAAATTTTACAAGAAATGAACTCGTAAACTGATTTATCTTCACATTGTATCACAACGAAATCAGCGTGAGAGAGGTGCGGAGAGGTGGCCAGCAAGCTCACACTACTAGATAAAACACCTCGCCGTTCCACTGGGAAGTATGTTCAAAAGGTGACTGGCTTGACGGCCGAGCGATGCATAGTTGGTTCAATCATACGACTGACTATCAAGTTCCGAGAATTGATTTGCAGTGATTCGTCATCGGCCAGCTACCGTTAATATATAAAAAATGCCGAAATTTGTTGTCCATTCAGTAACCGTCAAGGGTACGGTTAAGTGATGCTCAAGTGTAAAATGAATCGCTCAGCTGAAAACTCTCCTCGAAAAAAAAGAGCATTCATGCAAACAAACTCGAAACATTTATGCAAAAAAATTCCAGCCTTTTCGCTGAGTTGCGACAAAATAAAGAAAGATCTTTATTTAATAATAGCTTATGTTTGCCGAGTTTACAATAGATAGATAAGAAAAGAAAATAAAACCAGCAAACACACTTCGCAGCTTTCGCCCATCCTTCTTTAGCCGCCAATTCTCTAAGCCATTTTTCCGCCTCTTCTAAGCGTTCTGGACCGAAATGAAGCAGAGCCTTACGACAGTTCACATAGCTATAGCCCGTTCGCTTGCGCAGCTCTTTCAATGCCTAAAACAATCGGCTCTATACGTGTATACACTATTCCTAGCTCAGTTAATCGCACAATTTCGAACGCTCTATATGGTTATTTTATACCGGAAATGGCAGCACAATAAATAAAGTTACTACACTGGTCAGCTGTTCAGAATATTGTGGCAACAACGAACCACTTATGTTCGACCATATATTTTACTATACCCATTGGTCATGACGATGAAAAAGCTTTTCCGATTCGTGAGATAGAAATATCGGACAAATAGAAAGACATCGGACAAAACTCAGCCTCGATTACATGAAAATTGTCAGCAGTTTTCAACGAGAACCATGCGCATGAGATGAGCAACAAAAATTGTGCAACACAAAACTCACCTCTTTATCCACTTTGGGCACTGATGCACTCGAAGCGGCCGTACTTAAACATAATCGGCTTGCAGATGATAAGCGGACTAGTGAGCGGAGACGCAACATCAAAAACGACTGAGGGTAACCCGTTGCAGCAAACAAGCTGAAAGTTTTTTGATGTTAATTATGTACTGCTTGCGTGCTTGGAGGACATTTGATACGAGAGTGGGTATGGGGGGAGGGGGGGGGGGAGGAACCTAGAAAGCAATATGATGTGGAATAGAACAAGGAGTAAAGGAATGGTTTAGTCTGCTAGCCATAAAAAAGTTTAAAAATTCTCGAAAAATGGGCGAAAATAAGTGACATTCAGATATTTAAAGAAACATTACCATACAGATAAGAGAAAAAAAGCTTCAGATAGAAAAAAAGATGCGACACACCGCATCCTACAACTCTAGATTAAAAGCGATCCTAATCCTGGCTCCTGTTGCAGCAACAGTCTAATTTCACCTCAAAGCGATATTTAAATGGTAGCCTTGAACGCAAAACATATAAATTAGCAAATAATGGCTGTAGAAAAAACAATTTGTGCAACTTAATTCACAATTTTTTAATGCTATCAAAAGTAGGATCGATGAGTTGAGTCATTCATCCATTCTTTCGAGCAAGCACGCGACTTCTCGTTTAGCTGATCCCGCTCGCATGATTGTCGATCGTCTGTTTGTGAAATTGATAACGTAAAGCTTTCAGCTAGGAGGATAGAGAAAACTTTAATATTATACATCTGTCGCCAACAACAATAACGATCTCGTTCAATGTGCTCGGCTCTACCGCGGCAGCGTTACGTACCATTAACGCAAGCATGCATACGATGGAAACAAAAATAGTGAAACTGAGTGGCGTAAACAGACGCAAATGCAGGTACGATCAAGGCACGCAAGGAAATAAAAGGGTGAGTAAACGGCACATGCATATGATGAATGGTGCGATGAGTGGGATTTTTCAGTGATAAAAGCGGATGTGGCAGCTCCACAAATACAGCCAAAATATCTAATAAACGTTGCGCTTCAGTGTCAACGTTTACAGCTAGAGGTACTCTCGTCAAAGCAGTTGTTCTATGCTTGATAGTTTATACCAGTACACATCTATCTTGAACCACAAACAACTAAATCGACCCTTCCTTTACCTTCCTAAAAATCGGGTTGATCTAGCTATTTGTGGTTCCAGATAGGTGTGCGCTGTGCCGAAGCCGAGAATACTGGATCGCAATATACCAGAACTGTTGGCTCATCCTCTAGAATCACATCGCTGAAGAAGACACTGTCGCTACAAGCCATTTGCAGTAAACAAGGTTGGCATATGGCTTCCACAAGCAAAAATCGCTTCATATGTTATCGAATACATAAATTCTAATAAGAATACGATGCATGACCTACAAGAACGGGAACCAATGAACAGAATGACGAATGTTACGACATTTAAAAAAGAGCCTCGGGAAAAAACCTCAGAAAGCTCATTTTTAAAAAAAGTATGAGGTGAACTTTCCACAAAAATGTTCTATTGACCACTACAATGTCTTATTTCTTTCGTTTCTGATTTCTCGATTTTCAGTTTATTACGGATTCTTTGTGAAAAAAAAGCTTTTAGGCAAGACTCAGGCTTACAAAAAAGGATGCAATTTGAAAAAGAAAAGTAATATTTCGGTCAACCAAACGATTGCCTCTTCCCGCCTCACCTTTGTTTTAGCATACATGACACCAATCACAACGTTTGGCTTAGGAGATCTGAGTGATGCGAATGGCACAGCAACGAGACGAAAAGTTAAAACGGGAAGCTTCACTGCACTTTTCAACTACATCATATATTTAAGTCTTGTTCCGACTCTTTGAATACAATACGAACGCTACGTTGGCTTCATTTCAACGTTTCGACATTTCACCAATCGTTGTGCTAGCAACGGTTGGTGGGAGGAGTGCTCCATAGAATAAATTTTTGCGCGATTTTCTTCGCTGGGTCCGATTGTCCATTCGGAAGTTTCACATATGCTTAGAGTAATTTATATGTGTGCTTCTGATGGCGTCAACTCACGTCGATTATAGAAATGTGGTGCGCTGAGCGTATCGCCGCTTGTCTATTGCCGTAATGCCGTAAAACATTTCTTAATGGCTTACTTTTACGTGTCTTGTCCTAGTTAATTTACGATTCACCTTAATTTACAAAAACAGATCCTCAGCTTTCCGCCAAACGTAATTAAGGTTCACCTGATCCACTCTCGAGATGATCGGTTCGATGACTTGTCTATTTGAAACAAATGTTGCATTGTGACACTATTCATCGTTTGATAGCAGTAGCGTTTCCAAATCGGCCGAGTATTGTTCGTAACGTATGTGAAGCGTGCTGAGAGAGAGAGAGGGAGAGAGGATCTTTATTTACAATAAAGAAAGCATGTAACAACGCATCCAGAAAAAAGTATACACGAAAGCTACAATATATTCATAAGTATAAACACTGCAATTAACCATGCGTTTAAATACCCATAGACATTGATGAGAGTAAGAAAAACAAGAGATCATAAGCAATGGACATGTAGGAATGCATAGTAACATTCGATAATGAATTACAGCCAGCAAGCAGCAGGTATTGTGGTTAGATCGCACTGCTCCAAGCGTCGCCTAAAACAAGACAAATTACCAGCCATAGCGACATCACATGGCAAGGAGTTCCAAATATGTGCAACACGAAAAGCGAAAGAGTTGAGCACTTCAGTTCGACTCGTTATCTGCCTTTCGATTGAAACCTCGAGCGTGATGCAAACTTTGTAAAAGAAAAAATGCTCTTGAACGGAATTTCTGAAAAACCTTTAACAATCTTAAAACATAAATGTAGATCGAACTGAGTTCTTCAATACCATTGAGGTTTCAAATCAAAAATGCGAAGTCGCTGCTCATAATTGGGCCGGAACGGTCCACGAAAAGCTTTCCTAAAAGCCATCGTAGAAAAACGTCGTTGGACTCTTTCAATCATTTCGATATCCCTTTTCGCAGACGGGGACCAAACCTGAGTACAATATTCTAAGATGGGGCGACAGTGAGCAACGAAGGCTTCCCGGCAACTTTCAACGCTACTGTATTGCACAGCGTGCAGAATGTAGTTCGCTACTTGAGCAGCTGTTCGCGAAACTTCAACATAGTGATTATGCCAATTAAGGTCGGAACTCACATAAACACCTAGATCCTTCATCACTTCCTTTGCAGGAAGATCGAAACCGCATAAATGTAGAGGGCATTCAGTCGAGAAATTTAAATGCAGGACAAAACATTTCTCAGGGGATATATCAAGTTGCCATAGCTGTGACCACTGTTCCAGTGAAATCATGTCCTGACGTAGCACATTGTAATCGAACTGGGGATCTGTAATAGGTCTGTATATCTTCGCATCATCAGCATAGAGCTTACAGCAACTTAGCAAGCTCTTTGGAAGATCATTGACATAAAGCAAAAATAATAGAGGCCCTAGAATGCTACCTTGAGGCACCCCACTGAGCACAAAATGAGAAGAGGACAAGGCATTCCCGACTTTCACTCTAAAACTGCGTCCACATAAAAAGTTTTTTAACCAAGTTAGGACACTGCCACCTATTCCTTAGGCGTTCAACTTCAGCAGTAGCTTTGGATGGGTCACCGAGTCAAACGCCTTGGCGAAGTCAATATAGACCACATCTGTTTGGAAACCGTTATTGAGACCAGCATACCAGTCGCAGCAGGATGTTAACAGCTGCGTGAGCGTAGATTTTCCTTTCAGAAAACCATGCTGGTTATCGCTGATAATGTTAGGCAGACTAAGGTGACTCAGTATTGATTTTCTTAAAACAATTTCAAGCACCTTGCAAAATGATGAGGTAAGACTAATGGGACGGTAGTTGGAAACGCGGTTTAGGGGGGGCTTTTTCGGTAACGGTATTACTATCGCAGTTTTCCAAGCATTCGGAATGATGCCCAGTGCAATACTATGTTTGAATAGAATACATAAGGGGTAACAAAGGCCTGTCGCAGTTTTCTTGATAAATCGCGAAGGTATACCCTCTGGTGTTGGCGATACCTTATCACTAAGCTCAGAAATAGCCTCTCTGACTATGTCTGAATCTATGCTGATGGCACCCAGATGATGCTGCATATTCACGTGGAAGGACCGAAGAGTGCCGTTATCTGTTTTGAAAACCTGCTCGAAGAATGAGGCGAATTGTTCCGACTTTGCAAAATCATCAGAGATGTGATGACCGTCGTCAGTAGTGATGGATCCAATGCAGTAACGTGACCTGGTTTTGTTGTTCATGTATTTAAAGAACGCGTCACGGTTATTAGAAAAAATAAGGCGTTTTTCGCGATTCCTCGCCCTGTTTTCGCATGCCTTGCGGTAATCTTTGGAGCATTTTTGGAATGCTGTCATTTTATGCATTTTTCGCCTATCCTTCCACAGGAAATATCGCTTCGAAGCTATTCGCTGAAGATAAGAAGCCATTCGGGCAGTAAGCGCCTTATTTTTCCGTAGAGGGACAAATCTATCAATAACACGATTCAACAAGTCTAAAAATTCAACATATCTTCTACGCTGCAACATGAACCAAACTCAAAATCCCAGTCGTATCCCAACAAGTAATCATTGATCTGAGCCCAATCGCAATGGCTGTAGTTACGATGGAGGTCTGCTACAACTGATCGAGAGGACCCAGTAACTTCAAAGCTAATACCACAGTGATCACTCGTTCCAAAGTTCGGAGTTACACGAGGATTGCTTATTAAAGCAGCATCTGTGCTGAGTAACAAATCCAGCAAGCTGTTTTCGCGAGTAAGCTCATCAATCAGGCTAACAAGACCGCATTCTGCAAGAAAGTCGGTCAACATATCGACATTATAACTCCTAGTTCGGGAAAGGGGGATGTTGAAGTCACCAACAATGATTGTGGTATGGACAACGCAGCACCAGTTAGTTAAGCAGTCGAAAAATTCCCTAGTTTCCTGAACACTACATTCTGGTCTACGATATGCCACCATAAAGCGAAAATGATAAGAATTTGCACATGATAAGCATTGGTACGTTTTATTTGATTTACAAGCTCTTACTAGTAAGGTATCTGACGCGTTCGAGTGACTTTAACAACCTTTACTATGTTCTTTAACGATTTTTGTTTTGTCAGTAGCACTTATGCCTGGATTCTATTAACTGTGCGATAATCTGTACGATATGTACAATAATGAGAGTTGCTTTGAGTTGAATATCTTGTCGAATTGCAGCTCCGCTTTGAATACCGTTTCATTGCACGTCAGTTCTCGTGATCATTAGTTACGGGTCGACAGGTTATCTCTCTACTTTGTGAACAGTTCCACAGGCAATGGAAAATCGTGAGCATGTCAACGAAACAGACGGTGAGCGGTCGCCAAAACGATGGAAGAAGGACAGGAGGTGTGAGTAAGTGTTTAACTCGTAATTCGTTAGCCATACACTGAACGTCGCATGCTGTTGAATTCATATCTCTATGTCTGATAATGGCTACTTTCATTTCATAAGCAATCAAACAAGAAATTTATACGGTTTCCAACGAAACTGCAAAAGTATTTTACTCATTTCAACAAACCAGCTAAACCTTAACCAATATCCAGAGAACGTGAGGCAGAAAAAGAGAAATAGAAAAATCCTCTGGCGTACCTAAGCGGTACGAATAACCCTTGTTGCTATAAGAGAGGATGAACGTAAATATCCAGGAGAGGACCAAAATATGTAGTGGTCATTAGGCAACTTATTCAGCGATAATTGTTTGATTACGGAAAATGTTATCTGCGAGTTCGGCTCGCATAATTTTATTTGTTGTCTATCGCAGTAAATGATGACCAGTGATATTGCGCGGTACGTGTTGAGTGTTACTTATGAGACGAATTTTTTTGCGGTATCTATTTGAAAATTTTATCGAAAATTGCTAACTCTATCCCCTCATAAAGCTTCTTCTGTAGTGATTTATCTGTGTTCATCCTACTGATTGTTTGGCAAGTAAGATAAAACTTCTGCAACTTCCCCGTTGACCGGATAACTGCAGAGATGGAGTGTAATAACAAAAAGTAATGATGTTTTGCAGGTACATTTATTTTTAGAAAAAGCAAAATAATGCAACCTCGTTGTTTGATATTTGGGAGACAATACTGCTCCTCCTAAGGATGACTGTACACGAAAACACTTGCTGTCATCGCAATGCGATACACCCCGACCCACTAGTTGATTAAGCAGTAACAGTGTCTGTCTGCAATTAATTGTTTACCGACCATTATTTATGAGATTTATTGAACTATACTCTGAAAACGAAGATTTCTGCTAAGACGATTATTATGACGTTTTATTGGTAAAGCTCTTGCTAGTGCCCCTCAACGGAAGACGAATTCAGAAAACGCTTTGTTATTAAAATTCTCTTCTGATTGTCCCATCAAATTTATCACTACTGCAGAGAAGCGTTAAACATGTTGCTGGTGAAGTATGAGAAAGGTTGCGTTCGCAGCTTACGTGAAGTGACAAAAATTTTGGCAGAAGATTACGGAATTAAACTGTCACCGTCGTCCGTATACAGGCGTCTTATCAAGGTATTGCTAACGTTTATATGTGCAGTGTAGTTTAAAGGAGAGGTCATAGACTTGTTTGAGCAAAATAAATACGAGCACAGTCGTTACATTATGTAACCATATATGAACATTTCAGCGTCTTCGGTTAGGGTGGGGTATACTGAACACACAAGCGAATTTAGAGGGACGTAATCCGCTGAAAAAAAAGTAATGAAGGAAGGAGAAAGAAAAAGCAAATGGGGAATAATTACACACTTTTTTCTCAGAATAACGTGATCAGTGTTTAGGGCGAAAAAAAAACGAAATTTGTATGAACCCCAAAAATGAGGAGGAAGGAGTGGTTCTTACACGTGTAACTATTACGAACTCCTGTTGTGTGCAGCTTTTCATATATTAGTGCATCGAAGATGCAATGTTCCTCCTGCGAAATCCGCAGAAAGCAGACGTAAATGTGTAGCAGCTCCTTTCCTGTAAGGTGTAAAGATTATTTTCAACTATATGACATGTAGACGAGAAAAGTTTTTCCTTTCCGGTCTGAAAATAACGAAAAAAATCGACAGAACTTCGTTTGTAAGAAAACTGAAGCGCCTATTGTTGTGATGTGTCGTTTTCTAACGATTCTTTGGAACTTTTTATTTAATTATTTATTTTTTGTAGAACTCAGAAGAAGAGAAGGAGGCGACGTTGTTGAAAAAGTAAGGCTTCTACGTTTGTTGTTCAATTGTTACCTTATTCATATGGGCAAGGGGTGGGAGGGAGGGAGAGGGGAGGAGAGCGAGTTATCGTCCATCTCGCACATTGTGGGATCCAAGAAAAGCTCCGGGAAATATTTTTATCAAAAAGAAAACAACGGAATTGCATTATTAAAATGCGGTCTTCGTTTGTGGTGTTCGGTTTTTCGTTTCTCCACGTGTCTGCATCACTTTATTTAACTTTCTGCTTTCTTTAGCGCATTGTCTAAATTCAAAATTTTAGCCCATTTTCTTTGCCCGATTTATTTCCTTATTTGCTTCCTTTATGCTTTTTTGATCGCTTCCAGGTTCTTGCCCTCTCTCAACTGTCGATTTATATATCGATAATCAAAGATGGGCATATTGCAGCTGGTCTCATTACTGCAGTCACTGTTACGGCTTATAGCACTTCGATGGTTCTGGCAGCATTCAGGTGTAGCATTTGTACCACTGATGTTTACGAATAGGACGTTGGCACTGTGGACGCTTGATATACTGCTAGAGATCGCTGTTCATATTGTTTATTTGTTTTCTCGACGGGCATATATTGCCTTCAGATAATTTGATGTATGAAGGTGATGAAGCAACGTTGGGGAATGTTGTTTGCTTTGCAGTAAAGCGTACAAAAATTTGCTGAGACAGTACGACGAGGGCATCATTCAAACGCAAAAGCAGCTGAGGGACAAGGTCAAGGAAGCGACCGGGGTCACCCTTTCGATGGCCACCCTGTCTCGTCATCTTAAATTATTGGTAATAATTTGTTCATAGAGCGATATTTCAGTAGACAACCGAATTACAATGAATACGTTCACATTTTATTCACTCTCACCGAGCCCCTCATGTTTGTATAGAGCTTCTCACGCAGAAGCTATATACAAAGTGTGTGAAGGAAGTCCAGCACTGTTTTCACACCACTAGGTTCCCATAAAATCTTCATGTTTTCGGCCTTTTTGCAGCTACGTAATTTATTAGTCGATTTTGCCAGTACAGTGTAGTGGTGGTGGCTATACTGTTCCGCCTTTTCTGATTTCGATGCAACTGAAAGGAATGCATACCGTAAAGCTGGCACATCTGTTAACCTTTGACTATTTCAAGACATCTGAACGTATGTTGTGATTGGGGCTTCTCTATAAATGTTACACTCATATTTCCAAATAGTATTTCTTTCATTTCTCTCGAACTGCAGTGAAACCGGGAACCCTTGTCTGCCATTTGTTCATTGTGAGAATGGATATTATTCGTTTCCGTATTTTATTCCTATAGGGGAGTGACAATTTTCGGACCAAATTTTACGAGTTTCTCTGTTAGGTCTTGCGGGTCGCTGACTACAGGCTTCAATAACCTTGAATTGTGATAGGAGTCTGCAAAAAGGACTGCTAATGACATCAAAATGCTAGAGGCGCCAAAAGTATCACTTTTTTCGCGCATTTTTTTGGAAGTTTTCCGAAGTTTTCATTTCTTTGGAATGTTTGCCAACCTGCTAGCTATAAGTCACTTCTTCAAAAATCTGAAATCAGAGAGTGATCCCCCCACTCCCCACCGCCCTCTCCTCACTCACTGCGGTAGGAAGGGGGAATGAGAGGGGGAGCGTGTCCAAGTGTACTTAGAATGTGAGTAGCGTTGTGCGCAGGGAGTCGTAAGCTGTCTCTGTGGTAGTTTTTTTCGAGGCGGAGGGCTGAGGCACATAAAATGTAAAATGTGCGTAAAAGTAATTTGGACGCGGTTCGAATAAACTTGAATTGTGGAGGAGGAGGGGAGTGGGAGCGATAGAAATGCTGATATTAAACCATTATTATCGCTCATAATAAGTAATGAGATAACAAAAACCGATGTTTCAAGTATGTTGAGAAATGTGAGAACGAATTAAATGAGAAGTATACTGAGGGCGCACTTTTGCGGCAACGCAGAACTCCGTGCCATGTGTAGCGGTATAATAGTAAGGTCGCTGTAACGTCGCAACGGACAGCTGTACGGTTATCGAGTTGAAGTGCTCTAACACAAGTTGACAATTTGTTGCTAGCTTCAACGCCGTATTAATGGCGATAGAACACTTCAGCCTTACGCTTAAGAGACACAAATTTATTAGTAAGTCATGCTGTAAGGTTAGCCTGAGACCGAAAGTTTCATAACTGGATCGTCTCGTCCGGTCATGTTTCTTAATAGCTCGGGGCACTAATAAGTAGAAATCATCATATGCCATTACAGACTGGAAATGAGCGAAGGAAAAGGGAGGAAGCACATGGTTCTGCTGACATTCCCAGTAGCTCAACACCTCCGACATGCAGAGAAATGTAAGTGTGTCTGTTTTGAGGTTTTTTTTTTGACATAAATGGGTTTGAGTCCTTCAACCCCTTGTCATTCGGAAGGGAAAATTGAAGTCACAAATAACAACCTAATTTCGGGATCACTGTTGTCAGTTTCGGTGTGAGCAGCAACCGGCTCGAGAAAATGGGAAGAACGCTGTGAAAAGAGGAAGAGAAGATGAAAATTTTGGAGAAAAAATGAAGTTTTCGAATCGATGTTGTTCAAAGTCGAGGTCGCAGCCGAGTCCGAAAATAGTGCAATGGTGGTGCAAAGCACATTTGTTGTATTTGCCCGCTAATGATTTTTCAATTTTTCGGCAAAGCAGGCTATAGAATGTGTTCTGCTTAGTTTTTTATCTAAGTTTTGGTTGCTGAAGTGTCTCAAGATGAAAATGTAGGGTCAAGTCATATTCAGTGGATGGATAAGCGTGTTTAGTTTTCAACAAGATATTGTTGTTCAACTATGAACAGGTGAGCTTATCACTCGTAAAGTATGGACTTGACTCTGGTCTCATCTTTCACGTGCTTCAGTTTTGCAGTTTTTACTTTGCCCTTTTCCTTCCTTCCCTTGCTAACTTTTCATATATTTTCCGGAATCGTAAATGGGGGAAGGGGAAGCGGGTGGAAGGAAGCTGGTTCGTGTAAAATGATGTTATTTTAGTCTTCGCGCCTTTTGAAAACGGTGACATTGCCTGTTCTGCCAGGCTGTTGGCAAACTGTTTACTGTTTAGCAGTTCCGTTTTTTTTTCCACGTTATCATTAGCAGTACATCACCCTTGTGATCGCACAACTTACTGTCATTTCCGTAAAAGGTATTTTAACCGTATTTTCCGCCAATGATCAACTACCTTCTCCTATATCCTTTTTGTAATTTATTTGACTTTTGATTTGAAAAGGATTGGGCTGAGTCGTTCAATTTCGTCTGAGGCATAGCATCACCTTTAGTGCTTCATTGACAGTTTACAAGAACTAAAAAAAATTTAGTTTACGATCAACCAGCCTAACATTCATAATTGGTAGGAAATTGTCTTTAAAAGAATGGAGACGATTACATTTGGAATTAAAATTTACCAGATGGAACGAGAAAGAAAATATTGCGACCAACAATTGTAAAGTTGGTAAGCACTTACACAATTCATGGGCATTTGTTGATGCGTAAGTTTCTCCTATTCCGCCTTAGTGTTAGCATTGTCGTTGATCTGGTACTCCTTCCGCATTGGGTCTTAAGTAATTATATTCATGCTCAAAAAATACACGATTTACAAAGTGCTCGTCGAAGGCGCTTCTATGTTCAGCGACAGTAATGAGTTAAAGTGATTCGATACATCACAGCGTTCAGTTCTATTTTCATCTTTCTTCTACAAATAGACAATAGGTTAATGTGGATGAGTAGATGCAGACATTAAAGTTTAGGTCGATTAGATAAAATATCGCAGCAGTGTGTTGCAATGAATCGACCTAACATGTCGCCATTTCAGGTTAGGAACAACGTCTTGTGAAGTCAAATACCGTTCACTGTCGCGGCGACTGAATAGCACGATCTTGACGATTGGTGAGCAGGGTGGTGTTCGTCAGTATCGACGGCTGAGTGTATCCTCGGACGGTACAAAAGAGTACTTCAGATGCATCGGCTGCTACCGATCAAGTCATAAGAACGGCGGTGGGATGGTCGCTCATTTGACTGTACACGACGGACGTATTGTGAGTAGTGCACATCCACAGCACCACGAGAACTGTCGACTTGTAAGTGAGGAAAAGGCAGCAATTCAAGCGTTGGATCGGCAGAGCAGAAAAGATGTGCGCACCGGAAAGAAGGCACCAAGAGATGCGCACGCCGTCGTATGTTTATGCCGTTTTTCGGTTCTTTCATTTAGTTGAATTGAATTTATTCACTTGGCACATACGTTTTTTTCACGTGTATTGGTCCGGGAATTGACCAGTCGACGATGGGTTGGGTTAAGCACCTCCTTCTAAACAGCTGTTGACTACGGGAACATCTTCGTTCTTAGTGTGAGCGAGGTTATCATTACGAGCCTGCCGGAGCGGGCTGCCCAAGTCAGCGAGGAACGCTGGAAATATCAGCTTTCGTCCACGCGGACGAATGACTCACGGCAAACGTGGAAAGGCAAAAACTTCCGAGAACTCGAACAGGAAAATTGTGTAAAAATGGAATTTTGGCGATTCCAACATTTGCAAGCAGATAAAATTTCGTTTTTTTTTCTGGCTTATTTTCACAATTCAAGGCAACTTTTGACGAAAGAATAAGTTGTAGCTGTCAAATTTGTGGTTGAAAAGCAATGGCTGTCTAACGCTGTGTGGAAAATAGTAGCTCGCCTAGATTTTGTGAAATCATAAATGAGGAGGGAGGTGAGGGAGAATGGCTGATGTCTGTTTTGAATCAGAACAGATGTCAAAGTAACATTAGACTGATGTTAATAGTTTTCTGTTTGTAGGGATTTGAACGTGTGGTGCAATTGGCCGAAAGTTGTGGTGGTCCACCGGGCAGAACCTTTAGCATGCCAGCTATGTATCCGTCTTGGAATAGAGTTCGACGGTCCTATTACCGAGCACGAAGATATGCGTAAGTTTCAATATTTTTTCCCTCATTTTGTGTGCTGGAAAAAACGTATGAATTTTTCTGCAGGCTGACAAAGTTATTGATCACCGAAGTGTAGTGAGCGGTATGTCAGTCGGCAAAGCTAGGCTATGCAGGCTGTATTCCACTTTCTGCTATGTTGGCTCCGAAACACGAAAACAAAAGCACACTTGATGGACACCGTGTGGGGAGTAGGAGCACTTGAATGCGCGGAGAGATGCTGACCAGATTCACAAATCGTGCATTCTAATACGTGTCGAACAGCAGTCTACGAAAATGTGTGTTGTCATGAGGGAAAGAAGGGTGAAAGTGAGGGTATAATATGTCTAAGGAGAGACGTAGTACGTGGAGAGTGGTGCTGTGAGTACACTTTTTTTAAAGTGAGGAACCTAGGACTAATGCACAACACGCAGCTGATCTCTTGACTCCAGAGGTGAAAGGACTGCGTTTCCCACCTACTCATCCTTCAGTAGTATCCGGTGCACGACATTCTTAAGACTTTTTGCGCTAAATTGCGATGTCACTTCCTCCTTCATGTTTATATTTTGTTTGTCGCAACCGTAATGGGTGTGTGTTTTTCAGATTAAGCCAAAATGAGAAAACCATGGAAGAAGATCCGATTGCCACAGAACGCTATATGCATCCAAGTGAAGAAAGTTCCATTAGAAGGGCTGACACGTTGAAGAGGGAAAACTCATTTAATGAGGAGGAGGAAGCTACTGATACAGTTTCACAGTTACCGTCATCTCGCAAAGTCGTTTCTCGGTCGATGTCTACGGAATCGATAAAGGTCGACGACTCATGCGTGGTTGATGATACGGTCGGTGAGCTGCTAGTTTCGGTAACTCCGGAAGACTGTCGCAGTCCCTCACTCGTGGATGACGATGAGCCGATCTCTGTTGACTCACCTGAAAAAAGCTTTCAGCTTTCTGGGCACCAGACACCATCAACGCCTGCAAATGTTTCCATTTCTCAGCATATGATCTTAGAGGAAGATGCTGGCGATGCCACTTCACATTCGCTAGCAGAAAATGCGTCAACTTCTGGCTGCATGGTCCGAAAGAATCTTTTGGTGAATGGCAAACGGCCTTTGCTGTTAGAAAATAGTTCGACTTATAGCATTTCCCCGTCTGAACCGTGTACTAGCAACTCTGTATCAGTTGTGGCGTCAAAAATCGCGGATGTTCCTTCGACGACATCTTTGGCACAATCGGTTCGTCGTCATATTTTAACTAGAGACCCTCGTACAGGTCGCATCGTTGTGAAGCAACGTGCTGCTCCAGATGAACCTCCGGTGGTTACCGTACCAAATCGTCGTACTTTAACACTATCCACCCGAGCTGTGAAGGCTAAGAGTACAGTTGGGCATCGAACAGCGCAAGCTGATGATGGCTACAAACACGCAGAACTAAAGAGGAAAGCTACGACCGTTTCACCTGAATCGCAAACAGAAACGCATATATCCGACTCAGTGCAATTGTCAAAACCTAGAGCAACGATTACACTAGACAGCGTTCTTGATAGCATGGTACCAGATTCAATGCAATTGCCCTTATGTTCTCCCGCAAGCCCCAGCCGATCAGACGGGGCACGAACGAGGCAGTTTGCTAGGTGCAGTGGAAAATCCGCCGGCGGGTTTCCGGAAGTGGAGACTGGACTGAATAAAGCGAGAAGCACACCACAAGACCAATACGATAAAATCGGTCCGTTTTTTTTTTAAGAATATTTTCGTGTTTCATTTTTTTCATATAAGATGCCGATCACTGATGAAATCCAAGGAGTTGACGCCCCTAATTTCAACTCCCCATCCCCTTTCTCCCTTCAATTCCTCCTGCCCCTTACCTGACCCTTATGGGGGAGGGGGGTTACGTTCCGGTTGTTGTCTTGAAAAATTCGACCATCCCGCGCGATATCCTGTATGCTTTTTTTTCCTGCTCAGTCCACACCACGGCAAAAAATTCTGCCAAAATGACAACAATCTACTCGATATTCTTTAGGGGCGTCGTAATCCTGTCATTGGTGATTTCCATTGTACAGCCATCACGTGTGATGTTACAGTTCGACAGGCAATCCCTCTTTATTTAATAGCGGCTTTAAATTGCGAAATCGGTTTTACCGAGCGATGGACTCAGATTGATGAGCTCTGCCCGGAGCGTTTACTTCCACGGAGGAAGCTTTCGGTATTCTTTTTGAAGGATAGGCTGTATGCTTGAGCTGACCAGACCAGGGAGAGGTCTGCGAGTGGTACTTTAAAAAAGCGAAACTTTTTTTAAAATATCTGGGACTCGAATTCAGTCAGATTCTTTTGGTTTATTTAGGTACTTTGAAATCATAAGCTGTCGCCGGATTCCCTGGTAGCATAGTTTATGAATTTGAGAAGAAAGCATGCAGTCTGAAAACATAGTCTCTTATAATCTAGTTCTCCAGCTGCTTCTTGTAATGTAGTGCTTTAGCTGCAAGTTAAAAGCATTGCAGCGTTAGAGCGGTGCACAACGGACGGCAATGATTTAGAATAAGAATGCAAATTTGTAATTACAGGCAGCTCGGTGGCGGACAGTCTCCGCAGAGTATGCGAAGAGGATGTTGGCGTTGGAGTGAAATTCAAATGCGAACTGCTTCAAATAATGGCAAAGTATGAAACGATGGCGTTTGCAAAATGAATTCACTTCTCTTTATTTGCACATGTAAACTCACCTTCTCTTCCTCTTTGCGTTATTTAGAGAGGGGAAAGGGGGGGAGGGGTTGCAGGGAGGGGAAAGGGAAGAGACGCTGTTACTTGTAGGTATCGTTCCAAGTAAATAATATATGAGTAGAGAGGAAGAAAAGTAGAAAATTTCACAGAAAGTGACGTAAACAGCTATGGTCGTTAGCTGAGGTCATCAGCAACGAAGTCCTCGAGCAACTTGAAATGAGGGAGGGTAGGAGGAGAGAGTACTAAGCTAATTCGCAGTTCTGCACATGGCATATATTGAGATTGATAGAGTTAAACGGGGCCAATTTTTACGTTGAAGTAGCTTGTGCGGCGTTGAAGACATTGTGTTCCCATTCCTTTCCTTGTTGAATTACGACGTGATCAAGACCTCCAGCGGCCCTGTATTCGTTTTTTACCGATAGTCATGTGTCTTTTCTTGAACAAATTCTCACTTCAACGCTTTTCAGCATCCGTACTGTACACGGCAAGGCTAAGGGAAGGGGATAAGTGGAGAGGGTAGTTTGGCGATGAAGGAATGCTAGGAGTGAGTTGGTGGTATAGAGGATGGGGAACAACGAAAATAAGGGGATATAAGAAGACTGCTATGTCATCCGTATTATCCATGGAAAGCCATCTTATGCTTTTTTTGGGATTGTACCGGCCTCAGTTTTTAAAAAAAAGCATGAGGGATTTGTTCATCAAATGAATCAAGGAAAACAAACTGCAGTTCAGTAGAAAACTGTTTGAGTGGATAAAACTCTGTTTATGCAAATTTTAGTTCTTTTGTTGATCACCTTGCGATCTGGCGTTCATTTGCAACATGTTTTATGCTCATATCAGACGTTTTGAGCAATAGCGTTCACAGCTCCCATCTTAGAACTGACTTCGTTGTTTGCAGTGTCCACTTCGGATTTCGCGATTAGATTTCCTGTGAAATATGAACGCCTCTAAAATGGGGCGAGGTGAATGAGAGAAAGTAGTCGGCGTTTGTGGGAATCTTAGTACAGGTTAATATTTGGGAGGACGTGAAAGAATAAAATAAAACTTCGATGCTTCAGATTCGATGACTACTAACATCGTCGATTCCTCTGTCTCGCCGACGTCGAATGTTTCATTTTATGATAAATTAATTCTTTAACTTAGCTGTCTTATGCATAGGTGTTTATGCCATCATATTGGCACATCCAAAAAATCACGAAAATTAGCCTTCTTTTCACGCTCGATCTCGATGGTATGCGTCGTTAAACGATTTTATGGCTCCTTTTGCAATTGCAAAAGCGCATTATGCGTTCACGATATGGCATATGTATTTGTACGAAATTTTAAATGACAAGTAGAGGGGAGGAGCGAGGCTGTTTTAAAATTTTAATGGCATTGACATGGCGTAATTGTTTGGATCGCTTTATCAATGTGTTAAGGGTCCTTATCATTTTTACGCGCTTTAGTGTTTTTCACTCTTCTGTTCTCATTTTGGATGTTGTGTTTCGTTCGCTGTAAGTTCAGACAGGTCATTTTCAAATCTTTTATATCGAAATACGTCACTAACTCGTACTCCGAATATAAAGTGATGCTTTTTTTTGTTATCACTGTTTGCAATGATATCATTCGGTGTGGCACCTATTGTCACTAACACATCGTTTCGCAGCTGTCTCTCCTCTTCGCCGATAACTTGTGATCTGGATTGCTGTGGAAGCTGAGGAGGAGGGTATGGGCATATTTGGCGTTTAGGAAATTGAACAAAGAATCAAATGTCGTTTATATGCACAGAACATATAATACAGTTTCAAATATCGCAAAAGTAAAATGTTAGAATGGTACATAAATGAAGTATAAAATGAAACATTTAAAAGCAACAAAAATTGAATCCAGTTGTACGGCACGTGCACAGGAAGCACACGATTGGCGAAAATTTGAACTCCGAATTTACTTCGTCTGTACTATCTGATAATGTCTTATGATAATGAGAGCGTGGAAATAGTGTCAACGCAACAATAAAATGAGTTCCATAATGGTAGCTCTGTTAGCAAAGCAATTGCTAATCATTTTAGAAAACTTCATTTTGCGAAGCTGTTGCTGTAGTCGTTAAACAGTTATGGGTATAGGCAGGAACAATTTACACTTTTGGAGACGAGCAAGCTTATTGTTTGTTTTTGAAAGGTGTTACTAACGACTGAATCCACTGCCGAAGCTCCAGAGTGTCTAAATAGAACGTTTGCAATCTTTTGCAGCGTCTATTTATCCAAATTCCGCGTTTTTTTTTGGAAAGCATTCGTAGAAGCGGATTTGAACTCGCCACTTTCATCCTCCTAGTTTTGGGATAGCTTATGGGCATGGTTTTCAATTTTCACTAAGATAGCCATCATATAGAGTTTAGGGTTTGAAAAAATAAGCACTATTCGCAAGGGACTTGGAAATGTGCGCCGCAAATCTATGCTATAAAATCATGAGCGGCTTGTCGAATACTTCATGTGAAAACATTTGAAAGTATCTTTTTGTCGGTTGAGTCGCACGAGCGGCGGACGCAGATATCAACTGGCATTCAAAATGTGCTCTATAAACAACGCATTTTACAGATTCCATTCACTTCAGAGTTATTCGTATTTGGATCAGTCGTCTCTCGCTCAAAACGTAGTTGAAGCGAAAGTTGTTTCGATGCTTAACAACCTCTGATGATGTTTCATCACTGAACTGTTTGTTCGTACGGTGAGTGATTTGTCCTAAAAATCATTCATCCTTAGCGACGTTCTCAACAAAAAATCGAACAGTTGATTCAACGATAAGGCAAGCGATCCACATATGCGCACATATCAAATCCTCTCTTGATCCGAATGTTTTCATGATCTTACATACGCTTATTAAAATATTTTAACTGTGCAACGTCGGAACATTTATAATATGTACTTTTCATAATTTAACGTTGATTCTCGTAGTAAACCAGCCGTAGGATCTGTTTTAACCGTTTTTGTACCTATTTTGCTTTCGATGTGTAAAACTCTGATCGCTATTGGCGACTTTGAAATTCATATCACATTTGTTTAACGCTCAATTGATAGAAATCAGATTGTTTGCTTTTAAAGTGAGTGCAAGCAAATGTAAAGCGGGGCAAGTCCGATTTCTCGGATTCTGAACAGCGCAAAACGCTCAACATTAAGACGGTGTCTTGAGTGCTCATATAATTTCGCTTCAGATAACGTCGCGTTCTTTGTGCATGCGATCATTATTCGTTTTTTTTTTTTTGTTTTGCTTTCAATGTAATCACTATAAAAAGGTTTAACGATGCTGGTTTATTGTTATTGGTGGATCTGTCGGATAGTCTGCATATGAGTGAAGGTTCAGTTGCGTGCCGTTCTAAAATTTCGTATATCATCAATGTTCTCAATCAATCCTTGTACTGGTAAATCCAATAGAGTATACATCCTATAGTTAATATTGTATTGTAAGTCGTAATCTGATGCTGGGATCGTGTTAAAAATGAAGTAAAACTGACAAATTGCGACTTCGTCGAGCTAGAACGGAGAGCAGTATATATTTCTTTTAAAATTGTATAACGTCCACACTGACCTGGGCATGGCGCGGGTAAAGGAAGACATGAGAGGAACGGTAGGAATCTGAAGAAACTGGGTCTTGTCATCATCGAGCTTCGGTTTTCACACTTTTTTCTTGCAGCGATTGATCGCATACGATATTTTCATGGTCGTGATCGTG
The DNA here is from genome assembly GCA_000803305.1 of Toxocara canis. Taxonomy (NCBI): domain Eukaryota; kingdom Metazoa; phylum Nematoda; class Chromadorea; order Rhabditida; family Toxocaridae; genus Toxocara; species Toxocara canis. Next base: position 248,163 of record JPKZ01002488.1, on the reverse strand, counting down.
TGCATTGCGTCACAAAGCGGACATGCAAGGCGCAAGAACAATTTTTTTGGCGAAACTGTTGGAATAGGACGCGCTGGGGAAGGAGGTTGGGGGGCAAAAGGTATTTTCGAAAATATGACGGTTGATTATTTCATGATTTTCGTTCATTGCGCTTAAGCATTTTGCATGACAGTTCTTATTGAGTGGAGTTTGCCAGTGAACGGTTTACAAACGCCCAGAACGTTATGGTGGAAGTGGCGTAGTATTGCCAAAGTTCCCCATCGATATGTGTATGATCTGTATAGTTGCTGGTTGACTGTTAGGTGGTTTTTTTTTGAAAAATTCACGAAACTTATGAGTCAGGAAATTGAAGTTGACGGGTTTTGATGACCGCAACCGCTCCGCACCATCCTTAGCAGTAATCTCGTGGTGAGCGACCGCAAGAAATACTAGTAGTTGTGTTACTTCCGTGTCTGCTGCATACTTCAGTTTCATTGCTTCTATTTTTTGCATACGACGTTATTGTTTCGTTGTTCTGCTGCTCCGTTTGCTGTTTTCTTTATTCTTACAAAATGAATAAAAATTAACTTGTTGATGCCACGGGATGGTATCTTACTTCATCTTACCGAAAGTTAATTAAAACTGCACAGAACCAACACAAACGGATTGTGGTGCTGGGGCCGATTATGCGAGCCCGTAGGATGAGCCCATAAGTGGTGTTTCGACCACTTATGTAGATTGGAGCGCGCAAATGGATTGAAAGTGTACTTTTCTGCTTGGAAACTCATTTTCGCTCCGCCATCAGCTCCGGAGCTATAGTATTCAACGTGGAATCGATACAGAGTGAATGTTTGCTTTCCGATATGTGCAGTCATCACGTTTACGTGTTCTTTTTGATGTTTGTAGCACGCAACGAATCACAACCGATTGCACAAAGGTTTATTCGTTTTTTGCATATTGTTTGTTTGTCGTTATCGATCAAAAGTTTCCTTGCAGAGGAGCCGTAATTATCGTCAACTAACTGGCACAAAGACTAAGGAATGGGTCGTCCAGAGTTTTCGCCAAGAGGAGGGGGTTTGTTTGTTTTTTTCTGATTGTTTATCCTATAATGTTTTTCGCATAAACGGGAGCCATCCGGCATGATACGGGACGTAGTGCTGCTAATACAAATTATGTTAGAGCTTAGAAAGCTTGGCGTTAATCCGTGACGGTTTGGAGTAGAAGCTGACTCTCGCCACAGTGCGCGTCTCTTTATAATCGTTCATCTTCTGCACCTTACTATTCTTCACTCCTTCCATTCACTTTGCAGACTTGCAAAGGGTGCAAAGGCAGCTGTAATTTCATCGATTCCCGTATCGGTGCAGCTAACAACCTTGCCCACGCATGATTGTTCTGACCGGTTTCGGAACGCCCGGTGGTAAGCCTGCTGGCGATCCGTTGGGGAAGCAGCCGGGAATCGAACCCGGGTCCTCCGGGAACCGAACCTAGGTCTTCCCGCGTACGAAGCAAAGTCTCTACCACTGAGCTACTGCCCGCGTAGAAGCGTAAGCGCTACCACTGAGCTACTGCCCACCCCCCTCCCCCCCGCTTCACCGCTTTGTAGACTTACCATGTATATATATGTATGTATATATACATATATATATACCTGTATATGTATATATATATACATATATGTGCATATATGTATATACATACATATATATATGTATATATAATGTATATGTATATATATTATATATGTGTATGTAAATACATCGCAGTGGTAGAGCCCCCGCTTCGCGTACGGGGAGACCCGGGTTCGATTCCCGGCTGCTTCCCACCATACCACCGACAGCCCAGCCAGCGAGAGGTTAACAACAGGCTAAAACAGCGAAAGGGATAGATGGCTGTGCTCGGCGTGCGATTGCCTCTGTAACATCAAGACATATATGGTCGGGAAAATAGCGTCTGTCGTCGAGGTGCATCCTTTCGTTTACTCTCTGATTATCTTATCACTTCACCCTCTCTATCCTCTGCCTCATCTCATCTTCAGATCGGACGTTCTTTGTTCCATGCCATCTAAGGTTAAACAATCAAAACTTCAGTAACAAGAAACGGCGGACGTCGAACTGTTATTTTGGGTATTCCCTGTCTCCCCGCTCTCGCACAGCTAGCTGCTCATGTATCATAAAACGGCTATTGGCAGCCGCTCGTTGATATGCCTCAGCTACTGTAAGTCATGTAACATGTTCAATAGAAGATTAGAAATTGGATGAAACGGTGCTCGTATGCATGATGCGTTAGTGAATTTGCTTATTTTAGGAGGTCGAGGTGGTGGTTTTCGCGGTTCACCTCGCGGCGGCGGATTTGGCGGTAAATGTTATAGACTTCCGTTCCAAATTATCATCAATTGAGCTGCCCTCTAGTATGTGTAAAGTTAGACTGCCTGAGGTATTATCAAATTGAAAACGCATGGTACTTTATGTGGTGTTGAGAAACGAAGGAAAATTCTTTGAAAGAGTTGTCGGGCTGCTCTTTCCGCAAGGCATTCTTTTTTTTTTTTTATTGGATCTTATGAAACAGATTCATGAGGATGTGTTTGTTCTCTCCTTTTTGACCTGAGCTTTTTTGTCTAGCATTTCGTCATTATATGAGTACATATTCTATAAAGCGGAATGGAGGGGTGTTGAATGTTAGAAGGAGGGAAGAAGAACGAATTAATAGTCTACCTCCTCGTCCTATACATTTTGTGACCCAATCTATCAGTAATTTATAGGTCGCGGCAGTGGTGGCGGTGGCGGTGGATTTGGAAGTGGCGGTGATCGAGGAGGTACATTTCTGATGCATTCAATATTTCCATCGTCATTGTTCGATTATCAGTCCTTCGGACCGTTTATTGCAACGTTTCCAAGTTTTCTGAACGGAACTTGCAAACGATATATTTTCGTCTGAGATGAGCGCGGTCTTCCTTATTACCTATGTAAAAGATCGGTTTGATGCTTTGAAGTTCCCCTTATGAGTACGGAAGAAGCTTTCATTCTGGCTTGTTTATTTTTATGGAAATGAAATATTTGAAAGCATCACGTAATTGTTTCGTTATAGTGAGCTGTCGACGTAGTAGTGAAGAGTTTCAACGATTCGGCGGCAATAGAATGAAGATCCTTTAGTGCTGTTTTTGCAGGCCGTGGTGGCCGTGGGGGTGGCGGTTTCAAAAGCGGAAGAGGTGGATTTGGCGATAGAGGTGGATTTGGCGATAGAGGTGGAAGAGGAAGTTTCGGGGACAGAGGCGGGCGTCCAAGGTAATCATTCTACACAAATATTTTGCTCGTTCTTTTCCTCTACTGCATGCATCGTCCATGACCTAGTTTTTAGCGTTATATATTACGCATGTTTTTTTTTCTAATCTTTCTTTAATTTTCATTGACCAAACATTAACACTGCAGTGTTGATGCGTTTCATCTATTTTTCGTAGTTTCCTTAAGAACATTTCAAGTCACGTTTTATATTTTACTAAAGTTTTGCTGCAGTTTCGGTGGCCGAGGTTCTTCTAGAGGATCACCGCGTGGGCGTGGAAGTCCTCGTGGAGGGCGTGGTGGCGGTGGAATGAAGGGAGGCAAGAAGGTCATCATTGAACCGCATCGTTACGAAGGTATTGATCGCCTTCATTCAACTTCTCTGTGATTGGAGCTCTAACGATGGATGATATTCTCCACTCTGTGTTTTCTAATTGAAGCTCTTGAGACTTATAGCTCACGAAGAATGAAGTCCGGTAGGACTATGGGGGTTACAGCTGTCCAATATACGGGCTTTATTCGGTGTGGGGTATATGTCAACGAGACTGAATTTACATACTGAAACGTCTGTGACGTTCCAGTATAAAAATTTGTAGTATTTTTGAAGTAAGGGCAGTTATTTTCTCGCGTACTGAACGGAAGAGAGTGTTCGTCAGAGAGAAAAGCCATACCTGAGAGCTTTATTCAGACCAACACTGTAACTTTACTGTGCAGGAAGTTTTTCGCGTGAAGGTATGAGGGAGTTCGGAAAAATAATGTGCTTGAAGCAGTAAAGCTCTAACGATTTAGAGTTTTCTGTTTCGTATACATTTATCTTTTTTTCATGCTGATATCTTCTACATTAGTTGGACACTGAACGGCGTTGATTTCTTTTCGACTATTCGGAGTGAAGGACTGGGACTATGCGTGTGAGTAGCGAGCAGGAAAATTGTATTTGGGTTCGAAGAATGTTAGAAAATTTTGGTTCCAACCGGTGACATTGCCATTTAGCGGTCCATAATTCTGTGTTCCATGCCGCATATAACATTTAATCCGTTTAATCAGTTCTGCAGCCGATAAATATTCCGTATAACGTGATACTTGTATAACTTTTAACCAGAGTAAAGGAATGAGGTTGGTCATTTGCCTTTGGAACGGCACACCAGCGAAAGCAAGACGAATTACTTT
>JPKZ01002488.1:197155-232526 GCA_000803305.1 Toxocara canis | reverse complement strand
CTCCCTCCCCCTGAATCTTAGAGATAATCTATTATTCTCATTAAACATATGCACAACTGATATTTCTTCGAGCGCATGATGCGATATTGTTGAGGCCTTATTATTAATAAGGTCTTAGGAATCATTTAAATGTGACAAGATTATTAGCCTTATTTGATGCTTGTTAGAAAGTAGGCTGACGACCGGAAGCGTATACGTTTTATAACACCTAATTTGCGCTTTCCTGAACTACTCCGAAGTGTACTGGGGAATTCTACATATCATTAAAGTTTCTAAAATAGAAAACATTTAAATGTGGTGTGAACTTTTAGTGAATCCCAAATACTTGCATTATACTTCGAATTTCCTAGTAAACTGTTGGTTTTAGAGGCTAAAAAATTATGGCGCTTGTTTAACTAACAATTTTCTTTTGGCTTTACAGTGGAAGTGTTTATTGCAGAAGGTCGTGAGAAACATCTAGAGATCGGAGCTTTCGCATTTTTGACAACACCTTTTGTTCTTGGTACAAAGTGTTACTAAAGTGGGATTGTATTTGAGGGCGCTCAGAACTCACGAGCTATGCTTCTTATGGCTAGTTTCATCTCATTCCAGACCCTAGCGCAATATATTTGGCAATGCTACAGCCTTCAGGCAAAATTTTACGTGCATAAAAATATTTAATGCTGAAGAAGTTCATAGAAGCACTCGTTGTGGAGAGAAGAGCAGGGAATATGAATGTAACACTTTCTGGAGAGCCGTACAAAGTAACGATGTAATCATAGACCTGAGGATAAGCCTCTTGAGAATTAACTATCATACAAATGTCGAAAATTGTACTGGACTTGTTTTGAGTTGTGCTATGGAAAAGTAAAACATCGTTGTGTAAACGAGATCAGCATTTCGAATGCCGTTTGATAGGATGTTTTGTCGTTTGTATTATATCAGTTTATATGTCTCAGAGGGACTTAAGGGTTAAAAGTGCACTTCTCGATGGCATAGAAAAACGTTGTGTTCCCCATTTCAGCTATTGCACACAGCGTTCGCGACAAGTAGTGATTGTGGCAGACTTTGACTTTGTTGACGTTTTTTAAATAAAAAAGAGATGAGACGGAATCATTCAATGCGCAAATGATCGACGCGGACTTGAGCGTTGTTAAATTTGCACGAAACATTTCGCTGTGCATGGAATACAACTTCATAAGATTGTTGAAAGACTTGCGATAATTGAGTTGAAGGGTTGAATGGATTTCGAGGTTCACTGGGCACTGTTATACTATTTACTTCACGTTATTTCTCGGCTATCGTGATGCTGCTGTGCTTATCGCCGATGCCACCTATGCAGCCGTTCGGCTAGAAGATTAATTTTGCGTTAAGATTAAGTTTCTCCCTTTCTTCGCCCGCTCAAAAGGCACGGAATGATAAATATGTTTCAGGTTTGGTTTCGTTGTGTGTGCTAAAATTTTTTGCCTCAACGAACAAAATTTTTTGCTCAATGTTGTGAACTTGACGAATTAATCTTAATACTGGACTTGTTTTGAGTTGTGCTATGGAAAAGTAAAACATCGTTGTGTAAACGAGATCAGCATTTCGAATGCCGTTTGATAGGATGTTTTGTCGTTTGTATTATATCAGTTTATATGTCTCAGAGGGACTTAAGGGTTAAAAGTGCACTTCTCGATGGCATAGAAAAACGTTGTGTTCCCCATTTCAGCTATTGCACACAGCGTTCGCGACAAGTAGTGATTGTGGCAGACTTTGACTTTGTTGACGTTTTTTAAATAAAAAAGAGATGAGACGGAATCATTCAATGCGCAAATGATCGACGCGGACTTGAGCGTTGTTAAATTTGCACGAAACATTTCGCTGTGCATGGAATACAACTTCATAAGATTGTTGAAAGACTTGCGATAATTGAGTTGAAGGGTTGAATGGATTTCGAGGTTCACTGGGCACTGTTATACTATTTACTTCACGTTATTTCTCGGCTATCGTGATGCTGCTGTGCTTATCGCCGATGCCACCTATGCAGCCGTTCGGCTAGAAGATTAATTTTGCGTTAAGATTAAGTTTCTCCCTTTCTTCGCCCGCTCAAAAGGCACGGAATGATAAATATGTTTCAGGTTTGGTTTCGTTGTGTGTGCTAAAATTTTTTGCCTCAACGAACAAAATTTTTTGCTCAATGTTGTGAACTTGACGAATTAATCTTATGTAAAAAGCTTTTAGTGAATTTAGGTAAATATCGCGATAAGTGAAGCAATACAAGCAGGAAGGAAAACTTGTCAATATGTAATAATCGCCTGAATGTGACTCGCTGATGTGAAAGGGATCCATCCGGTGTAACTGGTCCGGCCTGGGTGCTTGTGCATGAATGAGGGCAATTCATTTTTCATATTAATTACAAGCCACTGGAAGGCAGGAAGTGTCACATGGTATTCTCTAGTAGAACCACAGCGGATTTTAAAGTTAATCAAGAAATAATTAATCTGAAGAAAGCTGAAAGGCTTTCGCTAATTGATGCTGTGAAAGCGGATTAATTGCACTCTTAAAGTCGCTGAAATACGCTAGAATGCAGCTATTGTTCTATTGAAGCTGGCAGTGGATACGAGAAGAAAATTACACGAATAACAAAGGTTCGACGACCAGACGTTGTCTAGTGTGAAGTAAGACACTCAAAGATACTTGTCGAATGTGTCAGCAACTAATAGACTGCGATGCTTACAGGCAGAAAAAAAACGACTCAGAAATGGCTTTATGCTAGCAATTGCGCGCATGAACTTCTAAAATTTTTCGTGTTCTTAACATTGTCAAGTGGTCAGTTCGTGAAACAAATCTCTGCTCTCAGTTCATCGTATCTTTTCTTGCTTAATCCTCTTGCATCTAAATTTGCTTGCATTTCAACTGTTCAAATCAAAAAATTCATAAGTCTTGAATGGAAACGTATGTCATCTCAGTAACACACGACTGCGAGTTGACGCAACTTGATGTCCAAAGTTTTCTAAATTTCAAGCACCTCATTTGGGAAACAGGGACGCAGTGAAGGGAACTAGTTATTCCCAAAAAAAAATGCTCTTCACTGATAACAGGATAGAAGATATGGAGATGAATGCTTTACAGGTTATGTGCTGCATGCGTGTTGACAGTGTTGCTTAAGTGGAGTTCACTCATACATTATTAAGATGGGTTTTTACCTGGTAACGGTGTTACCGATTGGATTCGGGCTTTCGTTCAATTAAGATGGCAAGCGCACTTCTGTTTTCCGATAATATTTGGAGGTAGTCGAGGCTCTCAATTGAGTCCCTTTTGTTTGCATATTGATCGCCATTGCGTTACATTCTTTACCGCACTTGAACATGAAAAGCACTCATCTGAGCTTCCATCCAAATTTTTTTCCGTTTCGAGACCGACAAAAATAGGCTTTTCATACGAATCAAATTAATTTCTGCACTGCCTATTAATATTAAATCGGAACAACAAACGCATGATACTCAAACCTATTTGTGCTTTTCAAATGCACGTTTAGGTTATCATTTTCACAATTGACGGGCTTACCTGCATTGTCTACAGACTTGCATTTCAAACGTACTTTGAAATCAACTTTTTCAATAATCAGCTCCTTACTCTTACTGTTTGCTTGTGTTCAACCGTTTCCCGGCGAATATTGAAAATTAACAACATCTGGGGGAGGCTGTGATTAGCGCCAGGTTTCACCACGGGTTGATGTCAGTGTGCTCAAGCTTGATCAATGAAGCTTTCATCTGGGATGCTTCTGAGTTCCATCTTCTCCTTTGATTTCCATCTCACTAAATCGCTGCGCTTCAAACAGCTTCGTTTTAGTCATTACCGGAATTGCCGATATCACAGTGGCGCTTTTCTTTCTGCGCTTCGCGTACGTCTATTCCATTTGATGGAAAGGGGAGAGGGATGGAACACACGAGTGACGAGGGAGGACTTTGCTCACTCATCTCATGCAATAGTCCGCTTTCGTGGCCAGTAGCACATCATGAATGGAATGGCTTGTATGATCGCCTCCTTTACGTGCCCCTGGGAAGGGCAGTTTAAGTGAACCCTGTTCCGCCTTCTAAATGTATGCTGATTTGCGTTTTGCACTCAACTTTTGACGCTGCATATGTTTCGTAATAGGGCAAATACATACAGCTGATTAGCTTCACCACTGGGCGTTTCTTTGCGCTTTGACAAACGTGCAATTTGTAGAAAGCATTGATCGAAGCCATATCTGCTTGCATGTATATACTTCTGTGTGTGCCTGCCTGCTTGTCCGCTTGTCCGACAGTTTCAAATTGGGAAGCACTGAAACAAGAGTTATAAAATCCCGTTGCTATAATCTACTTAGTCTACATTCGAAAGTCTTTTCCTACACCAAATAGCAATTGAATGGACTTCTGGAGCAGTTATGCTCTTTGCATTGGCATAAAATATTACGTCCCACTATCGATCATATCACATATTCGACCGGTTTGGTCTCAATAAAACGAATAATCGATGAAAAATTTATTCGAATGGTTTGCTTGGATTGAATTAAAATCATCATTTGCGGTAAGTTCATAAAGCCGGCTTTTTTGATAGATGAGCTGCCAAGGTGCGTATTGTATCAATCGTTTGATACCCTCATTCTCACTTCTTATCATTTGCTGAAATAAGCTATTCACTTCCTTTTCGACATCTCATAATCCCTGTTCGCAGTTGTTTGTATCACAACAATATTGCGAAGGCGGTCAGGAAATTACGATTATTATTTTGTGTGTGTGTTTTAGCAAAATCTCCTTCACAGTACACTTTATGAAAATGTTATATATGCGTGTCTGTGTTATACGAGATGTGTCATAGGAGAATTTCCCACGCTCAGTTGCTCATACAAACGTCGTTCGCGATGCTGGAGGAGTTGGGGGCAGGAAGGGATGGAAGGAGGGCGAGGGGGGGGGGCGAAAAAAAAAAACGTGTGAAGACATTTTCAGGCTAACAGTTTCAGTCTACTTAGTCTACATTCGAAAGTCTTTTCCTACACCAAATAGCAATTGAATGGACTTCTGGAGCAGTTATGCTCTTTGCATTGGCATAAAATATTACGTCCCACTATCGATCATATCACATATTCGACCGGTTTGGTCTCAATAAAACGAATAATCGATGAAAAATTTATTCGAATGGTTTGCTTGGATTGAATTAAAATCATCATTTGCGGTAAGTTCATAAAGCCGGCTTTTTTGATAGATGAGCTGCCAAGGTGCGTATTGTATCAATCGTTTGATACCCTCATTCTCACTTCTTATCATTTGCTGAAATAAGCTATTCACTTCCTTTTCGACATCTCATAATCCCTGTTCGCAGTTGTTTGTATCACAACAATATTGCGAAGGCGGTCAGGAAATTACGATTATTATTTTGTGTGTGTGTTTTAGCAAAATCTCCTTCACAGTACACTTTATGAAAATGTTATATATGCGTGTCTGTGTTATACGAGATGTGTCATAGGAGAATTTCCCACGCTCAGTTGCTCATACAAACGTCGTTCGCGATGCTGGAGGAGTTGGGGGCAGGAAGGGATGGAAGGAGGGCGAGGGGGGGGGGGCGAAAAAAAAAAACGTGTGAAGACATTTTCAGGCTATGACAGTTTCAGTAAATCGCAGGCACTTTACAATCGGCTGAGGACGCCGAATGAATTTGGAAATTTAAATTTTCAGGGGACGGTTTGTACGGGATGTTGGTTCCAGCGAAAATGTGGATGCTTTATCAGACTTGTTTCTTTAATTGTTATGTTAATTGTTAGCATTTTATGAAATTGTTTGCAGGGCCTATCTTTTTAAAGCCGCCGGGATGCAAGTCCAACTGGCGCATATTCGCACTTGTTTTTAGCCAAGGATGCATGAAGCGTTGCTATTTAGAAACATGGTTACCAGCAGGTGTGGTCTCACACAAATTCCGAACCTGTCGGAGTCAGTGTAGGCGCGATATGTGTCTTGGCATCTCTACTAAACGGACCAACCGGTTTCATAAACTACCTTCAAGAAACAGCAGTCTGTAATTTAACTGAGCGATTCGTTTCCAGAAATCTTCAGCGAAAAGAATTTTTTTCTTTTGACCTGTTCAGCAGAAACTGCAACATAGGGGCTGAAAAAATATGCCAGATTCTATGGCACCATCCACAAATGTATGCGAGGTGACCCTAAGGTGTACGCGCCAAATTTCGTTACTCTAACTCAAGCACTTTGAAGTTGAGTTTACCGGAAGCACATGCTGTCAGTCATAAATATTCACGACATCGGCGTAGAGCGCTTGACATATTTCAGTCTGCTGAAGCGAACAAAATCGATCCTTTTGCAGTCGCAAAATGACCGTACAGACAAAGCGTGTGAAAGTGCAGGAGAATGAAGTTCATACTTGAAAAGGAGGCTTATTTTGAATGAAACAAGGAAAAGCTTGATGAAGACAACATTGATTTGGTCGACGCTGTACTGCTCACAGAAGTTTGAATTTTATTGGAGCGATGAAATCGTTTGGTGGTTCAAGTTTACGTGAACCATTTATGCTGCAAATTTGGACATCTAAGCACATGGAAACCGAAACATAAGTAAGTACGAGTAATTGTTCATCGTAAAAATACACGGAAACGTCGAGATGAAGTAACAGATGGTAGAGAGTAGAACAACTACATCAGAGGGCACAATATGCCATATTTAAACGACAAAGGAAATAAAAGTAGCGCACAGAAAGTCGCTTGAAAAGAACATCAAAAGGCAATTTTTATGTTCCGATTCTACTCTAAACCAAGGTCTCCTAAACAGTTAGTTGTGCGAAATGTTTTGAAGTCTGATATTATCGTCATCAATAAAATAAAATTGGCAAGCCCTCGCCACATTTTTGTGCCCGTACTAAGAACCATCAAATTTCATCTATCGTTTAACTCTTTTAATGATAGTCATAGTGGAATTGCCATTTTGGCACCAATTTTATGTTGAGAACAAAAGCCACAACCACAGAATGTGATATAATGAACGAAGAATTACTCATGAGAGAAATGTTTTGTTCTAAACTTTTCGACCGGGCGGTTCGTATGTCCTCTTGTCTCCAGCGAGCGTTCGAAGGAATGTATGAGTACTGCATGATTTTTAGAAAAGTTTTGACGTTCATGATGAGATTCTCTGAATAACCTCTCAAAAGTATGCTATCTTTACAAACGAATTCAACTGACCCTCGACGGGATGGCAGCTGCAATTGCCGGCACTGAAGACGTTTTCAGTGGAGTGACATCCCGTTTTCAGTGGATTATCGTAAGGAAACTTCCGTTTCAAATACGGTTACCGTCGTTATTTCCAGCCGCGATTAGCACTGCGTTGCCATTAGATTCGCGAAACGCATTATTCGTTCCAATAATTCGATGGACGATACCACAAAGTAATAAAGCAAAACAAAAAAAAATCTGCTGATCATATCTAATTCACTGAATTATTTACATCTCTGTTCACGATTTCTTTTTCACTAAACAAATCTTCATGAAATTACCTCTATGAAAGTATTAAGAAAGCATGAGAAAATACTAACTTCCATTTCAAAATCGATTGCAACTGTATTTCTCACATGAAGAAAACTAAATGCAAACAAAGAAAGCTCCTCATTTCCTTTTCGATTTTGTTTTACGCGATTGCAGAAAGTGCAAAAGTGATCATGGGAAAGCGTCAATATTCATATGGCCAAACGCGTTTGAATTACACGCTTAAAACCGAGGCAAATCGAATTCCACATTTTGCAGTTATGCGTCTCGATGCTTTCGCTCACATTTTGCTCTTGTTGTTGCTCGCATAGATGCCACCTACTTAGAACTAAACCGCGCAAATACGAGCGACAAAGCTCAAAAATGAGTCGTAACTTTGTCGCGAATGGCTGATGTAAAAAAAGTTCGTTTGTGACGTTTGCCTTAGTATGCAGCTCAGAAAAGCATGATGGGAGCTAGGAGATGTAACGTTGGCTTGTACCTCCGCCGTAAATGAACGAAGGATGGAAACTTGGTGATTATTAGCTTTTGAGAGAAAATCCCCAATATGCACTCCTTGTATTGCTGAATTGTTCAAGTTGTGTTGAAGAATGTTGCGCGTTTGTTGCGACCGATGCGTTAATTAGAGCGAAACTTCAAAGGAAAACCGCTCAAAATGATGCACCATTTATGCTCGAAATTCCACTCGAGAAACTGCTAAAATGAGCACGAATATCCGGCAATATAAGTGCAATCCCGACCGTTCTAGCTGCTTTTTCTTCGATATGGACAGCTTCTTTTCATGTTGATAAATTATTGAAAGATATATACATATAAAAATCCACAGTCACTGGAAAAAAGCATTATGTGGTGCATTGGATTTTTAGAAATACATGGTTGTTAAGTTTCTTGAAACGATTTTCTGAGGGTCACCGATCTGTGTGCATTTGTTTATACATGTTTATCTTACATGGGCATTCAACTTCTCAAATACAGAGCGAGGAAATGTCAACCATAAAATGGATAAATGGGACAGCCTCGGGAGCAAAGTTGTGTTTGTTTTTGGCAGTTCGGTACTCGGATTAGATAAGCAGTGCGCTAGCAAGGACTTTTTTTTTGCAGTTGTTGATATTGTTGGTATTTATGAAGAACTTACGTTCTCCGCTTATGTTGAAAAAAATACTTCGTTCATATGTCAAATTTGCTAAGTGGCCACCGCTATGACTTAGTCGACAGAGAAAGTCTAAGTCATAACTGTTCTTTATTACAGTAAACATAGTAAGGGAAGGACTTTTGGGACAATGAAGAGTCTCATTGAATTATATGCCTCTAAGATTCATTTATTTCCTTGCACTTCAAAGGCAGTAAGAGAAGTGGCATTTAGATTTTCAGTTTTCCGGCTTTCCTTCTTTCCATAAATAGTGTTAAACTGTGTAACCAATTAGTATTTGGGGTATAGAGGGATTACCAAAAAGAAAGTTATTGCAATATTGAAAAACAGCCATAGCCGCATATTTCCAGCATGAATTTCTGTCATACAACTTCTTTTTAGACAAGCAAAATTCAATTGCAATTTTCACTCAATTTCTTTCTAACAATTTCAACGTTAAATAGAGACTAGTCGGAAAAGCACTACAGTACTGGATCCGATATTGTGCTGCTGGAAAAGGTAGATGAGCTCACCTTCCTGAGATTATCCGCAAAAACACCACTTATTCGTTATGTTGACCGTTACACAAGTAACTCAGTCACCGTCGGCGCTGCAATGTTGGCTTTATTAAAATATCAATGCCACTCTCTGTTTTCGGGGTCTATAAAAGACTGTAAAGGAAAACGATCTAATGGCAGTAAGTGGCCGACTTTAGGCGCAAACTTTATTCCATAGCTAAGTTTGTATAAAAAGAGCGCAAGAAAACACGAGCAACATTTGTTAATAAATGTCTTCAACAAAGTGGAAAAAAATTTCTTTGCTTCGGAAGTAACAATAGATATGTTAAAGCATTAACTACTGACTAAGAGCTGCATATGTAACCAGTGGAAATGTATGCCGTAGGGCAAGATAGACGCATTGACGGCGGCTAATCGATAAGAACAGGTATTTCATAAACTGCTAGCAAGCGATGAAAATTCAGATTCGGTCGAACTCGACCACTCGCAGAACTTCTACTACAGATTCGTTTTTCTATGTCCTCCTACTTGATTATGCCATCCAACCGATTGAAAATGCTTTCAAATTTTTATGTCACTTGAGCAAAGCTAAATTCTGACGATTCGAAACGGCTAGAAAGGGGTGATACTACAATTTAATTTGCAATTGTCAAATTTCACAGCTCTAGCTTTAGTGATTTCCGAGTTGAAACCATCGGGCATGCATGCGCATACGCCTATGGACAGATATGATCACACCGGAATGCGCTTTGCGAATTATTAATTTGCCAATGCGCATACGTAATAGTAATACGTACGCTTAGCAAATTGAGCGAAATTTAGAGATGCACGAAATGAAGCGATCAGAAATGGCATTTGATGGGCCGAAACGTCATCTGCTAATAGGGTGGCACTGGCGGAAAATTTGAAGAAAACATGCCGATATGCCAGTAATAGTTTTCATTGCAAATTTCATACGAAAGGTGAAATATTAATATTTTACAGTGATCAATTGCCTAAATTCACTCGTGACTTCCTTATTACGGCAAATTCAAAAAGTCAGTCACGCTCCTCTTCATGAGTCATATATTAAAACATGGTGGCATGCTTAAGTATGCATTGCGCATCCAGCTTTTTCTATATATTTCAACCTAAGGTTATTTAATTTTTTCTTTAGCTCTTCAACGTCTAGTAACGCTTTTGTTCGATGGCTGTTTTTCTTTCTTTGCATCGGCTTCTATCGGTGTTCTCACATATATTTGAATGCTGCGCTTCTAGGAGATTCGCTAAGCGAAAACGGTTGGATTAGTCACATTGTTGTTCAAGCTGTTCCTCCATAATTCGGCCTTAGCCATCGTCATGAGTGGTCAACATTCTTTTAGGACGTTTGCTGTGAATTCTCTATTCGTTAGTTCCCCAGTTCAGCTATCGTAAAGCCATTTTCCTGCCTACATCAGTGCTCCATTGCCTTCTACTTCTTCACCGTCACAATATTTATAAGGTGCGCCTATAGCCTAAATCTTATGTATTTTTTCGCTTGACTGTAGACCTTGTTTTATCAGTTAGCAGAGGGGTACTACAACGTAGAAATGCGAAAATGTGACGCATTTTCTGCACTTCAGTACGCTTGTAACGTTCGCTAAAGTGCTTACTAATCGAATAGCCTTCATGACGCGAATCGAACGCTCTCCTCGAATTCCGTTTAGCATTTGGATGGCAATTCTCTGGTCACCTGCGCCCGCCTATCAAAGAATCTCGAGGTTTTTTTGCTTTACTCGGTGCGTGCAAAAAAAGCTTATTGCATAGCAAGCTTTTCGAAACTTCAATTGTAAAATACATTTATGAACGTGTAAAGCGCATCTCTAGCCTACCATAATACAACGGAAGTTCGTGCTGAATATGGAAAGCAAAAACTTTTCGATTGCTAAGAAAAGGGCTGGGCAGCGGCCAAGAAATATTTGATCACCTAGTTCATCTTGCTTTAAAATGAATGCATGAAGTATTTCATTTGCGGCCAATAATTTCAAAGTACGGTGGTATATAGGAAATGGAGCGCATAGTGATTAGTGACACAACTAACGAAAGAGAAATTTTATCAGAAAAAGCGGCAAAAGATTACTGCCAATATTTTGCATTTATGGACCTTCAGCAATCTTTCAAAAAATCTTTCACGAAATCAGCCGAATTCTTTAGGTTATAGAGTATAATGCACCGTTGTAAGCATTTTAATAGATCTTCGTACAATGTGCAATCATCATACACATCATCAAACTCATCAGATGAGCTAACGCGCGTAACACGCAAAACAGATAGGCTTTGTCGAGGTCGAGAACGCCTATTATGCGAGTTACTCTAAGTTGTTTTGTAGCGAGGCGAAATTTCCGTTGAATTTCGAAGTTTTACTAATCGCACGATATGACACATGTAGATGAGCGCATTTCTCGACCAAAGAATTGCTTTAATTTCTCGTTTATAAAGAGAGTTTTCACGCTTTCTTTTTTTGCATTTGCGCTATTCGGTTTATTTGAGCTGAGGTGAAATTTTTTTTGTTTCTCTGATGCGAACAGCTGTGTGTTTAGCATACTTAGTTATTCAGCGACTAATTATAAATTAATGGCCGCTCGTATTGTGTTATTTAGATTCGCCTCCCCGACAATTGGCTCGCTGCACTTTCATTCATATGAACGAATTACCGGTCCATTTATGCGGGCATTTCATTGTGCCCATCTAATTATCCATTTAGCAGCAGTAATGCTTATCAGCTTGTTGACTTGTTAAAAAATCTTTATACTTTGAATCGAATACATCATTTAAACACAAAGATAAATTTATTCAAAACGCTGCAACTTTTGATAGTGACATCCGAAATTCGACTTTTTTACTTGTCTTTTCGCTGGTTAATTTTCTCGTCTTTTCTCTGGTTAATTTTCTAATGACTAGTCGAAGCTTTGCGATATTGTTGATGATTCGAATGGTTAGCGGACGATGGTCTAAGAGAGTAGAATTTCAAGCAAAAATTGTATACAAGCAAGATATGCAAGCTTGATGTGCAAGCAAGCCTTTTTATTCGGTTAGCGATGGGCAGAAATTGTGCGCCAAATAAAATGGACTTTCTTGAAATCTAGCGATTGATATTCATTTGTCATCCACTTACTCTAACCGTTGAGCATTCCGCTTCCCGTTCATGTGTTCCTCCTACTACCGTTTCCGGTCGTTTTTGCCTCTGCTGTCATCTGTAGATTGGAGTTACAAAGACGAGGAGCTGCTACTCAATAGTACTCTTCAACGAAAAGTTCAGAGTGCAATAGCGCAAATATATCACCTTAGAAAGAAAAGTTGAGAATTTCTAATTTTCGTTTTCTTGCATCGATTGCAGCAGCGTCTAAGAACGAACATGTGCCCTAGATGAATTCATGCAGCACCATTTCTCGAATACAGCACTCGCGAAAATAGTGCCACAGCATGGCAGCCGTCGTTGCTAATATGTTTCCGATTTCGAGTGGTTAATTCTCCACTTGCATGCACTTTGTTGGCGATCACGGAAAGTAATTTCCAACAGCCAACATAGTTAAATGATCTCTACCAGGAATATAAGCGCTACCAGACACTGCACAAGCGGTTAGCACCTCCTTGAAAAGCTCTTTGATTCCTAGAGTTAATTTCAGTACGCTTAACTACGAATTCATTTTCCGCTTTCTGTGCTTACATGCAAAATTGTTATGCATACGCAGACACCGAACAGGGCTATGGAATGTGCAGATGGTAAATGAGGATAAGAAGAAGGAGCGAATGTTTAGGAATGTGCTAATGCGGGGACGGAAGAGACAGTGCTGCTACTTTCAAAAGTATGAGAAGTGCTAAAGCATCTTCATATCATTAACGGACGTAGGAACTCCACCCTTTTCTTTTCTTTAGAGCATGGTGGCATTATTTGAAACTGAAGTTTCGCAAGTTCACAGGAACGAATTCTTGTGTGAAATGTTCGTTTTCGTGAATAATTGTGAGGTGATTTCGAATTTCATTTTGACAAACCGCCTTTGGAGGCAATGGAAATCCGAGAATTGCGAGAGGGGGGGATTTTTATGGAGGGAGAAGGGAATGGATGGAGGAGGGGGGAGCGGGTGGAGAGGTGGATAGATGCGATCCTTGTATCATAGGCGCGATGTGCATACAGCAATCATCTGATCATGAAAGACGATAAAGTAGTGAGAGTTAGACGACGTTTTTTTTGTTTTTGAATTCGAAAGTGCAAAATTAAGATTTGTTGGATTTGCGCAAATGGGAATAAAGGAGACAAAAATTAAAAGTTTTCTTTTGTTCCGCAGTTTTTGCTACAATTTTTCCGCGAGCTCTGCCACTCAAATGTTCGTCGGGTTCCTCAGCAAATGGCATTCGTTTGTAAGTGATACTACGCTTTCGTCGCATTGCATTTTTCTTCACTGCCTGTAGTGTTGTTCCTCGCATACCACAAAAGTTTCTTATTGACGCTTCCGATTTTTAATACTTGCAACTAATGAACTATAACCTTACTGGGATACTTCGTTAGAATTGTTGTGTTGAGAACCTTATTTTTTTACGTGTGGCTCACACAATGTCATTACACGTCTGATGGTGCAAGGATCTGCAAAGCAGTGGGAAGTGGGGCAGTAGTGCAGAGAGTAGATCCATCGCCCTGCAAACGATAAACCCCGGTTCGACTCCGGGCTGCTCTGTTACACTTCCCCCTGCCAGACTCGTATTGGGATATATACCTGTATCATTAGATACTCAGCTGCGTCAATGCTGAATGCGTTCGGCTGGAGCAATACGTATTCGAAGCAAACTGGGCAATGGGAGTGGAACGTTACTGTTCTCACGAGCTTTGCTCTACTACTAAGAAGGAAATGCGCATTATTTAATTCAGTAAAAATGAAAGGCGTTCCGTTTAGAGTTTCAGTGGTCATTTGTTTCGCTATTTTGCATTCAGCAAAACATTTTCAGCTGAAGCCGAGCATTAGTTCCCTCATACCAGTCCATCCCCAAATTATGCAGATGTCGCTTGTTACATTACTGGTCCATTCCTGAGATGTAACCAATAAAATCCGGTCAGGTCGGAGCCAATTTTTCTGGTGGAAAGTCGCACTTATAATTCATGTCATTAAGGCGCAGAAAAAATCTAATGTTTTCGCAATAATCAGAATTCTTTTTTTAAAGTATGCTGATTATTGCGAAGTAGCATTTTATTTTAGCATTTCAAGCACTTCAACAACAAGTAGCATTTTCATTTTTTTAAAGTAATCGGATGAACTTCGTTCGGTTTAACTGACTCCTCTGTTTGCTGACATGTGCCATACTTTCTTAACTGGAATTTCTCCCTACCATGGATTAATATATGGTTATGTGCGTTGCAAAACCCGCTAGATGAAATGTTGATCGTTGTGAGACGAGAAAAATGAAGAATCATTGTGCGTGAAAATGAGATATTTCGATGAGTGGACACTCTCAGCCACACGTCTTCATTGTTAACAGTTCTTCGCGGAATGCAAAAAACAAGAGAAAAAGCTAAAGGTGTTACGCATACAAGTAATTTGCTTTATTTCCATACTCGAATGCGTCGTATTATTCGCTCAGATTGCAATTCTTTAGCGCTTCATAAATGTTGTCAAAATGCTGTTAAAATGTTGTTAAAGTTCCGTTAAAAAGTTGTTTAAAAGTTTTTAAAGTGCGGCTAGAATGCTGTTACTTTAAAAAAGAAATGGAAAGATGTTTCTGCAAAAACAGGAAAATGTGATCATTTACAAAGAATGCGAAATTTTGCTCAAATTTATCAATAAGAATAGCGAAGAAAATTTTGACGTTTAGGTCAAATGGAATGGCAAAATTCTCTTTCGGCCTAATTGCTAACATTGGATTGCTATAGAGGCTAATACATATTCCAGGACCTCACCAGAACTGTAGGTGAATTCGATGTAACTGAATGTAACTGCTAAATTACTAAGGAATCTTTTAATTTCCTCAGCGATTGCTATAGCATTTGAAAGTGTTTGACGAATGGAAATTGTCACTAATATTTTGTGAGAAATGATTTCGGCGGCTGAGGGAGATTTTGGCCCCGAAGGGTGAAGTGTCATCGAATAAGGGTCTGCAATCATATCAAATTTTCAAAATTAAAAAAAATCGACTACTCCCTAAATAATTGTGGTGATTAAATGCAATTCCTAATATTCCAAAAAGGTCGTAATCGAAGCAAAATGCAAGAGCGAAATGTCGAGGAAAATTCTGCAGCCCCTCAAAAACTATAAAAATGATACGAGATGAGGAAATCATCCGAATCCCGCACAACAAAAAGAATTTTTAATAAGGACATGAACGAATGGAGGAAACGGACAGTTGAATCGTGCGCGCGAAATGTAGGAAGAAAACCAGGAAGGCAGTCGTTGAGATGAAGGGATTCGCTAATGCACCTACAAGGAACCACGTGGGTGCGTCAAGCGCAAGATCGGGGTGGATGGGAGAACGGTTGCCAAATTCACCGATGGAGAACGAATCGAAGAAATTACTGCTGCCGAAAGTTTTCGAAAGTAGAGGTTATAAACAAGGCACTAAACAAATAGTAGTGCAGTGATACGCGATTAGACCTCCACTTGACAAATTTCCACGAAAATATATGAAGCACGTAAGATGTTGCACATATGTTTTTTTCTTGTGTGATTTTGTAAATCTGTGAAAGCGCACAAAAAAAAACTGCTGTAACGGCTATACCTGATGCAGTCAACCTGCTTCAAAGGAAATAAGTACTTCAACCGATAGGGAACGGGGTGGTTCGCAAACGTATCATTTCCGTTTTTCGATGCCTAGCATTTGCTACGAACTGAGATTGATCATATTAGTTTTTTTTCCTGCTTTTCTACATTTAAACGTGCAGTTGGTACTGAGCGTTGCATTCCGCTTGTATTAGTCAACAGTTTCTATTCTATCGTTCGGCTCATATTTGTCAGCGCCATTACATAGATTACGTAAGAAACTTTACATCAACAAGTACTAAAGTGGTCATTCGAAGTAAAAAACGTGAATCTCGCCCTATACCTTATGCATAAAGTGAGGTGAGGACATGGTCGTTACTCTAACGGTGATGCGGATGCGTCACGCATAAGCATATGGTGCAAGTTTTGCAGTTCTTTTCCATTTTGATTTGCTACACATCGCGATTTCTTAAATTTTGCTCCTTTGAGGGCGCCAATTTATTAACTTTTAATTCTCTACTGCCAGCGATGGCACTGTTCCATGACTGTTGTTTTTTTTTCTTTTACGAAACTGTTTTCTTGCCGCAGCAAACTTCTGTAGGTCTTTATTCTGATAGCACCAATTTGTAAATTGTTATTCCCCCCCCCCCCCTCTCCAGTTACTAATTGTCCTCTTCCAGAAGTATTTCGATCACATTCAAAATTCTTACGTTTCTTATGACCTCAGAAGGTCACTCGGAAGACACTTTTTAAAATGTCTTTTGCTTAGATGTAATTTTGCTACATCATTTAAAGTTGAGCTCGCTGCCTGTTAAAGCTGCTTGCGATGAGTGAGCTTGAATTGTATCTGTTAACATACAAACAACGGATTATTGGAAGGACGGAGGAAGTAGATGGCGTATTTTGGTAAAGTTGTAGCGTCAAATGAGTTACTACGATTAGCTGAACGCTCATCAGACTACGGCTTATAGCATTTGTGCAATATGCCGCATAATTTTGCGGGAAGGCAAACAAAACCATAATTCTTCAGCGAAATCCAAACCCGCCGCCTTCGTGAAGCGCTTTACTCGTCAATGATTGGTTGCCATCTCAAATGATACCATGAATACTCCGATTACTATTTTCGGCGCTCATCGATCTGCGTGCACAGTGAAGGCAATTGTGCCGATGAAAAAAAACCAAGCAACAGTGGGTGAACCTTGTCTGTCGACCATAGCTGAATGGCACAGCGGTTACGCCAGAAAAACAGGCATTATCTGCTGGACGTTCGCTTTCGGTTCGTTCTTTCACTCGTCACCCCATGCATGTCCACGGCGAGGTCTCAGCCAGACTGGAATGGGTGCTTTCATAGAAAGCTAACCATATACAATTTTGCTGTCACCGGCAAACATTATTATGACATGTATGACATAAAACGAGATCTGAAGCTCAGTTAACTTGGCTCGGCTCCGCTCCGAGTTCTGGTGAAAACGGAAATCCTGGCTCTGGCTTTGACACTCCGTTTTCGGCATCGCCATCGACACGCACGATCAACTTGATTCGGCTGTAGCTCCGCCCCGAGCTTCAAAAAATTTGTCCATAAGTTCTTTACTGGCTTCAATTTCAGTAAGCCATGAAATTGGCTCTGGCTCAGGCGTCTACGACAGCCGACCCCAGCTATAGCCTGCAGGGCAGTATGGCTCCGGCTTTTCTTGGGAAAGTCGATCCCTCATCTCGAGCTTCGACCTCCGGCTCGTAGAAATTTTGCTACGGCGTGGCTTCCAGCTCTGACCTCCTAAAACGTCTGGCTTCGGCTTCAGGCCTCAAAGTTGCTTCGTTAGCGCATCGTTTCTTAAGTCACTACGATCCGAGGAAATCACGGCTTCAAAATCTTAGGACCTTCAGGGTTCCAAATCGCGCATTTTCTTTTTTTCGTAAGAGCCGAAAAGAGGCTTCATGTGCGGAGTCTTCACATCACCGGATATCACTGCCACATGTTGGATGGAAAACTTCCTATGAAGAAAAAGGCGCATCGGCTTGTTCAATTTTTCTCATGGAACGGGCAAAATAGTGACAGGAAGGTGGGAATGACATTAAATCGCAGTGTGCGACATTCGAGCAGATGTAAAGCGGCCTCTGTGCTACCCATACCCGCGTACCATTTTTTTAGATTGACAAATCGCTAGAAGTATTATCTCCCCCTCCCTCCTCGCTCCCCGCTCCTCCAGCCCACATCTGAGAACCATATTTATACACAGGAGCCCGTCGTACGCAACTATCCACTCGACCAAGCGCGTTAGGGCCCTCTATTCGTGTCACGACTAGTTTTTGCTGAAACTAATACATTTTGCTTGAGATCAATAAACACCTAATAAGTGAATGTTTGAAAAAGGTGTTTTTCGTGGAAGCACATAATGCGAACTCTCAAACCGATAACTTTTCATGCTAATGATGTAAGCAAGCAGCGCACGCATAATGTTATGGCGAAATTCAAAAAACAGCTATAAATTGTTTAGCGCATTGTCTTTTCTGTGTTCATCGACTCACAAATTATGTCGCCTCACAAAGTAAAAGAAAGATTATATTACGTCACTGACGGCATTGTTGATGGAGCGTTTGAGCAAAAGTTGAATTGCATGTTGCACCTATGCTGTTGGTATTGAACGTTAGCCCACGTTTATATGACGCTAAAAGCAGAAGAATTCGCACAAAAATTCCTGCTTTCGGAGTAAAAATTCCTTTTGGATAAAGCGCTTAAGAAATCGCTGAAATCATTCGACTGGATTGGTTTGAGATTGGCGAAGAGAATGATTTTGGTTGATGATTCTTACTGAACGACAGAAAGTGAAATCGAAAGGGATGAGGAAACAGAACGATGTATACTCTCGAAAGGTGTACACCCTGAGAATCCGATCGTCTTAACGATTTTTCGAATCGAATCGAATCGAATCGAATCCGAAATTCAAAAAACAGCTATAAATTGTTTAGCGCATTGTCTTTTCTGTGTTCATCGACTCACAAATTATGTCGCCTCACAAAGTAAAAGAAAGATTATATTACGTCACTGACGGCATTGTTGATGGAGCGTTTGAGCAAAAGTTGAATTGCATGTTGCACCTATGCTGTTGGTATTGAACGTTAGCCCACGTTTATATGACGCTAAAAGCAGAAGAATTCGCACAAAAATTCCTGCTTTCGGAGTAAAAATTCCTTTTGGATAAAGCGCTTAAGAAATCGCTGAAATCATTCGACTGGATTGGTTTGAGATTGGCGAAGAGAATGATTTTGGTTGATGATTCTTACTGAACGACAGAAAGTGAAATCGAAAGGGATGAGGAAACAGAACGATGTATACTCTCGAAAGGTGTACACCCTGAGAATATTTTTCGAATCGAATCGAATCGAATCGAATCGAATCGAATCGAATCTTTTATTTAGTTGATAGGCAAGGACTACATTTACGACAAAACAGAGATGATACAAAGTAGTATGTAATCAGATATAGTCATAATAAAAATATTGTGTCGCAACACATCACTACATCTCACTACTGTTCAGCTCAAAGGCAATAGTGTATTGAGGAAAGCAGTCGCTCGGGGTCTTATGGTTTTTAGTCCGTAATTTGTTCGGAATGTTTCACAGGTGTACATTCACGCCTTGTTCGGTTATGAGTTGTTTTTGTCAGCAAATTATTTAAATTTTCACTGAGTTGACCATTTTGCTACTTCTTGACCATCACTTTAAATTCCATGCTGCTCAGTCTTGAAAGATCTCCCCAGCTGTAGTGGGTTTTGTGTTCACCAATTTATTCGAATTTTTGAAGGTTCTGAGTGACTCTGATCGAGTGGTTTGCGACTCGTTGCGCTACTTTAAAATCTTTTCTGGTTGCTGTCGCGGTGATGGGGAGGAATAATCTAATTTTAGGGATTACATAGGCGCTTACTGGCATGGTTTTGCATCTCGAATTTATGTGTTGTCTTACTGCTTTCATATGATATAAAAGTTTTGAACACGAACGGGATGCGTTATCAAAGTGGCCTCGGAAGGTTAGGCTACCGTTTAGATGTAAGCCTAGGTTACGGGTGTCATTTTTAACCGTTGTTTTTTTCTCCGCAAATCTTCAGAACGGTTTCACTAGCTAAGCTCTTTTTAGTTCGCGGTCTTCCGAATCTGGTAGCTGTTTTGACTTATTTATTTTCGTCTCTAGTGCTTTAGATATTTTATGATTTTTTTCACATCTTCTTCTATCAGATTCCCCACATTTGGTTCTTCATTTCCTTCGCATATATATAGAAGTTGCAGGTCATCTGCGAAAAGTATCATTTTCCCATGCGTCTCAACTTCGCTTACGTCGGAAGACGAGAAGGCAGAAAGGATAGGAGGAAGTATGCCTCCCTGCGGGATGCCTATAGGAATCTGTTTCGCTTTTGAAATCCCGTCCTCACCCAGTGTTCGTACTTTCCTTTTTAGCAGGTAGTCTTTCAATAACTTTGTTAGTTCGTCATCCGGACTTACTCTGTCGATGATTTTCTGGAGGAGTATATATGGGTTGGCGGTATCTTAAGCTTTCAGGATATCTAATTGTACAATGTAGGTTAGGTTATTGTTCTCCATGTTTAGGAGGATTTTTCCACATGTCTCCGCGAGCACTGTTGCGATGGAGCGTCTCCTCCGAAATGCATGTTGGCAATTGGTCAAAAAAGACTCGAGTGCCTGATAGATCAGTGAGTGTATGCATCGCTCAAAGAGTTTGGAAACACAAGAAAGAAGACTAATAGGCCGGTAGTTGGCTGGTTCTTGCTCAGTGCCTGTATTCTTAAATACTGCCCTGATTTTCGCCTCTTTCCACTCCTGGGTATTGCAGACACTGTTGACTGTTGATTCGATCTTCAAGCTAACACTATCCAGCTTTAAAAATCGCTATTGGATCAGGTTACCCGGGCAATGCTTCATTATCGTCGTGAAAATGGGCGGAAACAGAATTTCACAGGCACACTTTCCGTTTTCCTTTTCACTTCTCTTTATCTCTTCATTCTTTCTTTTTTCAACTCTTTTTCTTCGTTTTGTTCTTTTATCCCATTTTCATTCTTCTTTTCTTCTTTTTTAATTACCTCTTTCTTTCTATCCTTATCTCATCGTTCTTCTTTTTCTTTCATCTCACTTTTTTTGTCGAGTTGGTCCTATCGGACAGTACCATCCGTCAGTTAGTTACTTGATTAACCATATTCCAGTGCCATAGTCCCATCATCTGAAAAAAAAATTTCTGAGTGATCTCATGCCATACCTATATTAAAAGATATTCTCCTATTTCTGATCGCAGATGCTGGAAGGCGAAAAAGATAAGGGAAATTCGAAATTGATCCTTTCAATTATGGCGTAAGTCGACTTGTGACGAACGAGGGTTATCTGCGGCGGAAATCATAAGCAAATTTCACATCATCGATGCAATTCACGACAACATACGGAGTAAAACAATGACGGTTAAGATATGTGTTAGGTGACCTGCAGAATCTATGAGTATCAAAATTTTCATATATTTTTCATTGTTCCATATCACCTGCCATTCTTCGTTTCTTCCTCGTTTCAGTTGACGGAAGAACTTTACGTTTAGATGTCGCTTTGATGACCAATTGCTGCTTACTTTTGAAGAATAATTTTATGCTGCGTGCGTAATTTTGAAATGTGAAGCCAGCCGTAAAAACTAAATAACAGTCGGTCGATAAGACGTTGTAGCATACGCCCCAAAACTGAATGCTTGCCAACGATTGCGCACAATCGTGTGCTGCTGAGATAGTGGTGTTCAATCGAGGAGGTGCTGAAGTGCTTTCGGAAATATTTTGCTCGGCTGCCATATCGCAAAGCTCTACCAATGGGCCGTACTTCCCATTTTGGCAATAATTTCATCATCGACTGCGCTAATCTATACAAGTTAATGCGTTCAAATGAATCGTCAAAAAGCGCCGTACAGTAATTGTCTTCCTATGAGACGTTGTCTTTCTTTGGCATTGAGGCCTCTAAAGATTGGATAAGGCGTGTACATTCGGCCCTGATTCAGGCAATGGCCGATCGGAAATACTGCTTTATATAGTTTGGCTAACCAATGTTGCGTTTATAGTGAGCGGATAAAAAAGTTTATTACAATTCCCCATATATGGTATATTCTATAAATCGATGCACCATACTATCGATTTCACAGGACTGTACATCAGAGTTTCACTTATTAGCGGCAATGCGATATACGTATTGTCGCTTGCTCTTGCAACGGAATGTTTCGAAATCAGATATTCTATTATACCAACTGCGATTCTGTATATTCGTGAACCTGTTAAGCGTTTTTCTTCTTAAATATGTTCTGTACGCCATAATGAACTGTGCCTTCGCTCATTTTCGCATAAATTTGACTGTATCAGAGATCGAATTACAAGCGAAAAGACCCCGCAACGTTGCGAGCTACTTTAACAATTCCGTCAGCATTCACCTGTTTACGCTTTAAACGGCTTTGATTTGCGAGCGTATCATAAACGTGCACAAATATCTCGCTTCGTATTTGTGCATAATTTTGTTCTATTGTGAAATACAAAAGAAATAAGACTTAAACCATAAGTGTGCGAGTATACGCTCATTTGATTGGCAGTATATGAATATTATAATACGCTTACCGAACGATTCTGTACGTGAGTGGGTTTTTTTTCGAAATATGTACAAATTGTAACCAAAATTGGTTTTCTTTTCTGTTTGGTTTGCTCACGTTGTGGGCGTTTCTATATGCTGCTATTATAAGTTGGATTTTCGCAGTTTGCAACATTGGATATCTAGCAGTTCTTATAGAAGAAGGCAAGCTCTTTGAAACTCAAACGGTACACCTATCAATGGTTTTGTGAAATTGTTTGGCCATAAATTGACTAGAAACGATTCAGTTTTTCTTGAATTTTTTTTTCTTGAAACAAATTCTTGATTCTTGAAACATGATTCAGCCTCAAATATTTGGCCATAAAAATTGACTAGCTATTCGAGAAAATCTATCGCCAGTACGACGAGCGCTAGATAATGATGGCAAGAGGGTTAATAAATGGATAATGTTTGGAATTGTTATCTCAAAGAAATATGGCTGAAATGAATTTACGGACTGTATGAAATTGCGCTCTGCCTTTTAGCCTAGCATTTAGTCGAGTTATCATAAAATTAGCATAAAGCCTAGCATAAACCATTAGCATAAACCATAAACTCCACCATTACCCTATCATAAAATCCACAGTTCCTCACACAAATGAAAAATGAACGCTGTATGATTACTGAACTGCTAATGTCAATTTCCTCATTGGCGCTGAATAATCGCCTTTCGTTTACACATTGCAAGACCCCGTTCAGCATCACAGACAGTCGCATAAAACGAGAGGGCTAGGTCATTCTATCATGTCTTCAAAATCAATTTGGAACTGTTAATTTAGACTGGGCGGCAATAGCTCAGTGGTGGAGCCCCACTTCGCATGCGGGGAGACCCGGGTTCGATCCCCGGCTGCTTCCCACCACACCACTGACAGCCCAGACAGGCGCCGTACAGTAATTGTCTTCCTATGAGACGTTGTCTTTCTTTGGCATTGAGGCCTCTAAAGATTGGATAAGGCGTGTACATTCGGCCCTGATTCAGGCAATGGCCGATCGGAAATACTGCTTTATATAGTTTGGCTAACCAATGTTGCGTTTATAGTGAGCGGATAAAAAAGTTTATTACAATTCCCCATATATGGTATATTCTATAAATCGATGCACCATACTATCGATTTCACAGGACTGTACATCAGAGTTTCACTTATTAGCGGCAATGCGATATACGTATTGTCGCTTGCTCTTGCAACGGAATGTTTCGAAATCAGATATTCTATTATACCAACTGCGATTCTGTATATTCGTGAACCTGTTAAGCGTTTTTCTTCTTAAATATGTTCTGTACGCCATAATGAACTGTGCCTTCGCTCATTTTCGCATAAATTTGACTGTATCAGAGATCGAATTACAAGCGAAAAGACCCCGCAACGTTGCGAGCTACTTTAACAATTCCGTCAGCATTCACCTGTTTACGCTTTAAACGGCTTTGATTTGCGAGCGTATCATAAACGTGCACAAATATCTCGCTTCGTATTTGTGCATAATTTTGTTCTATTGTGAAATACAAAAGAAATAAGACTTAAACCATAAGTGTGCGAGTATACGCTCATTTGATTGGCAGTATATGAATATTATAATACGCTTACCGAACGATTCTGTACGTGAGTGGGTTTTTTTTCGAAATATGTACAAATTGTAACCAAAATTGGTTTTCTTTTCTGTTTGGTTTGCTCACGTTGTGGGCGTTTCTATATGCTGCTATTATAAGTTGGATTTTCGCAGTTTGCAACATTGGATATCTAGCAGTTCTTATAGAAGAAGGCAAGCTCTTTGAAACTCAAACGGTACACCTATCAATGGTTTTGTGAAATTGTTTGGCCATAAATTGACTAGAAACGATTCAGTTTTTCTTGAATTTTTTTTTCTTGAAACAAATTCTTGATTCTTGAAACATGATTCAGCCTCAAATATTTGGCCATAAAAATTGACTAGCTATTCGAGAAAATCTATCGCCAGTACGACGAGCGCTAGATAATGATGGCAAGAGGGTTAATAAATGGATAATGTTTGGAATTGTTATCTCAAAGAAATATGGCTGAAATGAATTTACGGACTGTATGAAATTGCGCTCTGCCTTTTAGCCTAGCATTTAGTCGAGTTATCATAAAATTAGCATAAAGCCTAGCATAAACCATTAGCATAAACCATAAACTCCACCATTACCCTATCATAAAATCCACAGTTCCTCACACAAATGAAAAATGAACGCTGTATGATTACTGAACTGCTAATGTCAATTTCCTCATTGGCGCTGAATAATCGCCTTTCGTTTACACATTGCAAGACCCCGTTCAGCATCACAGACAGTCGCATAAAACGAGAGGGCTAGGTCATTCTATCATGTCTTCAAAATCAATTTGGAACTGTTAATTTAGACTGGGCGGCAATAGCTCAGTGGTGGAGCCCCACTTCGCATGCGGGGAGACCCGGGTTCGATCCCCGGCTGCTTCCCACCACACCACTGACAGCCCAGACAGCGGGTGGTTAACAATAGGCTAAAACAGCCAAAGGGATGGCTGTGCTCGGCGTGCGATTGCCTCAGTAACATCGAGACATCGCACTGGAGGCCCGAGCGGTGACGTGCTAACATGCTAACTCTTTACTCCTTGTCTCCTTGTATCACCTGCACTATTACAACAGTGCATAGCCATTTTCATGGAGGTTAAGGGCGAAATAGCGATACGAGCTGAGCATATTGCAAGCATGGAATCAATGCGGCGATTCGATCATTCGATGGCTTATGAGGTATTCAAATATGACGAAATTCAACAAGCAGAAATGTGCTGCGAGAGCGTTGGGTGATGAAGCAAGCGTCTTTTGGAGAAATTGAAATGTTTTATTGAGAGAGTGGGTCTTTCTTAGTTAGTTCGCCTGGCAAAGTTGCGATTGCAAGCACAGTTAAGAAACTGACGACAAATGCTCGGAATGGAAAGAGACAGTCGTCAAATTTCTTACAGAAACATCGTCTCTGCGAAGTATCGCTGTTGAATCAGAACTCTGTTAACCTCTCTCAAAGTTTAAGTGCCTATCGATTCGTCATGTGATCTGGCACTCCACAGCAAATTTACCTAATTGTTTTGATCATGTCCCCATCCATTCTCGATTATCTCGTCGTTCGTGTCCTGTTTTTTAGTCGATATTGGCAGAGAAAAGATCCATAGATTTGGACGTTCTAGCCGAGGCGATATCGATGCTGATTTTGATCTTCTGCTTCCGACAGAGCGTCTGTTCTATCACGCTACTCTCCCATCACAAAAATATGCATTTTTAAAATGTTCTAATTAACAGATGTTCCACTTCTGCTTTGAAAGTGCCATTGCATCTATTGAATTTTTGAGTGCTGAACAAAAATTTAGATTCTGAAAGTGTAGGTCAGTAACCGTGTTAAGTATGCTAAAGAAGCTCAATCAAATAGAACCTGCTTCCGCTTTGGAGCTAGGACTTCGCTTAAGTCTCGCTCGCCGTCCGCTCAAATGTAGTCCGCTTTTGGCGGACTCTGATGCTACAGTCCATGGGGAATGAAATTGAGGTTATACGTTAGTTATTTCAGCTTAATTCCCGAACGCTCTGTGGGTAGTGTTATTGCTTTTATAGGGTGTGATGGACAGTTTCGCTCAGCAAGTGCAATAGACGAGCATTTTCATCGGATTCCCTTGTGAATTTGTTTGTTTTAGTTCACCGATATGCCATTTCATTGTTGATGAGTGGACGGAAGGGAGAGGTTTGAACATCTTCATAGATTTTACTCGCTCATTGACCGGCCACTTTGCCCACAAGGAGAACTATTGGCTCATAAAGAGGCTTTTAGTAAAGGATATGAGTGGCGAGAACGGGGAGGGGAGTGGAGTGGAGGGAAGAAATATTGGAACGGTTACGGTAGCACGTTGTCGTGCCATATGCCACTGTTAAAAATGGCGTTTTGAGCTTCCTTTATACACCCACCCATATATTCATTTCTGATAGCTCTGGCAGTTCAGCATTAGTTGTATCACCACCACCTTGCCAAGTACCTCACCATTTGTTAAAGAAATGCCGATTTGAATGAATTCTTCCTCAGGTTATTGCCAACTGAGGTCGCCATCCTAATGTGCGCGAACACTGCGATTTTATTGCAGACATGGCACTCTATTGCTAATAACGAATTTTTCATCTTCGCTGTATATATATGTGGTCTATTTTTGTCAGCTCTTTGTGCAGCATTAATTAATTTTGCCATCTGTGTTTGACACGTATGACGAATATGATCGAACTAGCGTGAATGTGAGTGGGAATGTCGAATCACTCCGTTGCCCCGCAAGCTTGATGACAACCTTGTCTGACTAATCAATTATGCAGAAAAGAGATGAGCGCTTATTGAGTCATTGATGATTGATTTAATGGCAACTGTCTGCTAGTTGATCTGTGTGCATCGTGCAATTGCGAAATGTGCAAAGATCGGAAATTGCATAAATTTGATGTCTTCCTAGGTGCGATCAAATCCTTCACATGTCGATGAAACGAATAGATTAGCAGCGGCTAACCGGCAGGCAAAAACTCGATCGGAGTCGGTTAAGAGAAAGAAAAAGAAAGTTGCAGACTCTAGCCACTTGACCACCTGCGACTAGAAATAAGCTAAACATAGCGGAAGAAGCGTTGATTCATGCATAGGCGTATTTAGCATATCTGACAGCGAGCAAATTTTTTTTAAAAGAGAAATGGTCATAAATTGTCATACACTGGTTGTAGTGAAGGTAGGGGAAGAGGGATCGTGAGAGAAATTAACGATGAATTTGTCGATTCTGGAGCAAATCGAGCCGGTTCAGTCTATTCTAGATGAAACATTCTTGAAATATTCCATGTAACCTTGCATCAGTTACTTTCATTCGACACACTGCAGGTGGAAGGGTAGATCGGCGAGCGCTAACAGGAAGCGATTCCACCGCTTCTTACCTCCTGATTTCCGCTGGGAGCTTCGCTTCACCTTCCACTTTCCCCATACCCTGTGCTCTCACCTCCTAGAAAATCCTCCTTACAACCCAATAAAGTATGCGCTTACAGGATCAATTGCTTTAATTTCAGACTTGCGGTTATGACCTACGAAAGCCTGTAAACCTGGGCGGCCAATGCAAAAACTCCTATGCCATCAGATTACTCATAATTGGTCAACTTGATAAATAGTTAAAACTTTTTAAAAGGTTTTTTGGCGTATGTATGTGTCGCTCCGTCCCTTTCAGTTTTTTTCGGAACGTTTATTTGGTTCCTTCATATCCACGATTCCTTGAAAAGAAGTGTTCTAGTCGAAAATATGGATAAATACGAAGTCCGGGTACTGTATTCGAGCGGGTGCAATAGTGGTTTGTTGCAAGGTCTCAGTTGACGTAAATAACTAAATACACATCCTCAGTGCTTGTTCTCTTTTTGTTTCGCTTCCTAGAGTACACTGTCGATGTGATGAAATGTTGATGTTTACGGAAGTGTTTTGATCGAACTATGATTGATCATCGTTTGCTTTGTTTTAGTTAGAAAATACTCATGCTTATGGTTAGTTAATTACTCTCTACTTAAGTGTTTAAGATAGATTAACGAGCAGAAATATGAATAAGCAGATGTACGTATAACATCTTCTCCACTCTGTCATCCCCGATAGTCCTCATTGTTTTGATTAGCATCGCAAAACCACAGAGTTCTATGGGCATACAAATACATCCACCAATTGATCCTCTCGAATGGCGTGCGTCGTAGATCCCGAGGAGGAACAATTTTACTTTTTTTGTGGGGACCATCCAACTAGGATCATTCCCTGTTGGATTCTTCCTTCCGGTGAATCGCTCTCCGACTTTTTGATTGGACCATCCCCAACCAGACTGCTCGTTGACGAATTTTTCGTTCAGGCTAGTCGTCTCACAATGACGTTCTCCTCGGTGAAGAACCGCTTCCTAGTAACACAAAATCGAGGCTTCAAATTCCCTGATATGCTACTCATCAGGAGCACGTCGGGAAGCAATTCACTGGTTTTTCTATTTTAGTCAGGGTCCTTTCTCCCCCGACCCATGTGCATCTCGGAGAGATCCTTGACGAACTGTTCCTCGACAGTTACATTCACGTTCATATTGCCATCACACAACTCATCGTAAAATATCTCACCTTTTCTTTAATCTACTTGTAAATATTTTCGAACTAGAGTGGAGGAGAGGAAGTGTTTTCGGACTGGACAAGCCTTGACAAACTACACAATGAGCTCAGTTCCCAGACAAGGAGAAATTTTTTGATATAAACTATAAATCGCAAGGAGCTTTCATCGAATGATTGATTATTCGGTTTGTTTTGTTGGACTTTCACCGAAACACCTGTGGGCTGACTGTGGAAAAAAAATTTCGAAGTTATTTAATAACAACGAAAGAACATTGTTTGGGCATCTGATCAGCTTTTAGCGCCTCTAACAGGCATAGAGCCCACTGATATAGGTTGAATAGCAACCACTGCAATTGACCTAAGAGGCATAGGTTGGACATAATGTCGATCACAAGTGAGGTGGCAAATGAAGACTATGCCCGCAAGCGAGATTGAGGATAAAATTTGTTTTAAGAAGCGACGGAACCATTGCAATTGACTAGAGATTAACATACAAACAATTACATTCATTTTTCTTAAATATACGCAACTTATACAAACTGCCGAAGAAAAACATCGTAAGAGCACATGAAAAGATAAATGCCAAATAAAATCGATGCGTAAAAAGCGTCTCCAACATAACGCCAAATTGCTAAGGAAATTTCGCTTCACCAAATGGCATTCTTTGAAGAGGCGGCATATGTCCATATAACATGAACTATGGTCATTAATTCTTTCAGGAACTGATCACAAAGCTAATATTCAAATTCTAAAGTATCGAACGTACAATTCGAGATAATAACTGTTGCTCACCGCTCCGTACTAGTATCCGTTTGAGCATGCTTGAGGGAGAATAGTTTGATGATTTTCGCTAATTTCAAGGAACTCTTTTCATCAATAAACTCCAAAAAAATGGCAATCACTTTAAAAAATCTTTCTACTTTTATCTTTTTTGCCTGAAAGTCTAGAACTTCAGTCTCAAGCTACTTTTTTGTACGAGAAATTCCACCTTTGCTCTGTTTGAAGCTCAGTCCAAACAGATCTGATAACGTTCTATTTTGCTCGTTCCATAAATTTCTAGCATATCGATTCTTATCCGCAACGGATAAAACAGGACGCCCTCCTCATAGCCAAGCAAGAGAATCATCATTTTATGGGCAAATAAACAACGCCATACCATTGAACCTAATTAATGCATCTATAGCTTAAAAATAAACGCCAATTAGATCCGTGTCACAAACATGCATCGCCCTTTTCAAATATCCCTTATGCACAGCTCTTTCATAACAGCAGTGTTGATTCCACATGCAGCGTTGATATGCAGAACATTTACAAGATTAACAAACTATGAATAGATTTATGCGCGCTGTTATACGCCTTCCATTCGTCATTTGCACTTCGTGCACCTAATATTTTGTCCATTCATCATATTGCAGGAAAAAAAAACAGGATTCCCCTCATTTAAATGATATATAAGGAAATAAACACGCCGGCAGATCATAAGGACAAATTTGGATAAAACACGAACAAATAACTAAAAAAAATAATGATGGCAAGAGATTAATTCCCTAAGGAACATGTACAGTTGATGCGAAACCCCATGGGAAAAGAGCGAATCTTAACGACGGAGATGATCACCTTAAACATAAGGCTAACGTTGCAAAGCGCGTGGACGATGATAGTTCGATCATACAAATGTTGACACTGACATTTGAGCACATAAATATCGGAAACATCGGAAACGGTGATGTTTGACCACCTTACCGGAAGCGAAACGGTCGAACTGAAGTGGACTTTTAAAAACTTTAGCTTTCAATAAAAAAAGCACATGAAAAGCTTAAGCCGTTTTCCATACATAACTTCTCTTCGTTCTCTGTTAAATCCGCAGTTTTCAGGCAACCAAAACATCATAATTTGAAAACCATGGCCAGGTAAATGCCATTCTCTTTCCCTCGCCTCTCTTCCCAGCACTCCCCATCATCCGGAATCAGAACACCCCATTAAAAAATCCCAGCTACAATGTTATCGATTGTGTGCAGTGTTGTGTGGTGTGTTATTAAACAAAAAAGTCCTAACTGAAAGAGGCTAACAGCCATAAAGGCAGGGCTTGGCAACATACGCTTTATGCCTAAGATTAACATCAACGACCTTGTGGCATCTGAAACGCAACTGCGAAAGGTGGCGCCATGACCAGGTGAGATGGAAATTGGAGGACAATGTCGACTTCTTTAAGCGCCGATGTGGGAACTACGTATGGCGGACGGCATTCGGTTCTTCAAAGAAAAGATTTTCAGCTCGATTTAGGAAACTCTTGTTGAGGACGATCTGATGGAAGGACACCAAATGTTTTCGAACTTTAAAATAGAATTTTGTAATGTTGCATAATCAAGAATTCGGTGATGTGAGAAATCTGGTCCACCGATATGCACAAATGCAACAAAAAAACAAGCCTTAGGCAAAGCTAAATTGGCATGGAGCATGATGCTTCATGCACTTCAACACAGTACGACTGTATGTAGTACATACTTAAAAACTGTAGGTTCTTTGCTTTTCTTCTGCCTGTTTAGGAGACTTTTTTTGAAACACTGACGCTGTAATATAAGATGAGGAGGTTCTATGTGCGTTTGGAGATATATCTGCGCGCAATGCTGCACTAATTAAAGACAAGTCCGTGAGATTCTCGATTCTCTGTCATATTAGCTGCATTTAATCGTATGATGAGCATTGCATCTGCATTTCGGCTGCGAAGTCTTGAAGGTTTCAAAAAGAAACAGACGAGAATAAATCATGTTTTAAATGCGTATTGTGCGAATTAGTAGTATGAAGCGTTTTGGCATGAAAAAAAAAACTGTATGAGCAAAATTATGCAAACAATGTAATTTGATGGGGATTCTTGTGCCACCCATGCACATGTTTGAGGGTCAGACCAACTTTGTTAGCGTTCTTGACAGGACGGACGATCGCATCTGGGTTATATTGTGCGAGTCACAGTATTTCTTTTAGATGAGCTGGTCACGGCTGGTCGATCACGATTTCTGCAATATTCGCTCACGCAGAAGTAATCAGCCATTATTTGAATTTGGTTGTTTTTGAAGGCTTTTCTAGCGCGGTGGTGTGATCCAAGTTTTTTTGTCGTAGCTTCAACTTTGCGGCATTCTCAAACGAGAGTGCACTGCAAAATCAGGCTTTTCGGCTGGACATAAATTACGCAGCGCTTCAAATATTACATCATTTTGTACCAGTTAGCTGCGGCACGAAAATTCTCAACAAAGACCGTAGAAGTTAAAAATATAAGTTCTTCATTATGTTATGTTCTTTCATGCCTCATAAATAAGCACTACACCAAAGCGCGGCACGCAGCCGATGCATAAACTGATAGTACATGCCATACTTTTTCGACTTGACATGGCCCCCCGAATTCTGCGCAATTTCCGTGTTCCCTATTCTGTTATTGGTTACTTGCGCTGGCCCTCCTGGTAATCATTGTTTACGTGGTGTTTAAGCACACCAAACCAAATGAACGAATTGTAGCCAATACTGATTCTGCGTGCGCTCAGTCGTAAAATACGTAGTTCTACTCGTTGTAACTAAAGTAGAAAGCATCCGTTACGTGGTATGTGGGCATCGTTACGTGGTATCCGGATAAAGCTGGATGGCAGTCGAAGGAATCAACTGTGTGACGTAATCGCATCAGACCGAATCACGATCACTCACTCAGAAGTGTCCATTAAATTATGGCATCAGGGTTGTTACGCCATGTTGGCGTCTGCAAGGAAATTGGCATCCGTATGAAGCTATAGTTGATTGGCATGCTTACGGTTGGCTAAAAAGAAAAGTAGTATACGTGCAAGGGGAATAGTGGTTTTGCTGAAACAGTCACTCCAACGGGATAGAATAGGCCCATTAAGAGGACTAACCATCTAACCACCACGAGGACAAGGGGGAGGTAGGAATCGAAAAATTCAAGTGATAATAGCTCGAGAATAAAACCTTTCAAAAAAATAATAAATGCGTATTTGAGAGATTCGAAGTGAGCCGAATCGATTAAGTGTATCCCCGTTCAAAAATTCGCGAAGAATTTTCCTACCACGGGTGCTTTACAGTTCGGGAGCACCATATTAGTGGCTTCAGTCAAAGTTGCTCAGGTGGCGAAATGGCATTCTGTCGCGGAAAATGAAACCTCTGTTTCCCAACTAAAGTCGTAAGTCTTAACCACCAGATCACTGCAACAACTCGAAAAGTGCTAATGGAGGTAACTATAGCAAATTGGAGATGATCTTGGAGTGATACTGTACTCATAAAAATTTTCTCCAGTTCACCAGTGATAAACTTCTCTGATTTCAAACTTCATCAGTTTAGTTTCTATGATTTCCGAGTTCCAGCTATTGAACGGGTACAGGAATAAACGCACATACATGGAGTGATATGTATTGAGTGATCTATGGAGTGATATGTATGGAGTGATGTATGGAGTGACATGTATAGAGTGATAGGTATGGAGTGATATGTATGGAGTGATATGTATGGAGATATGCATGGCGTGGTATATGGAGTGATATGTATGGAGTGATGTATGGAGTGATATGTATGGACTGATATGTATGGAGTGATGTATGGACTGATTTATGGAGTGGCATATGGAGTGATATGTATGGAGTGGCATATGGTGTAAAATGTATGGAGTGATGTATGGAGTGATATGCATGGCGTGGTATATGGAGTGATATGTATGGAGTGATGTATTGAGTGATATGTATGGAGTGATGTATGGAGCGATATGCATGGAGTGATATGTAAGGGGTGATGTATGGAGTGATATGCATGGAGTGATATGCATGGAGTGATATGTACGGAGTGATATGTATGGAGTGATGTATGGAGTGATATATGGAGTGGTATATGGAGTGGTATGTATGGAGTGATGTATGGGGTGATATGTATGGAGTGATATGTGTGGAATGATAGGTACGGAGTGGTGTATGGAGTGATATATGGAGTGATATGTTTGGAGTGATATATGCTGGAGTGATATTTGTGGACGACTTTGATATTACACGCTTAACATGCGCAAGTTTATCGATGCACAAAGCAGCGGGAAACCTGAACGTATTACTTCTTCAACTTTCCCTCCAAAAATGCAGGGATGGAATCATTGCGTACCGATTACGATTCCAGAATGTAGAACCTGCCCGGCGTTAAAGTGTGCAATATTACCGGGGATGATATTACACGCTTAACATGCGCAAGTTTATCGATGCACAAAGCAGCGGGAAACCTGAACGTATTACTTCTTCAACTTTCCCTCCAAAAATGCAGGGATGGAATCATTGCGTACCGATTACGATTCCAGAATGTAGAACCTGCCCGGCGTTAAAGTGTGCAATATTACCGGGGATCTAGCGTTGCTTCCAAAATTTTATGCATCCAGTTATTATCTTTGGCTTTCTAGTTTATACTGCATTACTTAGATTTTATTTTAATTAGAGCTCACTTGATAAGAATAACGACATAATTGTTCGTTTGTTTAAACAACTGAATTTGAGCGCAGCACTTAGATGTTCTCATAGCATATAGCACATGGTGCCGCACCACTAAGGAGGGATACGACATATAGTATTTCGCAACAAATCTTTGTTGATGCATCTGCAAACAGATTCTTACGAACAATGCTTTGCACATTTACTCTTCGTCACGGGGAGGAAATTCCTTAATTCCGGGCTATTCGGTCTCGGGGTGCCGGGAGACTCGAATTCTCCCTTCCTCTGTTGGAAACGAGCCTGCGTAAAGAATACTTAGGTGAATTTTGCATGAAGTACTGCAAGTTACGTGACATTTCTTTTAGTAGAATAACGCAATAAGGTGGTAACAAGATTTAGTTGATATGAATATCCGTCTTGCATAATGCGCATGGTGGTCGTTCAAGAAACAGCTGAAATACATGGTGCTATTGTTGTTGATAAACCTGCGACATGTCGGATAAAGTGGAGCCGTTATTACGCAGGTTCAGCAACATACCGCTGATATTTCACAAGATGAAAAAAGTCTCATCACTTGCATTTCTGGGTAGGGGTTTTCCCATAGCGGAAATTTAAAATGTGTAAGCTCCTTCTAAGAATTGTTGCTTTTGCAACGAATTTTCGTTAAAAATCGTACCTCCAGATAAATTAGCAAGCTAAAGTGAATTGCACAGTGATTAGCATTGAGACGCTTGTGCTAAAGATTGATCGAGACTAGAAGTACAAGTAGAATTGGTCACCTGCAAGTGGCAGCAGGTTTAAAGTTCATCTTTTCCTATGACAACGCAAGAGGCGATTGTGCAATTTACAAAGCAGAAAATCAACCCGAAAGAAGTATACGACCGCCAAGTATAGCTTAACGAAAATTCTGTAGACTACAGTTACTTGGCTACACGTTTCAGTCACGGTGCGTCTGAACGCCACTTCTTCGAATTAGGCGGAATAAGTTTTCCGCTTTATAATATCAGTTTGCTAAACGATTTTGCCCAATTGCCTTGCAACAAGATGTCATACACATAGCTCTTACTTCAGCAAACTTAATTTAACACTTAATTTAACATACTTTGGAACTCTGGACTTAACCTATCGCATCAGTATGAAATTAACATCTAGCGGTCCAGGTTTGACTCAGGGCAGTCTAAAATGGACCAGCTCTAGCAGTCTGGCTTTAACCTATTCCAGCAATGCCATTTTCCATAAACTTGCCTTTTTTCATCGCATGCTTTGTTCACCTGCAAGTCACATTTCAAACTCTCGTTGACCGAACGGGGGGGGGGGGGGGAGGG
>JPKZ01002488.1:147981-197117 GCA_000803305.1 Toxocara canis | reverse complement strand
AGAAGGGGGGGGGGGGGGGGGTGAGAGGGAAGGGGGCAACGTCAACGTCACATTTACGAGAAAAAATTTCACAAGCATGCACTTGCTGATCACGCGCTATTATCGTGGTTGTTTAATCCTTAGCAATTACATTGCGCTTCCCAATACCGTAATGATGAAGCGTCATAAAGCGCTTTTTTTTCAATTGCGAAATTTATGTGATCAAATAAGCATAATGAGGAATTGTTTGCATCGCAATAGTGGAAAGTGGCCGGCGATGGATAGTCGGTAGTTGTCGATGGCGATTTGCAATTAGCGTTTGATAGGAGGAAATTGTCAACAATGAATGGGGTTATTCCACATTCAGGTCATTCCTGCACAAAAGCAATTACGTACTGATTAATCCCAACGGAAAGGCCAAAGTCATGCGTCCTAAGTTATCGGTGAACGTTATCGCAGCACGAAACTATGCCTATGATCGCAATGTGATAACCGTATTCGTGTGTGGTCACTTGAACAAGACATCCTGATCAGTCCAGCCCGAATTATGTTGGTCTGTTTTAAAAAGTTCTTTTTACTGCACCAGCAACATTAACTAACTCTTAGTCTTTGAAAAATTACCTATGTGTTTTTCATTTTATGGGAACAGCGGCGAAAAGTCAAGCGTCTCATGCCACAAAAAATTCCATAATCTCTATGCGCGTACGCGCTCCTTTTTTTTTGTGAATTTTTCTTGAACAAACGAACAAGGGTTGTTGGACCTGTCGCAATATGCAATCTTCCCTAAATCAACCGACCATCCAACGATTGCAATTTTTCAAGGTATCTTGATCTCTATCGCTTGTTCAAGCTTTTTCGTTCATCATGTCGGCAATTTCAATAATCGAGATCAGTCAAAACTATCAGCGAATAATTTGTGAAGCCATCTCCTTAGGGGAAACATTCATGCATTAAAAATCGCTTAATTAGATGAATAAAGCTCCTAGTGCGTTGATGCTTCGT
The DNA here is from genome assembly GCA_000803305.1 of Toxocara canis. NCBI lineage: Eukaryota > Metazoa > Nematoda > Chromadorea > Rhabditida > Toxocaridae > Toxocara > Toxocara canis. Next base: position 196,136 of record JPKZ01002488.1, on the reverse strand, counting down.
TGCAATCGAGGGACGTTTGCATATCGGGACGCATAAGGGGTCGCATATGAAGGATTAACTATATGCTGCCTTCGATCGTAATAATGCGTTCAACCGATTTCAATTTCGTTCTTCGGACTCCATCTGAAATGGAATTAAGACGGAAGATGATAGTGGAAGGGCACGGATCCTCTTCAAGCTCAGTCGCCATTTTCACCGACCTGTCAAATTCTCGAGCGCTCTTGAAATCCTACCGTAAACAGCAAGCAAAGTGGCATACTTTGAAAAATAAAATATGATTTCTTCCATGTCTATCTTCCTAAATTTTCCATATTTCTCGATGTCCATGATATAAAAACTGAACAGTTCCAGAATAGCTCGAGCGCCACTAATGTGACTCTAGAGGAGAATTTTCTTCTAAATTCTGGTTAACTGACAAAAAGCAGCAGCTGTTATTTAAGAAACTTTTACGCGCAAGCTGCTTTTCCACACATCAATGTGGTGCTTCTCCACATAGCGGCTCTTTGCGCTGGGGTACTTCTCCTTGCCGGACGTAATCTCATGCATCTTTTCCGTTAGTCGAGACAGGCGAAGTCAGCGAACCTGTATTTTCGTAAGACGTCATCGCAGCGTTTTAGCGACGTTTGCTCAGCCAACCACCACACTGGTCCTTGCTTCCACAGTAGTCAAAGCAAAGCTCTCTCACCAAGTAAATCACTGGGTGTCAAGATCGGACTACGAAGGAACGGTCAGGCAACCCTATCTGAACTCCTGGAAGGGCGTGTATGTCCGTGTTGCGACTTTTGACGGACTACGAAGGAACGGTCAGGCAACCCTATCTGAACTCCTGGAAGGGCGTGTATGTCCGTGTTGCGACTGGGGGGGGGGGGGGGGGGACGGTGGTATCCGTCGGTAAGCTCCTTTCGGTGGGGCAAAGAGGTCCTTGCCAGTGACGGTGCTTCTTCGATGCTAGTGACGACTTCATAGGGAAGATGTGTTATACTGTTATATTTCTTTATGTTGAAAGTTCTAAGTACTCCTCGTTTTTCGAGTTTGAAAAAAAAGTCGCCCTCGCATATTCTTTGAGGGTGTTTATGGTTTTAGCTTTGGTTATTTCCTTCTTGGAGCAATCTTATTTGGTAGAATTTACTTCCATTTATTTTCATGCACGAAGGTATGGGTAAGGCATCGGTTGTAGTGATTCGATATGGGCAGTATTATTTATTGGACGACGTCGACAATATAGGGGTTTGTAGAAACCTTATGATTGAGAATTGAGACAAATATCGTCGAAACGGAACATTATTGTTCTCCATTTGTGAAGCAGGAAGAATAATTAGGTTTTTCTCTTTGTTCGCTTTATTCTGATGGAAAGGAACGTTTTTGTACAGAAAATCAATAACTCATCCAAAGTACTTTCGCCATCATGCAAAGGGATGCAAAGGCAGCTGTAATTTCGTCGATTCCCGTATCGATGCAGCTGGCAACAATGCCCACGCATGATTGTTTTTACCAGTTTCGGAACGCCTGGTGGTCAGCGTGCTGGCGATCCGTTTCGACATCATACCTCTGTTATATTCTGTGGTAGAGGAAGATGCTCAGGTAAACTGAGCTTATAAACGAGGGGAGGGGAGAGGGGCAGTATAAAACGTTATGCCTTTTTTAAGTGAATCACGACAAGAAATAAAATGTGAAACACAGCCGCTGTGTCACAGTACAACGGATAATTTGCGGGCAAGTCGCTAGGTCGATGCAGTACAAAAAAAAGAGGATATATAGCCGCCTTGAGTCGGCATGAGCTCATTAGGGAAAGACGATCATCCTTGAGTACGAAGGGCATGATCGACTGGTTTCAGTTTAAGTGGTTCGTAAAAACATTGTGCATCTTCTATGCGTGCCGCTGATTAACACTGCGCTAAGCTCGAAGCCGGAATCGAAAATATCAATGGTGCCATACGACTGTGACGCTATTAGCCATAAAAATATTGCGAACTGAAAATTTAACGAAAGTTTTTTTGCAACAAATCAGCAGCCTATGCTTTCTCGTAAAACATAAAGTTTTTCAGATGCAGCACGCGCTCCCACTATTTCCGCCCGTTTCCGTGGATCTCCTAACGAACGAAAAGTTTTGAGGCATTAACAAAACGCATTCCGTATCGTACATGAACTTTAAGTGGACAGAAAGAATTCACTGTTTCCTTTGTTCTACTTAGCGCACTTGAAGTTCGTCTTTTTCAAGTTTTGCTTAAGTTCTTATATTTTAGTCGATAAACGTCACTCAACATATTAGATAATATCAGCGGTTGACTCCTGTCGAAAATACTATCTGTCGTTGTGCATTATGGCGTCGTTTCGAAGTAAAATCAGTTTCGTTGTGCATCGAGGTTTTTTTCCTCATCGATCAGCATTTAGAATAAAGTATGGTTGCTTATGTTAAACTCTTTGATGGAATTATTTGCGCGACGATAATTTAATATAGTAGAGGAGGTGAGGGGACCTCGTATTTTCTATTTCTTGAAAAATAGATTTTATATTCGGAACAAGTACTAGAGGTTTTATGAAATTCAGTGTTTTTGGGGAGTTTTGTTTTCGGATTCTTCATTTTTGCTATTTCATTCTTTGATGAAATGACAACGATTCGTCGGCATCTTCTTTCCTTGTTGTCAGAAAACGATTTATAAAACTCTACGAATCAATGTCTTATCAATACAAAGAAATCATCGCCAAATTTTGAGGTTTTTTGAGGATTCTCCCGTAACGAATAGAACGGTAAGGCAGCGATTGAAACGAAAATTTTGGACAATAAGATAAAAGAAAATCATCGAGAAAGGAAAAATTAGCTCGCTAAGTAGAGCAGGTCGCTGAAACCCATTTTGATGTCGACTACCGTTTATGCCACTTTCAGTGCAACAATAATGCTTCACAAAAATTGCTACGAAAATTATGCATCGAAAACATTAAAAAAATTTTTTTTGTGAACATGCTCATAAATGACCTTGGTCGAAATGAATAAAAATCTGAAGCGTTGAGCTGTTGCGTTTTTTTTTGTCTTTAACAATCCTGATGCAGACACACGGCAACAATTGCCAAAACCATGTACGCCTATCTTTGTGTTTATCATTGAACGTTGGTCGTCGTTGTTCTTAAAAAGCAAGTATTTATCCCATTTGCCTTTCAATTCATTTGCCAACATTGATAGACATTTCATATGGCAGCATTTTGGTGTTTTCACATGAAAGAAAGAAGTTGCTGATGAAGTGGCGAATCGTCTTTTTTTTCAAGGGAAGGTTGGAGGAAAATGATAATTCAGCGAAACATACGGTACACTGGAAAACAAACACCATACGGATGAAGAATGCAAGAACATCGCGCTATATTTGTGAAAAGGGAAATCGAATAAGTATAAAACTGCTATTGGTATTTGTTTAGATGGGTTTTTATGCGACTGGTGCATTCGGGAATATGAACAACACTAATAAAGGGCACAACAATAGACTGGTAGTTTTATCTGCGTATGTCATCGGGGCAATACCGTAGTGACTGTGCATTCTCTTTTGTTTAGCGAAAAGAAGACGTTTCAAACCTGGTTGTTCATTGTTCTTTTACATTTTCCATTCCAACGATGCTTATATGTGCTCGTTGAACGAACCTGATTTGGGAGTTGACGAAGTTTTATGGGAGCATTTTAAATGTTAATCAATACCTTTGAAATCCGGAAAGACGGAAGTACACTCTCCCCCTACATACACTTAGCGTATTGCGAGCTGCGCAGACGAGAAAGCACAATTTTCATCGCACTCAAAGGGATGGATGGATGTATGTATCATCGTGGATATAGTGCCGAATTGAACTAGCCACTTCGAGTTAACTGACCAAAACGTCAAAAAAAAAGCTCCGTGACAAATGCGCTGAGTTCAATGCGCTCCGTAATCAGTGCTCATTTGTGAGACACTGTGCGACTGATGCATCTTCAGTACAACTTATTTTTGACGGCGTTATATTTGTGATCATCTCAAGATAACGACTTCTCGTCACCGTATTCTGAACATATTCACCATCATATTTTGGTTTATAAATGTAGAATAATGGCAAGGAATATTCGATGCGAACAAACTGAAGATGTAAAATTTATTTCATCTTGTTGGCTGCAAATATGAGTTCCGATAAAAGAAAAAGTTCGCGATCAAGGTAATACTGATGATGAACTCCGTCTTGCTAAATTTCACGATTTCATTTTGCTGGATAATCCGATAAAGTATTTGTTTGTTGTTTCGTTTATCTATTTTCTTCTGACTCTAGCTTCCAAAGGATGTCTTCATTTTTTTCTTTCGCTAAGCTTATTACTCAATTAGAGCAGCTCAACTTCTGGTGCAGCAATTTTGTAAACGCCGCAATAAAATCGACAATGTTCGTTCGTCTCTTGTCTCCGTTTGAGTCGTTGAGTCTATTCAGTAAATATTTCTTGTTGGATTTGGAACGCAGCAGTAATAATGAGTGGGTGAACGAGAATTTTTAACCGAAAAATCATCGGTTTTGGTTCGAAAGTAGGCATATCGTCGAAAAAAAGAACAAAAACGAAGTTTTAAAAAAGATCATGGAAAATACTGTCAAGCGATAAACAAAGACCATATCGACCAATTCCATAGTGAATCCAAACTGAGTCCAAATGGCAATAAACGCCCGTCGACTGATATGATGTGCTCTTTAGCTACTTTATCCATTGGACCTACTGACTTCGTAATCTGCCCGTCAGTAATGGGGATTCGTGTTTTAAGTGATCGGGCCCCTTACACAGAACTATTGAAAAACTGCTTTTATCGATACACCTAATAAACTATGCAGTCTGATCAGGCGAAATTAATCATGCGTATATTCCCCTAAAATGACTGCATCTGCTGGAAGCGCGCTCTAGAGGCATTCCTAGTCTACAGATTGTATTAGATTGTACCAAATGTGTCATCTATTATTTAAGTGATATTCCAGTTGAAGCCACCGAACAGAGAGACACACAAACATATATACATAAGTGCAGTTATGGCTTTGCAGTGAAGCGTTTTAGAACTTGCGAAAGCGCATAAAAGCAAATTTTTGGCTGGTTTTCACATGCAGTAATTTGGAGGCACTTCTACTCTGTTAGGTCATTGGAAGGGGGCGGGAGAGGAAGAAAGTAGAGTTCGTCTTCCCCGACAATTCGCTCGGCCCCTTTCACCACGTCAATGCCAATGTTCGACTGTGACGGCCGAAGATCCCGAACGGTGCGGCTCTCAAAGATCCATTTGTTGTCTCGACGCGTATGACGGTCATTACGAATGAATTTGCTATCGTTATGCCATTAAGGAAATTTTATGGCAAAGTTCATCGAGGTGCTCATATTGTTACAGCTTCATTGAAAAATTGTTGTAGCTTCAGTGAACCTTTTCAGTTTTCTCCAGCGCAACATCTTCAACAGTACTTTCTAAGCTCTCAAGCTAACTAGGGCAAACATAAAATAGATTGCAAGTCTACGGAAAACTTTGGCTTGCAGATGTGGAGGACGAAATTTTTTTTCTGCTTAAGACAAATGCGCTGAGTTCAATGCGCTCCGTAATCAGTGCTCATTTGTGAGACACTGTGCGACTGATGCATCTTCAGTACAACTTATTTTTGACGGCGTTATATTTGTGATCATCTCAAGATAACGACTTCTCGTCACCGTATTCTGAACATATTCACCATCATATTTTGGTTTATAAATGTAGAATAATGGCAAGGAATATTCGATGCGAACAAACTGAAGATGTAAAATTTATTTCATCTTGTTGGCTGCAAATATGAGTTCCGATAAAAGAAAAAGTTCGCGATCAAGGTAATACTGATGATGAACTCCGTCTTGCTAAATTTCACGATTTCATTTTGCTGGATAATCCGATAAAGTATTTGTTTGTTGTTTCGTTTATCTATTTTCTTCTGACTCTAGCTTCCAAAGGATGTCTTCATTTTTTTCTTTCGCTAAGCTTATTACTCAATTAGAGCAGCTCAACTTCTGGTGCAGCAATTTTGTGAACGCCGCAATAAAATCGACAATGTTCGTTCGTCTCTTGTCTCCGTTTGAGTCGTTGAGTCTATTCAGTAAATATTTCTTGTTGGATTTGGAACGCAGCAGTAATAATGAGTGGGTGAACGAGAATTTTTAACCGAAAAATCATCGGTTTTGGTTCGAAAGTAGGCATATCGTCGAAAAAAAGAACAAAAACGAAGTTTTAAAAAAGATCATGGAAAATACTGTCAAGCGATAAACAAAGACCATATCGACCAATTCCATAGTGAATCCAAACTGAGTCCAAATGGCAATAAACGCCCGTCGACTGATATGATGTGCTCTTTAGCTACTTTATCCATTGGACCTACTGACTTCGTAATCTGCCCGTCAGTAATGGGGATTCGTGTTTTAAGTGATCGGGCCCCTTACACAGAACTATTGAAAAACTGCTTTTATCGATACACCTAATAAACTATGCAGTCTGATCAGGCGAAATTAATCATGCGTATATTCCCCTAAAATGACTGCATCTGCTGGAAGCGCGCTCTAGAGGCATTCCTAGTCTACAGATTGTATTAGATTGTACCAAATGTGTCATCTATTATTTAAGTGATATTCCAGTTGAAGCCACCGAACAGAGAGACACACAAACATATATACATAAGTGCAGTTATGGCTTTGCAGTGAAGCGTTTTAGAACTTGCGAAAGCGCATAAAAGCAAATTTTTGGCTGGTTTTCACATGCAGTAATTTGGAGGCACTTCTACTCTGTTAGGTCATTGGAAGGGGGCGGGAGAGGAAGAAAGTAGAGTTCGTCTTCCCCGACAATTCGCTCGGCCCCTTTCACCACGTCAATGCCAATGTTCGACTGTGACGGCCGAAGATCCCAAACGGTGCGGCTCTCAAAGATCCATTTGTTGTCTCGACGCGTATGACGGTCATTACGAATGAATTTGCTATCGTTATGCCATTAAGGAAATTTTATGGCAAAGTTCATCGAGGTGCTCATATTGTTACAGCTTCATTGAAAAATTGTTGTAGCTTCAGTGAACCTTTTCAGTTTTCTCCAGCGCAACATCTTCAACAGTACTTTCTAAGCTCTCAAGCTAACTAGGGCAAACATAAAATAGATTGCAAGTCTACGTGGCTTGCAGATGTGGAGGACGAAATTTTTTTTCTGCTTAAGCTAAGGAACAGCTATGATTTCGGTGATCTTCTCGAAAGGCTGGTACAAACTGAGAGGGAGAGTTGCGCGAATAAAACGCCTTTAGACGTCTTTAACTCGTCGGTTTAGTCAAATCGAAACCTCCAGTGGCAATATCACTTGCGGAAACGATCACGGCAAAAAAAACGGGACCTTAGAAGGAGTGAGGTGATGCTCATCAATCATCATCGTACCCGCCGAATGAAATCCAGCTCGATGTGTGAAGCATGTGGTAAGGAAATTAAAGTGAGCTTTTGAAGAGCCAGCTGCGCCTAGCACTCAATGCTTAATACGCATTCGCCTTTTCGCATGCCTTCACCAATTTCTGCCCAAAACGAATTGCCTCATCTCATCAATTTTTGACAACAACTTCAGTTCGCATATCCGTTATCCACCATTTAGTCGTCCACGTTCCAGAATTGCCTGAATACTCGTTTCATGGTTGGTAGGCGTGGTGCTTCCTCTCTGTCGAAAGATGGACGGCAGATTCTTCAAATGTTTTACTGTATACACAATTCCTTGACAGAAGTTTGTTGCGTGGTTAGTTGTTATAAGAGAGGCCATCTGAATCTGAAGAAAAAATAGAAGGTAATTGAATGGAAACTAACTGATGACAATCACTTTCGACACATTGAAGCTAGAAACCAAGCGCTGCATAAATTTATTTAGAGTTCTCATCTGGTGCTTTTCCGAGAGCATGTTGCATTTTTTTGCTACAGTTTGTTACGGACTCAACGAATTACATTCTGCATACAAAATCGTGCACGTGCACTGACCAGAAGGTTTTAGCATTGTACGTATAGTAATTCATATGTGGGCGGAAAAACGGCATTGCAGATAAAAGAGTTATTGAGCAATTTTCGTGGTGATTGAGCTAATATTGGGCGAAGAGAGGGATGGGGAAGGCGAGCCAGCGAGTGGGCAGTTTGACTCGTAGGAAGCGTAATGCTAAGGTGTAGTTTTGCTTGAATGACACTTCAAGCTGTCTTTGCAACATTTCTACACCTTCACATCATTCGCAATACACAATACCTGTATTTGTGTGTACCATTTTAGTGCTCTCATGAAGGTAGTCCATCCTCGACCAGATAAAAGATTCGATTCGGTTCAATATATACGTATATATCACAGCAAGAGGATTGTGCCTTCTGGCGATCGGCCTCTACTTAGATGCACTTCTCTTAGAGCACTTTTTGATGGGAACGATCTTTATAGCGACTTTTGACAATGTAACATATTCGACACGAAATAAGGTTTCTGTTTGGGTTTTGTGATTTAGATATTATCGCGAGGCTATCGCTTCGGTTGTCGTAGCGATGACGGAAGTGAACGGACGCTCCCAGCACATCCATTTCCATACCGCTTTTTCTTCATCACGAAACTTTTTCACCATCATGGCACTCTGGAAACCACAGCTGAGCCGGCAACCAAGTCGCCAACCCAGTAGCAAAGCCGTATGATTACGGGAGAGTTACTAGTAGCGAATTATTTATGAAACAAACGCAAACGATATTCGAGCCCATCTGTAGCTCGAGCGCGAATTTGTTCTCGAGTAACGAATACGATCGCCTAGTTGATTCAAACAGCGACTGGATCCAGTTCAGGGTCCCCGTGAACGAATTGTTGACAACGTTTGGTGTCGCAAAATGCTTGAGTGCTCTGTGGTGATGTAACCTGAAATGACCCCAGCAGAAATGATCGATGGCCAAATTAATAGACCTTATATGCATGCATGTGAACAATTTTCTTGAAACTGTAGAAGCTTTTGACGTTATCTGCGCGCTTCGGTCACCATAACACGAGCAAATGTCCATCCAAATGGCAGTGGAACCCTGAGCTTAAATTCTCTAGTGAACTGCACCGAGGTGTGATCAGAAAGCTAAGTCGGCGTCTGAGTGAATGCTAGAGGCGAAAGCAAATCAAGTAGTGAACCACTTTTTTAGATGTCAGGTTCATTAACGACTGTCTTCGGTTTTTGTCGGCCATGTTGAAGTTGTTTTGTTTGCGTGTTTTATTGAAGCATAATGCATTGAGTTTGTTGGCGCAGTTTTTTTAAACATAAAAACTGGTGAGCACAATTCAGTTCGGAAGACCTACTTTATCCTACGATGGGCTGTTCTAAAATGTAAGCGCAATTTGTCCCTTTAGGTCTAATCAATTTAAAGAAATGGCACTTCGTCATTGTCTGGCAATTACATTTTAGCAAAATATTCGTGCTGTGTGATGACACTAAGGGAAAACCGTCAATCACAAAGACCTCCTTGCGCGTTTTGTTGCAATTTTAAGCCGCTTAAAATCCATTATCTTCTCATACCGTTGGCTTTTATTGTGTCGAGCTATTAGTACGCTTGGAATGTTTAATTACTGTGAGAAAATGGGCAAGCATGCGCTACCCCATTACTTCAGTTTCGTGAAAAAAGTTGCAGAGTATTTCACAAACTTCATTAAACTCTCTTTGGAATACTAATGTTGCAGGCTTTGAGGAATGTATTGCAGAGTCCACTTTCGAGCAACCGCATACAGAATAAAAAGCAGTCAGTTAAAAGCATTTCTGTGCATACACAGCGGAAATTCTAGTGATCATTTGCAATGGGTAGTAGTCAATGGAATGTCTTACTGAATACGAACCCTCAACACCAATGACATGCTCTTATAAATTTTTTATGGCAACAGTTGTATCCTATCATCTATGCTAAAAACAATATAAGGACATTTAAAAACGTTACGTTCTTGCGCAAATAAGCACCGCGCGTTCCGCTAGAGGAAAGTATTGTTTGTAATTAATGTAATCACCTTGGCCGTAATTATTTCGGCGATGTTAAACGCATATTGCGCACACTTGTTTCGGCAGCGCTCAAACATCACGCTTTTCGTCTCTGCCACAAGGAGATTGACATCTCATTTGTTGTGTTTAACGCAGCTTTTGTTTGCTTACTTCTATAAAAGCACTCAACCAGAGATCAGTTTCAGCTTCAGACATGCCCGCTTCGCCTATTTTGTTGAAGATTCCCGCTTATCGAGCACTTCAGCCGAATCTCGTGAGAGTCTCCTCGCAAATGTTAAGCTCGGGTTGAGCCGCCATGCTTCTGTATATGCAGAATACGCGTAAAGCTTGTTTTATTAAAGTCTACTTGATTTTCTTTTCATTTAAAAAAAATATTGCAACAGGGGTCTAACATCTTGATGGTTCAGTCAGAATATCGTCTCGGGGTCGTCCAGGTTCAGATTCACTTTGAGATATAATTAAGTCGCCAATGAAGAGTGAAGGTTTGGCCTTTCAGAATCGTGAGTATCCGATAGTGTTCGTTAGCAAGATGTTTCGGAAATGTGGGCAATGGTTAGTACGGCAGCTAATACGGTTGAATAATATGAAATGCAATTCTTTTGCGATGCAATCAAAGGGATAGCCAAAAAACTGCAAGCGCCTTCTTCAACGGCGAACTGTGTTTTAACTAAACAGATACCGCGCATATTACGCTATTAAATTTGAACTAGCTCAGGCAGCAATATAGAATGACCTCACCACAATATAATACAGTCGTGAAGAAAATGGTAGGCTTACTGCTGTTGGGATGAGCAAGTCACAAACCGAACACATTACACATTACTTTACCTCTTTGATACCTTCTACCTTGAATACCTTGGACAGCTGTGATTTCATCGGTTTCATCGCTCTCTTCATCGATTCAGCTGGCAATTTTTTCATCTCTCGCGATCCTGAGGTCGCCGCATCCGAGTAACGCCATATAGACGTCACAGCGGATCTTCCCATCTTACTTTCCATATTGCTGCGACCGATAGCACATCGCCTGGTGGCCGGCCTGCTGGCGACATAGGTTTCGGTTATTCGGAGTTTCCTTCTCCTAGCCTTTTTTCCTCCACGAAGTACCTACAAGGCAGTAGGGGCTGCGATCGTTTTCGGCGGACCGTACTCGAAGTGACACGAAACCGTCATTGCGTATTGTGACCATTTTTTAAGTGCTTGCGTGCCACTGCCAACCCAATCACACCCTGATGTTTTCGCTGTTGGCTGGTTCGCGCCTGCTTATTCAACTTATTCGCAGGTGACCGTCATATCTGATGGCCGTTCCACAACCCGTCAACGCAACGAGCCAAGCGAAAGTAGGCGCGAGCGCTCAGCAACCATTCCTCAACGCAACCGTTCACCTCTTTGATAATTGTGCTAAAATAGTTTGACTTACCGAAGCGATTTACTCATTTCGGCAAGTTATCCTAGTCCGTTGTTCATATTCAGCGATGTGAAACATTACTGTCGCATCACGTGCACATCGCAAGCAGTAAATTTTGTTTACCTGCGTTGACGTGCACATACTCTTGTACTGACGTGGTTATTGATTACCGGAATTACCTGGTCCCGCTATCAGCAACATACTGTCGCGTCCAAAGGGTGAAGTCGTCCAACTTTCCGTTTCCATCTCTCTCTGTTTGCGGCAAGCTGCTGCCACAGAGGTCCTTCCACTTTCCGTATCTCGTCAGTCCATCTCATTGGAGGTCGTCCTGGTTGTCGCTTGATATCACGCGGATACCACTGGTATATTTTCTTTGTTCATCCATTGTCGCGTATAGGGGCTACATGTCCTGCCCATCGAAGTTTGTTCCTCCAGCATTCCTCATTGGCATCAGCTAATTTTGTCTCGTTGCGTATTGTATCGTTGGTTATGTGGTCCTTCAGTGAGATACGCAACATCCTTCTTCCCATGGCTCTTTCCGCCACTGCTAAACGTTCCTTTTCGCTTTTTACAAGAGACCACGCTTCACTTCAGCACGTCATTGTTTTGACTACGGTTGTATTAAAAATTTCAGCTCGTATACCTGGATCGACTTTGGCTGTCAAAACTTCTTTCATGCCTGCGAAACACTCTCAACCAGCTCGTATTCTTCTAGAAATCTCTGCTTTGCCTGGAGCTTTGTCGACTTCCATCTGTGATGCGGCCCATCTAACTTCACTGATCAGGACTAGCAAAACTTCTTGAGATGCGGCGGGAATGTGAGGTTCTGGAACGTTAACTTTAAAAGCAAAGAGATCTGTGTAGAACTCTTTGCACATATCCTCCGTTCCTTTTCTCCGCTTAACTAGTTCACCATCTTTATTCCTTAACGCTGACAGCTGCGATTTGTAAAGTATTAGCTGTCTTTTGCACTTTTTCAAACTCGTCTTCTGTTCTGCTGCTTGTAGAAGGCGTTGTTTGCGATAACCCTCGAGATCTTGCCGTAACTTTGCTCTTATAGGTTTGCAGAGCGTGCAGTATTCGAGGTTAGGTCTTTTGCTTCTTATCATTAACTCTTTCATCTCCATAAACTTCTTCGTTTCGTTGGAGATTCTGCATGACTTTTTGTTCAACTGCCTTCTTTCAGCCTCTGATACACAGTCCTGTATGGTTTTTATGAACTGATGATAGTCTTCATCTATGTCTTCCTTCATGTTCCAGCCTCTAGAGGATAACTTTGCTTGAAAGATATTCTTGTCGATTTCTTTCGGTGTTCGTGCAGCGCTTGATTTCCGTTTCTTTTCGCTTCACCTATCTGGTCAATAGATATTCTCGCTCGTACCAGGCGGTTGTCGCTTCCAGTGTTGAATAGCGGTATCACGCCTACATCTCTTAGAATGCGCAATTTATCCGCGAGGATATAGTCTATTTCATGTTTTACTTCAGAGTTTGGAGAGATCCAGGTCCATCTTCCACTCGGCTTTTTCCTGTACCAACTGTTTCCGACGCACAGGTGTCGTGCTTCTGCCAGTTTAGCCAGTCGGTTACTTCTTTCATTACGCTCGTTAAATCCATGCTTGCCTATATAACGCTCACCAGGTACGCTTCTTTCCAGTTTCGCGTTGAAATCGCCCATTACTACGGTAAATGACGATGGTTTGGACAGTTCTTCTTGTAAATCGTCATAAAACTCTTCTAGTTCTTCGACTGTGCTCTCCACTGTTTGGGCGTACACTTGAATAACTTTGAGCGTTTTCTTCTTATTTAACTGTAGAAAAAGTGTGCCGAATCTCGCCGATCGTATTTGGCAAGAAGTTATTTTCGCAGACCAATTTTTACTTATGATGAAGCCGATTCCTCCTCTTCTTCTGACGCCTTCGCCTTCTCCAAGGTATAACGAGCTTCCGTCTTTATATTGTGCTGTGAGGGATGCTGCGCGAGGTGTTTCACTGATTCTCAGGACATCACAGCATATCTTCTTCTTCTCCTCCATGAGATAGTTTAACCGGTCCGCTCCCGATAGCGACCTGCAGTTGTAGGTGCATAACGAGAGCCTAAGTCCGCAGAGTGCACCAGCCATTGCACCTGAGATTTTTAGCAGCCTCTCGCCAAACACTTTTCGTCCCGCCGGCGCTGCGGAACGGAGCCTTTGGCTTGCAGGGTACTGAGGCCCATTGATGAACAACTTCGTAGCCACTAACTTCAGTCACTCGCTGGCTAGGCTAACCGCGACCTGCTTCGTCCCCCAGCTTTCCCCTTGCCCAAGGGCTCTCATTGAGAGCACTTTGGTGGAATTTAGTCCCAGACAGGGTGGAATGGGCAGCCCCACCATACTTGCGTACTGTACTATCCGGTTAAGCCCCCACGCCACGACAAGGCATCCACTATGTGACGGGGTTATTGATTATACTATGGAATTACGGCTTTTTGGTTGTACTATAACAAAATGTTCGCTGTGAATGCTTTTTAAGTACTCGGCTTCAAAATGATTAATGAGAAAACACAAAATTGTATCATGTGAAACTTGTTTGGAGCTCGTGCAAAATACTCTGACCGCTTTTAGCGTTTTCTAACTGATCGCTTCAGTATGCGGTCATCGTGAATTATGGTGCTCCCGGTCGAGTCAATGCAACGTTGCAGTGTTAGGTGCTTTGAATTGTTTTATAAAGCACAGTACATGCAACAGGTTCTTATCGTTTAAACAAATCATTTAACTACCAAAATTTCAGACCGACTCCAAAGCATCTGTCTGATACGAAATCAAGCATAAATATTTCTGCGCAAGCTAAACAATCTTATTTCTTTTTTTCCGAAATCCATATTGTGCCATCCATTAGTGGATATTCCAAAAGCAAACGGAGTGGTTGTTGTATTGTTTGGATGCTTCCATGAACTGGAACGTATGTTTTAGATAGCATTTCCGACCACCAAAAATGCTATCGAAGGATTCAGTAAACATTGTTGAAGCAACTGACTAATGCAGAGGGGTGTGTTTGCTCTTTGTGCGTCTTTCGCAAAAAGGTTCAAAACTGCTCAGTGGAAAAAACATCTTCAAAGCTACATGAAGAAAATTTGAAACAGTGTGTATGATCGCGGAAGTGATGGCACGCCAAGGATAGCTGTAGTTTTTTTTTCGTATTTTTTTTCAACTTCTTTTTCGTTTGCCGTTCAATAAATGCTGAGTTGTCGTTTCTCTAGCAACCTACTTTAAGATCTAAAACTATATTTTTTCTAATTCGTGTAGTTTTGATGGCAGTGTTTCAATTTGAGCTTCTAGTTGAATTCGTTGCAAATGATTTTGTAACATTTCTGTATTGTCAGTATTAAATTTTCATAAATATAATATTTCCCATTTATAAGTGACTTGGGATTGTCTGCATGAAATACTTACTATACAACTTGCTCCGACCGGTCTTCAGCTGTTTTCTCGGCGGCAAACCTACCAGTGAGTAAATATGTTGAGCAATGGAAGAATGAATACTATGATCATAGCAACGGCACTTTTTTCATGCATGAGTGCCTCTCAATGTTTAGTGTAAATAATTTTTCGAATAACCGACGTCTGAGTAATGTAGATGTCTTCGCTCAACTTAAATCCGTACATGCACTGGCAACTAAGAGATGCTAAAGTACGCTATCAATTCGCTGTGATAATTACTTTTATGCGTTAGGCAGACATCATGTGGTGGGCGACGTCTTTTTTCATGTATTATGTGTTCCGTTTGGATCGTCTCGTGAGCAGTTACGGCACCAAGTGAGCAACACCATCTTCCTTTCTGTTTCGAGCTAACAATAACCTTTGCGGCACTGTGGTTAAAAGTTCACTTGCAGAAGACAGAAGCAGCTCGCTCCAAACACAATTATTTCTTTTTTTAAATATACGAAAATATAGACTGAAATGTCTATAGTGCTGCTTAATGAATAGTTTGAGAGCAGTGAAAGGAGCAGGAACATCACTAGATTCTTCACTGGATATGAGCATCGTTTTCGAACCTTTAGTCACAAATATGAACCAAGATCACCTTCGCCGGCAACGAAGAAAGCGATCTAGGAGCGTTCCATAGCTCCTTTTCTCGATTATCGCCATAAGCTATGTGAATAAAAACTTGAAATTCTGCTATCACTGCTGTGTCTACTTGATTCCAGTCCGAAGAGAATGAATTATCCCGTGCCTTTGCAACCTGCATGCATAGGCCTGTAGTTGCAATGTATCAGCTTCAGCTGTCGTATGGAAGATATCCAAAGCGTCATATAAGCAATGCATTGACTTCTTAAACATCGCTTGTCATCGGGATACACCTCCTGACGACAACAACGCGACCAGCGTCGTGTTTTGTCATAACCATGATAGGTGGGTGTTATTTGTATTTATGATTTATTAGCGTAAGAGAAACGCCCATGGCCGGTAAAATCTTTCCGCCTAATACTCGATAGTGTGCAGCTTCAGAAAGCATTCAGAGATAGAACGAAGTATGGAATGAGCAGCAACCAGTGTGATCAGATTGATAAAATCGTGATGTCGTCTAAATCGTCCTTCTTCACTTGGCTGAACATTGCGATCTCTCACGCACTCCCCACTGCTTTCGCTGAAGCGGAGCTCCATGTCCTACCGGAGTTTGCTTGAGGGGTCTTTTCGGCAGACTCGTCATTCATTTCATTTGCTATTCCTCAACGACTTTATCTTCATGGAGACCATATTGTCAACTGCTCTTTTGATTTTGGGACAACTTTACTCGGATTTTTGAGTTTCCAAATTTTTATACAGCTTTATCGTTGAAGATGCTGCGAGAACACATCGCCATTTCAGGGACAATCAAGCGTGTCCACCATTTCACATGCTTAAAATATTTCAAGCGGAATTGCGGAAATAGGGTTCATGATTACGGTCACAAGAGCCATTCCTTCTGAAAAGTAAGTTCCGTCATTTTGCAAATGCAGATTAAAAGTTTGTTAACTGCATATCAGTTTATCTTGTAGGAGCACTTTTTCATACCGCTCGGATGAAAACAGATCCCTAAGAAAATTTTTGAGGTTAAGTTCTTGACAGGGTAATCGAGACGCCAAGACAGTTGTCCCACTAATGCGCAAAACTCTTATGCCAGAACAAAACAGCTCAAAAATGATATTGCAATAGAATCAAAGTGAGCCCATACCGAAAAAATTCCTGAATCCTTAGTGATGACCAAAATTTTGACTTCTATTGGACTGCTCCTACTGCCGCTCTTAAACTTTCATATCATATCGAGGATCTCCTGCTAAGGTGAAAGCCCAACCTTTAGTCCAAATCCCTTGATTCAGTCAGCTTTCCCATGAGCACCATGAGCTTAATTTTGTTATTTATGGACTTTTTTTGACTATCCGTGAGCTCATATAGAACGTCTGCTAGTTGATGATAAAGGGTTGACCAGTGGTCTCTCGTAACGCACGTACAGCCGGTCTCTCGGCCATTACCGTCCACTTCACTTGTCTGATCTGAGTTTAGTAGCCTTAACTTCCATTTGGGAATGTTTCTCAGTCATCTTAGAAATTTTTAGAAATTCTTCGTTGTTCGAGCTGAAACCCATGGTAGAAGCACACAGATCATCAAACCTCAGAGGATAGGCGATGTTGGCGGAAACTGTTCAGAACATTTCTGTTTAATGGTTGAGTTTTATAAATTCTCCTGATGAGTGCCTATACTCGTTTGTTTGATAATGCGGAAATAAGTAGTTCACACAGCAACGCTTCAATGTATCATTTAATCTACAAATATCTTTCAGTTTCACTTCTTTAATTTTCTAAGGTTTCTACTGTTAAAGCTTATCAAAACTTCAGTCTCTAACACATTCAAACAGCATGTTTCTGGTATTCGACGTTCCGCTGAGCTTATTTAGCGCATGAAGAGTCGACAGCCGTCTTACGTACTGTGGTGTTATTTTTTCAGCCGTTAACCATTTTTTTGCGATTCAGATGATTGTGATTTCCTAAAGTAGAAATTTTAGGGTGTTTGAAGTCAAAACCCTTCCCTGTCAATACGTGAAACCTCCGCATATCTATGTTGTTCTTGTTTCCTGAACTGTACAGGTACTTCCTGAGTTATGATGGTTCGATTTATGATATTTCGAACTTACGATGACGATAATGATAAGGTAAAATTGTAGAAATATTCTGAGTGTCAAGCGGAAGGAAAACGTAACACCATATGCGGTACGATACGTTGAGAATGACGCGCGGATGTGCGCATCTCTCGCCTCGTGAGGTGCTAGTGTATAACAATACCACTCCATAGTGACCAGCATTCCGTGAGACTCGCCGGTAGGCTCGGCCAGTTTCCGACTTAACTATATTTTCATGTTACGATAGGATCGTCGTAACTAGTGATGCCATCGTACTAGAATTTTTGGTACGATACTGTACTTGTACTTCCCCTCCAAAAAATGGTATTATACTGTACTAATACCACTCCCTGAGAAAACTGATCGTACCGTACCTGCACCGTACTTGGCGGCCGAGATATGGTACGATACTGTACTTGTACTTCCCCTCCAAAAAATGGTATTATACTGTACTAATACCACTCCCTGAGAAAACTGATCGTACCGTACCTGCACCGTACTTGGCGGCCGAGATATGGTACGATACTGTACTTGTACTTCCCCTCCAAAAAATGGTATTATACTGTACTAATACCACTCCCTGAGAAAACTGATCGTACCGTACCTGCACCGTACTTGGCGGCCGAGATATGGTACGATACTGTACTTGTACTTCCCCTCCAAAAAATGGTATTATACTGTACTAATACCACTCCCTGAGAAAACTGATCGTACCGTACCTGCACCGTACTTGGCGGCCGAGATATGGTACGATACTGTACTTGTACTTCCCCTCCAAAAAATGGTATTATACTGTACTAATACCACTCCCTGAGAAAACTGATCGTACCGTACCTGCACCGTACTTGGCGGCCGAGATATGGTACGATACTGTACTTGTACTTCCCCTCCAAAAAATGGTATTATACTGTACTAATACCACTCCCTGAGAAAACTGATCGTACCGTACCTGCACCGTACTTGGCGGCCGAGATATGGTACGATACTGTACTTGTACTTCCCCTCCAAAAATGGCATTATACTGTACTAATACCACTCCCTGAGAAAACTGATCGTACCGTACCTGCACCGTACTTGGCGGCCGAGATATGGTACGGTACTGTACCAAGTGTTTTGGCCCAAAAAGTACACGAGTGGACGGACGATGCCATCACAAATTGGTTTTTGCGATGCGTTTTTTTCCCAGAACCTGCGTTTCGCTCTCACGTTCCCGTTTGTGATTATTGAGATATGGTTTGCAGTATGTATAATGGTTTTGCCTTATCTATACATTCCACCGCATTGCTATGCGCTCTTTCGTGTTTTTTGTTTGGTACGGGGCGGGGATGATTCGTACCCACCGGGCCAGCTTGCGCACTGCTACACAATCGTCTGCCTTGGTCTCGTTGCTCATATCCTTGGAGTGATTATTCGCTGTCATATATCCGCTTCTGGTACAACATTCGCTGCCGTGTATCCGCCTCTTATTCACTGTATTCGTTAAACAAACTCATCGGTCCAAGCGGAGACGGTTGACGACAGTTTCTGCACGTTTCACTATCTACCAATGATGCCATCGTACCAGAATTTTTGGTATGATACTGTACTTGTACTCCCCCTCCAAAAATGGTATTATGCTGTACCAATACCACCGCCTAAAAAAACCGACCGTACCGTACCTGTACTGTACTTGGCGGCCGGGATATGGTACGATACTGTACCAAGTGTTTTGGCCCAAAAAGTACAATACTTATACCGTACCTTTCGTACCTGCAGTTTTTCTTGACGTGCATGAATAAAAGAGCATAAACTACTTTATTGATAAGTAAAATAAACCAAAACTGTGCAAGCCAACGACAGAGAAAATGACCACTGGTTGAAACGACGAAAAAAATGCGAATTTAGCCAAAAAAGACAAAAAAAATATCCACGGTCGAGGTGAAAAACCGTCGAAGTATCTGTTTGTTCTGAGCCCTAATGGAAAGCGCTTGAGGAAGTCACCGTACAGGCATGAAGCACATAACAACTGGAGAATGCATTGCACAAAAAAAGCGAGATTAGAAACACCAGGATGGGAAAGACACCGGACGCAACAGTCGGGGAATGAGGCGCTAAAAAAAGAAGGCGAGATTGAAACACAGGGCTCAGAAAAAACACTGAACAGTTTTTTTGCAACAAAGCAGACATATCTCCGCAAACGGCATCCTTCACGCGAAGATAGCGCTCCATGGCGTAGCAGAGGCAGTTCCAGCGGGTGATGCATGGCATTATTAAATTCAGCCCGGACCTTGTATGGAGCCGTTCAGCCGCTAGCTATGTTTTCCTGAACCTTCGAACCACCCCTATCAGTGCATCAACTTGTGCACGGCATCCGGACGCCTTCAGACCGCCTGCCAGCGCTAACTGCAGCGTGTGAGCCATGCAACTCAATCTTTTCGGAAATCGCATATCGAGCCCAATTTTTCTGCCCGCCTCTTCGAAGTCGTCAATTTCGTCCTCGCCGGAATCAAACAGGCCGTCGTCGGAGTAGGTAGAAGCACTGTCATGTTCGTCGCTTGAGATGCTTACTGCTGTTCCCTCTTCGCAGCCTGCGTTTCCTGTTTCACCGTGCAGCACCTCGTACTCATTTTTAAAAGCGCACACTATGTTTGCGCCTAAGTCACTTACCACTCTGTATATTGAGGATTCGTTGATACCGACGCTGTTCAGGATTTTAAGGCAGCCTCGTTTAATCGTCTGCGCATCCTGACGTCCGTTCAGTCTCTTCAAACCCAAAAACGCGTTTTTGGGAGATCCGTCTCCCACGTAATGGATCGTTGCAGCAATGAACGAATCTTTGATACACTTTCCGCTCCAAATTTCAACACTGACCGATGCTCCCACAGTTCCTTCTACTTCCCGCACAATCTTCTCCTTGATCACTTGTAATGGCCCGTCCAAAAGCGAGCAAAGGCCTCCTCGGGAAGTCGGCAGGGCGAATCGCGGATTCAGCACGGTTGTATACTCGCGAAACTCGTGGGTGAGAAACAAGCTTAGAGAGACATTCGGCAGGGTCATCAGCTTTTGGGGAACCGTTATGCAGCATTTTTTTTCAGCGCTATCCTGCGCTCCCTTTCCCGACATCCTCCACGACTCTTCCAGCGTCGTCAATGGCTCATTCCTCTTTACCGGCTGTTTGCGATGGCTGATTCAAAGAGATGGCAAAACAAAAGAGATGGCAAAGCAAACGAACGCCGCGAACCTTATATGAGGAACTAGAAGATCTCTTTATGCATAACCTGAAGGAAGAACTATAAAACAACTTGCGAATGGGGACTATCTTTCGCCCCTATTGACATTGTTGGATATCTCAAATAGAAAAGTCCGATCTCAGTTTCTTAAATGAATAATTCGTCCACATCAGTCAGTTGTCAAGACGCGTCGGAGACGTAAAATCTAAAACTGTGGTAGCGCGGTAGCGCTGTCTGCATCTCCCGCGAGTGAAGTACATTTTAAGTACAAGTACAGTCAAAAAACGGTACGATGTACTTGTACTTTTTTCCAAAAGACCGGTACGATACTCTACTTGTACAACCCCCCAGAAAATCACACTGTACTGTACTCATGCTGTACTTGCAATTTAAATTTTGTACGATACTATACTATACTCGGTATAAGTACAAGTACAGCACGAAGTGTTATACTTTTTGGTACGATGGCATCACTGGTCGTAACGCATCTTCAACGTAACTCGGGGACTATCTTTATTCAGAAACTGTAGTAATACTTACTGCTCACTAAAAAACGAACTAATGAAAACAACTTCTCTCTCTTAGCAGTTCACAGGTCTCATCTTCGCAAATAACCGAGTGTAAAAATTATTTTAATCTTTCCTCACCGTTTCGTTAGCATTAATTCAGCATGTGACCCTAAACAAATGCATCAGTTTTGCCAGTTTTATTTTTGTTTTGAAACAAATTGGATGCCAACAAATGAATTGGAATGCATGTGTTTGCAGGAACCATTTTCATTACAAGTTTGTCAAATCAATAACAACAGTTAGAAGGGCACGCAATTCATATGCGAATAATGCTGATCTGTGAACTGTTTTGGGAAATGTGCGCATAAATAGTTGACTTTGCTCGCAATAGACTTGTTTGACATGTTTCATTTATTACCAAGGATGCCCGTTAACAATTTAGGGCCTTCAGCCCACATCCTCGCCCATCGTTGCACCTTTCCAAAACAACAACGCGGAGATAATAGCCAAGAGTGATTGACATACCGGAGCATATTTTAGTGACAGCTCACTGGCCCGTTCGTCGGGCTATTTCGTTTGATTGGTAAAGCTGCTATGATAACATTTAGTTAGACAATGAGGTAGCTGATTGAGCATTCTCAGTAAGCATAAGGTTTCTCACAGAAAACTTAGTGAGTATTAGCAAATTATCTTTAAATACCGTCCTCAATTTCTCTGGCTTGATTCGGCTGCACCACTTTCAAATGAGTGTGTTCAAACGATTATATCTTAATCCAGATCCTTTGTTTTCCGTATGTGATTCCAAAGGACCTATGCCACCATAGGCGAATTTATTCGACGCTCAAATAATTGAACGGCCTTGGAGGGGAGGGGGTAAGGGGGAGAGAGAGGGCAGAGAGAATTGAGATTTTTTAGGGCGAAACAGTTTGTCACATACGGCAGACACACTGAGCTGCTGTCGAGTAAATCACTCGGAAAGCGAAATCGATTTCGAGTGCACTTTATCTTAAACGGATATAAAATTGAACACGATTCATTGCTTGAAATTGGATGCTGCATGCTCAGCGGGTGAATCTTGAAATCGTAAACTTTCTAAAAGAAAGGCAGCGTAAAAATAACGGCGATATGTGTTGGCGATATATAATATTGTATGATATGGGTGTTATTTAGTTTACAGAAAAGTAAGATTTCGTTCATATGCGGGCCATTCTGATAGCCAAGACTCCACGTCAATGGGGCCTTTGAAATGCATCGTAAATTGTTCAGAAGCGAAACAATTCGAGACGAATAGCGAAGCGTTTACGTATGCTTTGACTGCGTTGAAATGCAATGGGTTTTTTTATAATTTTGTTGCTAAACGATGTTGGCAAGTGCATCATGTTGAAAATTTCTCCAACAAGTCTCTCTTGATCGACCAGCAAATTTCGCGAAGTTTCCAGGAACTTTTTGCGAGTAAACGGTAAAACGAAAATCTCAAGGTGATTTATGAAGCTTGATTGTTTGTGAAGCTTCGAATATTTGTTTGAATTTAGCGTCCAAGTCGTTTTTTTTCTGGCACATATACGCCGCATTTATGCGACAGATTTTCTTGAAAGAGGTGGTAGTTATTTTGTGCGTCGCTCGCTGAAACTCCAAAGCATTGCTGATTATGATCGGTAATTGTTTTGCGAGCAAATTTAGCCGTAAGTCATACCGTGGATATATTGCTGTTGCACTTGTGAAGATGCAGATGGCTTATAGTGGTGTCGCAAATCGTAATGAATTTGCTGAACTTTTCGTCACTTACACATTTATACGTTTGTTTATTTACATTAATAACACTTTCTTCCACCGATTTTTAAATGAAGTATGTTAAAGTGTCCTGCAGTTCACATGTTACTTTGTTATCTCGTAGTATATTATGGATTATTTAATGAGGAAAGTTGTTTTAAATTCAAAGTTCATTTTCTCACGACTTCCTGCTGTCCGCTTCAATGAATCGAGCTAATATTGTATAACAGTTACAGCAGGCCAGCTGCGTAGACCACATTTCCATCATGTGAGGCTGCTGATATGGTGACGCAATTTGAAAGGATAAGATATCGTTTTGAAGGAGTACAGAATAGCTACAATAAGCTGACTTATTTAGGATTGTCCAATTCATGAGATCCTTCGGGAGGATACATGACTACTGTAATGCAAAAAATGTCGGAAAAAGCTTTAATGATTCATGAGCGCTGAACTTCTGAGATATGTAAGATATATAGCGCACTCACTGTGTTATTTGTGCCAACATAGCGCACCCACTGTGTTATGTGTGCCTTCTAAAATGGACTTTGGTTTATAAGATGGGAACGTTTGCACTTGTTAACTTCGATTAGAGAGATGGAGCCCCAATGAGTTCCTCTTCTGCAACGACAGAACTCCCTGACATTTTCTGATCTTGCGAACGCCATCGTGCTCTTTTCAACGTTCGCCTTTCTTCCTTGGTACTGTCGATAGCAACTTCGTTTCTCGAGTCTTCCGCTAGGGTTAGACATCCTGCTTTCTTTAAGATTTTGAGGAAGCGACTCGCGACAAATCCAATTCACCAAAAGTGCGAAATTCTCGGTTTCTTCTGTGTCCAAACCTAGATGCAAGTTGGGGAGGAAGTTAGAATAGTTTTATAGGTTAGAATCCAATTCACCAAAAGTCTAAAATTCCCAGTTTCTTCTATGTCCAGATCTAGATGCAAGTTTCGGGGGAAGTTGGAATAGTTTTATAGGTTATCTCAGTCGTTTGAACCTTACGCAATTTGATCGCAAAGTTTCTTACTACAGTCAATAACGTACAGATTTCGGTTTCGAGTTAGATTCACAAATTTTGGTCAAAATTAGCTGTTTGTACAATTTGTTCGAAGCTGAGAGGAGATACTGCTAAGTGCGGAACCGCAAAAATCTCACTTAATAGGTCGTTTCGGCTCACCTTGAAGATGTTATGCCTATGTTTTCCAACTTTAATAGTCTTTCTTTGGGCATGTGCTGGCTACGCTTAATGCGTTTCCCACTCAATTCCCTTTTGTCTAATGTTGGGTCACTGTTGTGATGAATTGTATCAAGAAAAAAAATGTTAGCTACTTTTCGCACAAACTACTCTCACACACACTACCTGAATTCGTTAAAAAGCATTCGTCACTTCAACATTTTTTTCGTCTCTTCTCAGTGAATACGTAAAGCCGTTGCAATTTGTTTATGTGGTCCATGGGAGTGAATGATGCAAGATCAACAGTTGGCCAACGATCGGTCGCGAGTGGGGGCACAAAAATGAATGCTGTTCGTTGGATGATGGCGCTTTTGCACCTTATTGCCATTCAGCCAGCACATCGCAACTAAGCAATTGCATATGCGCCAAAATACCTTCAAATGAGCGCTCATCGAGCACAACTCGTTGAACAGAGGATGGGTAATATGGGATTTTTGCTGCGCCAGCACTGTGCGGTTAGTTGTTCACTATAGCAATAAAGCGAACCAGCATGTTCCCGTAAAATTAGGTTTCTATGAGTGCAAAATATGGGCCTTCATTTTTTCATGTAATTCGCATAAGTGACTGAGTGACAGAAGTTTTGAATTCGCCGGGTGGAAAACAAGTGAAGTGCTGACCTTTATTGATTTTTTTCGACCAGGAAAAGCCAGCACATGATATGCGCTCATTCAGCTTGACTTGTTACCTACGGCGCTTTGACGTTCTGGCTCTTGAGCCGTCAACCATTCCTTCAGTGACCAGCTAAGGTCCTAAGAGAATTTTTACGAAGCCCTCGCAGTCGATTGGTTCGGCAAAGATAGCGCTTGGTCCGTGTCAGGTATTAGAAAGTCGGAAAGAGCTTGGGAAATCCGAGGAAATCAGCCATTAAACCGGATATTGAATCGTTTTTTTCGGTGAAGTGTTTTCTGAATGTCCTATTATTTCTCGAAACAGTAGAAATGATTCAAAAGGCTAGCTTCCTCTGCGTTTGCTAATCATTCGAAATCGAAATTTCAAGGAGCTTTCCTTGATCATCATGAAAATTATTCGGATCGTCTAACTCCAGTCGCGCTTATGAAACGTTCATGTGAAAACTTACCTAATCTAGATCATAGGTTTCACAAGAACCTTGCTGCAGCTTGGCGACCGAATTATATGAGCATCACTAAAATATCCGGAACGTCTCCCTCAGCATTTCGTTTGTTTTCACTATTTTATTTTGGAAGCTTTCTTGACGGTGAATTTATTTATTTCATGGAAATCAGCTCCATGAAATACATTGACACATTGCAAAATTTGACTCAGATTACCGTTGTGTAAGGAAATAGGTCAACAGTTAACGCAGCATGCGATGCAATTTCTCACAATTGGCTTTGCCTTTTGCAGCACTGTAGAGGCTTTTGAAATGTTTCTTTGTTTTTCTGCGAAAGCAGAGCGAGAAGAGTAACTTCTTATCTTTTTTTTTAGTTTAGTTGGAGGCATTACATCGTTCCTCCGTAAACGAAATGAAACACTGCTTGGCAAAGTTGATGCCGTCAGAGTTTGTTTTCGCTTGGACGACGAAGTGCAGAGTAGCCTAAAAATAGCACAAGCTCAACAAAACAAAACGTTAAAGTAATCATCTTTTCGAACGTATTTTTTTGCCTATGCATATTCTGTTCACATTGGTGGATAGTCCGTAGTATTCGCATGCTGTGCAGTGCAAATATGGAAGTGGTGCTCTAAGCCGGTTATGAAGTTCATAAACGTTGCTTGTATATTCGCAGTAGAGGCATGAGGTTAGCGAATCACGCAGCGTTCTCGATTTGTTTGCAGTTTCTGTAATGTGTGGAGCAAAGATGTTCAATGTCGTTAATTGCGTAAAGAAATCACAGTTAGATGTTATTTTGAGTGAAGGAAACCTGTGGAATGGAATTTTCAAACGTTATACACAAAAATGAACGAAACTGGCTGCTTTCAAAAATAAAAGGTTTCTCCGACGTCTTGAATAATTTTATGACCTACGGTCGAGAAGCATTGCTAGCCAAATTTTGCACTACGTTAACGGCAAAAGAGGTTAAACGCTACACGATAAGTGTAGAGCTTTTAGTATGGCATGGTTACACAAATGTGGGCGTATAGTACGTACTTTTCAGCTTGTAGCCTCATTCATTGGCTAGCGATATTTCAAAATCTCGTTCGATCGTGCCAGTTTTTTTTGCGTTGAATCCGATTTGCTGTTCTTGTCGTCTAAAAGCTTACGTGTCAATAAAATAGGATATGTGAGGTGCACTTCGTTGATTGTAAAAAGTGCATTTTCAAAAAGGGAAACGTACTCGAAATCATTCTCTAATTAGTGAAGCGTCGGACCTCCTCCTTTCTTGCGCAACACTTTATCCTCTTGAATTCTTTTACCCATATGCACTTTTTTTTTCATAATTTCTTCTAAACGCTAAATGTTCCGCGTAAAATTCCGACCTTTTTCTTCCGGTTTTTTTTTCCATATATTCCGTATTGAAAAGGGAGAATTTTTTTTGCACCCGCTACGGTAACCTGAAAGCATCGAATGCAAAAAGAATATTGAAATGATACAGCCCATTGGAACGATAACTCTTTGGTTTGCACACTTTTCATTTGAGTATTACTGATGAAAGCAACAGTGCAAAATAGCTGATGCAAACAAGAGTTTTTTCATGACAAAAAAACATTTCAGCCTTTCTGCAAACAACCAAAAAGCCCAGCAAAGCTAACAACGAGGCATTCTTTCTTTCCCTGCCCGTTACTATAAGGCGAAGACGCATAGTGCAATTCAGCGATGTTTGAAATTTGAGATGATGAATCTTGATACTATCGAAAAGTTTTCGATGCGCGACGTTCTCTTGTTGTGCTTAATACGTTGATCTTGTGGCGATGCAGAGATGGCGAATCGCTCAACCGTATCGGGCAGATAGCTACTATTTTGCGAGTTTTTTGTTCGACTGATGTAGGGCGTTTGGACGGTCACTGAAGTAATGGTGCAATGATTCGTTTATGGCACTACAATAGCCCTTGATCTATTCCTTTGTTTTCGGCAATTTTTCAGGTTGGTTCCTTGGAATTTTTCATATTTTGCCCATCAGGTAATTTCCCACCACTGTTTAGGCACCGCTTGCGTCACTTGAGACGAACTTCTCCGCCAGACGAGTATGATGACAGCCGTTATTCTTCTGATCAATTTTAGCTTCAAGCCATGCACTAAGGATAAGAAATAGTTGCGCGGTTTCGGGACGGTTACCTCTCTCACTGACAACTTATAATGCAGCACATATGGTATGCTGATATAATGAAAGCAGCACATAAATATGGTATGCTATTCCCATTCGCACGGTCATTGCATGGTTGCACCATGGCAAAGATATATATTATGTTCGACTGATGTAGGGCGTTTGGACGGTCACTGAAGTAATGGTGCAATGATTCGTTTATGGCACTACAATAGCCCTTGATCTATTCCTTTGTTTTCGGCAATTTTTCAGGTTGGTTCCTTGGAATTTTTCATATTTTGCCCATCAGGTAATTTCCCACCACTGTTTAGGCACCGCTTGCGTCACTTGAGACGAACTTCTCCGCCAGACGAGTATGATGACAGCCGTTATTCTTCTGATCAATTTTAGCTTCAAGCCATGCACTAAGGATAAGAAATAGTTGCGCGGTTTCGGGACGGTTACCTCTCTCACTGACAACTTCGATATAATGAAAGCAGCACATAAATATGGTATGCTATTCCCATTCGCACGGTCATTGCATGGTTGCACCATGGCAAAGGATATATATTAACTATCTTAAAGACTAATTTGGTAATTAGGCCCAGTACGATGTCAGTACTTTAAACACACATGATTATGAGACGTGACAGAAAAAAACTGAGTTATTGACCAGTAACTGACTGCAGTATCGTGTTGTATTTGACGGTTTGGTGCTCTAAATTTGTTGATACAAAAACAGCTTCTCTTGCGTTGCAGTTATAGCTCAATCAGCATATGCCGCATGCGATCAAACATGATTTCAACGATGGCAATAATTAAGAGCACTGTTTATGCATATTCGGGGTGAATTAAGCAGTTATTTCCGTGATGCTTTACTGCAACAGCTCACAAATAGTGCAGCTAATTTTACATTATTAATGATATGAATGTGGAATTTTTAGTTTTTCATAATTCCTCACTGAACTACAACACAATTTTGCTTTTCACTTTTCCCTAAAAATTTTTGCTTATCTCCAAGAGGAACCAGTGCTCATCTGCCGAAGGTAGCGTTCATTGCGGGAGGGGAGGGTGGGGGGAGAGGCAGGAGGGAGACGGTGGCTTTTATCGAAGTTGGACATTTGTTCGCGGAAGCATTTCGATTCTGAGAGTGTGAAATGAAGTGTTGACAGACGTCAAATGAGTGTGCTGAAGTTGAATCATGAATGCCAATTTTGTGCGCCTTTCATTTGAAGCACAAACTGATACTACTGACAGCAGCATCTTTTTCCAAAGTATTAGCTCAAAGTTTTGCACAATTCGGCATGCTTGAAATCGTACCACTTGAGCTGCTATTTCGTTGCGCTACTTAGGACGTGCGTTCCACGTGTCTAGCAAGCGTAGAAATCCAATTTAGTTTGCTAAAATTTTTATTGATCGCAAAACAACTTGTAAAGGAGGCTATCGCTCAAACAGCGAATTTTTTCCGCTTAAAAATGAAGCCGTTAATTGTGGAATTGACCCGCGACTGAAACGTTGCGGGTCAATGCGTTCGTTAACTCTCACGTACTGGAGATGCCGAACGTGCTGCAAATGTCGCGTTTTTGTGACCATCTCACTTGTCAGCTCCCCAAAAGTTTCTGTTTTTCAAATTGCATATCTGCCATCAACTGCATATCTGCCCCACTATGAAACTGGAGATCGACGGAGCTTACGTCGGCTAACGGTGCTGGAAGGTGGGGTGGGGGAGAGGTGGGAGGCGTACCCAAGTAATTCAATCCATAATGGCCAGCATTTCTTGAGAATCTTGTGGAGTGCCTCCAAAAAAATGAGAAATAGTTGTAAAAACAAGAAAAAATTCTCAAAAATGTTCACTCATTCGCAGAAACACAATTTCTACATTTCGCTTAATAATCTTCAGGAAGTTTTGAAAAGTGGACAGCTTTTATTTTTGGATCTGCCAGAAGAGCTGGCGAAGAGCAAAAATGAAATTCAGATTGACAAAAATGAAAAATTCAGAAGGTTATTGAATTTGCTGCAAGTCCTTTTTAATCTCAGATCAAATTTTAACAATTACTATTGTTGGAATATGAATTTGGAATCACCATACCTGTATGGTTTTGGTTGAAGAAGCGCTTAGTTGGGCAAAGTTATTTCGAGAGAATGGCAACGTAGAATGTAGGCGATGGTAATAGTAAAGCTGCTTTCGGAAAGGATCTGAGTGGAAGTTATGAACTGTCTTGTGTAAGTCGAAAGCAAACAATTTTTTAGTTTGGAACATTGTAGGCAAATTTCTTATTTCGCAATGTGGAGCTCACATGCATACGAATTTCGTCCTGCCAGGGTTTCTTTAAGTTAGGTCTACAAGACATATAGGGTGATTCCTGCAAGATATCAGGTTAAACTTGTTGTCTCATCCAAACATTGGTGTTGGCGAATTTTCAAAAATACTCCTCTTTAGCCACCCATAGCACTTCCTAATATGTAGGCTTGGTTGTCTGGAAAGCCACCGATAGGAGATTGTCAATTACGTACTAATTATACGTAATGCATAAGAGGCCGATATTCTACCATCCCTGACGACAGGCAAAAGCATTAATTAAAAAGCGCAGCTACGATAGTGACGTTCCCAGTTTGCGCATCGGCTGACCTATATCTCAAGGTAAAATCATATTTTTGACTCGTTACTTCGGTCGCACAAACAAATTACCAAACCTAATAAATTTTAGTTGCAGCTGTGCGTATGAAGCTCATGAAAATCATAAAGTTCTTGAACGACAGAAGCGCATGAAAAGATTCACAGATTCTGCGCTTGGCGAAGCATGAATGGTAAACCCGGAAACAATAAATCGTTGGTAGCATTGCAATGACATAACCATTACTATACAACATTCTCACCTACTTTGCATACTTTACCCTCAAAAGCGTTAACTGTTCTATTAAGTAGGTTTTGCTAGAGTCACAAATCCTATTAACGCGTTATTTCCGTAGTGTTTACCTGCTATTTTCTTTTCAATGCTCCATGCAACGTATATGCGCGAGCAGTAATGGTAAATTCTCAAGAAGGACGGAAATTTTCATCCAAAATTCATGCAGCGGCGATCGCACAATATCGTTAGCGGTGTCATGATGTCTCAGGTAATTATGAAAAGCGAAAATTGATACGCTCTTACATTTTAACCACAAAATTCATTGATGATCAAAGTGATTAACGCCATTAGAATTTTCATTAAATCGCTATAGGCAGAAGCGCACAAGGGCATCAGGAAGTGATTTTGAGCTGAGTAGAAAGAGTGGATGAGTCATGTGCGGAACATCTTTTTGGTTAGGTTTTAAAAGTAACAAATTCTTTTACATGAAAATTTTAAAAAGAAATCCTAAGTGCAATCAAATATGCATTCGAATAAATTAGAAACTTGTTAATGCTGGCGGAAACATTTTAAAGGGAAATGCGTTTGTTTGTTGTTGGGCGTTAGCAGCAGTTTTTCGTCCATTTTTGGTGTTTTTTTTGTTGCTACTTTTGGCTTACCTACTGTTTATGCTGTCAGCTTTATTAGCTTGTTTTGACCGTCACACGATTGTCAAAAAGCGGCCTCATGTTGTTGGCGCACAGTTCGGCTCTACACGATTTGAATGCTTGCAATGCCTGGATGAGTCCATGAATAACTGTGATGCCAAGAAAGTGAAAATAGTTACGTCTTCAAAGGATCCGAACGATGGCAACAGCCGTAGGTTTTATTCAATTCAATTTTTTTGCAAGCACTTCAGCCGTACTCTAATCACAGTTATTAGAGCGTGGCTTTAAAAAAAACAGCTTGCGTACTCTTGCTTCGAGGGGTATTTTTAAAGTGCAGAAGATTCCAAGTGATTGAAGAAAATTCCATGCAAACAACAACGAAATGGAGAGACCGTTCGAGAAATGCAATGTATTTTTCAATTTTCCAATGAACGAGCCGCTCTCACTGCGAAGTTGTGGCTAATGTTTCAGAGAAGTTGATCGAGTTTTACAGCAAACCGTTTGCCCATATGAAAACTCTTACCAGCACATCCAGTGCATTTGCTTTCCCGTTTTATTTCTGCCATCTTTTTCTTCGAATCCGTTTTCATCATGTCGAATAACCTCGAAAACAACAGTGGCCCGTCAACGCAAGTAATGCACTATCTGCATTGAAAGTCTGGTCGATGTAATTTGGTGGCATATGCGCCGATCTAATTAGCGTGATGTTCTTCAAGGTTAAAAAGAGGAAGATCTTTCTGTACTTATTTTCAATAAGAAAGCGTGAGTTCCTTCAACTAAAGAAAGCAATCAGTCAGTCATATGTACAGTTCATAGCAGTTCTGTGTTCGACGAAAAAATAAAAGTCGAACTTAGACATGCCAGTGAGGAAACATTGCCTCAGCGGTTTTCCATTCGTCACACACATTTCGCAGTTTAGAAATTTTACTCGTTCTTCCGTATCTGCCTTTGTGCACCACTGCAACGTTCGATTTACAAAGCGCGCTGCTCCACCTGTCATTTTGCGTGTGCGTGTGCGTGCGTGCGTGCGTGTGTGCGCGTGTGTGTGCGTGTGTGTGTGTGCGTGTGCGGGTGTGTGTGCGTGTGTACGTATATGTGTTAAGAAACTCGTTTCGTGTTAATTTGCCCTTTTCTTTCACATTGCTTAACTTCGATAAAAATTATCGAAGTTCAGCAATGTGGAAGAAAAATTCGTGTGCATTCAAGCGGCCAGGATGCCTGCTTCAATAATTGGTACAGACAAAGAAAGAATTCGTATTGAACTGTGAAAGCGGTTGATTTGGTAGATGAGTTTGCAAAGCTTATGTTGTTTGATTTGGTAGATGAGTTTGCAGAGCTTATGTAGTTTGATTTGGTAGATGAGTTTGCAAAGCTTATGTTGTGCCATCCTCTTTGCACGCATTTCCCTTCTTTGCTCAATTTTCTGGATCACCGTACGAGTGTTATTGAAATGTTCAAAATGGAAGAATGAAATATGTTCGATAAGGGCACGTTTTCTTGTCAACTCTTTAGCGAAGTCCTCTAATTTTTCGTCTCCTCCCAACATTCGTTTGGCAGGCATTGATTGTATTGTTTACCTCGATCTCCATTGGGGGAATATGGAGGATAATTTATGTCCAAGAGAAAATATGCATGAAATTTTGCGTTTATTTTTCTTCTTTAATATATTCAATGTTCATTTAACCTATGAAGCTTTGCTCATTACCTAAAAATATTTGTTTTTTCTGTCCGTTTTGAAGTGGCATCATTGAAGGCGTAATAGATTGGGCGCGAGTTATGCGCCTAAATGAAAGTTTCATAAGATGCAATAACCAAATTCCGCAGTTTTCGTGTCTCTCGATTTCTCAATCTTGATATATTGAGTAGTTGTAATTGTTTTTGCCGTTTTGATATTTCGGTACGAAATGCTATGATCATCTCATTTCGATGTTGAAGCTGTTCGTTATTAGCTTATAAAAACAAATCCTGATAAAGTAATACGAACGGCTAATAAGCTAATTAGCTAATAACGCTATATGTCTTAGGGAAATTGAAAAAAAAGAGTGTACGTTATGTTCTTATTAAAAAATAAAGGTGAAGTTAATGTTTGAATTGCTGTGATCCAAGAATACACTTAATGTCGCAAACGTTTTTCTTTAGCTGGTTGAGTAGAGCTGCAGACAAGCATATCAATATGAAAGTATGGACTCCTGCGGCCTACTTTTGTTTGTTGTCATGCGAAGCAGTGCAAGACAGTGCAAATCGACGCTGCAATAAAATTCTTCTATTTTATTGGTGGTATAGTCAGTGATCTGTGCGACGGAATTATGAGATCGCCAAAAAAAAAACGCATAATAGTACTAGAGCATAAAAACAAATCCTGATAAAGTAATACGAACGGCTAATAAGCTAATTAGCTAATAACGCTATATTTCTTAGGGAAATTGAAAAAAAAGAGTGTACGTTATGTTCTTATTAAAAAATAAAGGTGAAGTTAATGTTTGAATTGCTGTGATCCAAGAATACACTTAATGTCGCAAACGTTTTTCTTTAGCTGGTTGAGTAGAGCTGCAGACAAGCATATCAATATGAAAGTATGGACTCCTGCGGCCTACTTTTGTTTGTTGTCATGCGAAGCAGTGCAAGACAGTGCAAATCGACGCTGCAATAAAATTCTTCTATTTTATTGGTGGTATAGTCAGTGATCTGTGCGACGGAATTATGAGATCGCCAAAAAAAGCGCATAATAGTACTAGAGCACGATATAAACCTATCAGAAATACATTTTTAAGTGGGAAGTAATTTCTTTTCACGAATACCAGGTTTTCTTCATAAAATTCCCTTCATCTCATATGGCCACTCAAAAAAAGATATTTGAAGGTTTTTCTCCTCCGATAGGTTTTCGTTAGTCAGCCGACCGAAAAAAAGTCCCATATGCAATCCTCCTAATTCACTGATTGTTTCACAGCACTAGAACGCCTCGACCTAACCTCATATTCATGTAGTTCACAAACTGCAAAAGTTTGTAATGCTCGACGAGAAACGTCGGTGGATTTTCTTTAATCTCTTGTTGATTGTTGACAATGAAGCATCTTTGTTATGTTTAAACGAAGTTCATATTGTTGTTCGCAAAGAAAGACCACTTAATGCTACCCTCTTGTCGGAAAATGACAACAGAAAATTTGATTTTGTCATCCGGCTTGCTCTCTTCTGGAGATCCTCCCTTTAGCTGCGCCCATTTACTGCTTCACATCGTGCCCATCGATGAGAATTGCTTGCACATATTCTGCTGGATCTGCAATGTGTTTATGCGCTGTAGGTAAATTTCGCAGTTTACAAAGCAGACTTCTTGTTCACACGCATATTAAACGTTCGTGTCAGCCTGTATGGTAGTTTCAACTAGAGAAGCGCTCATGCTATG
Organism: Toxocara canis; assembly: GCA_000803305.1. Classification (NCBI taxonomy): domain Eukaryota; kingdom Metazoa; phylum Nematoda; class Chromadorea; order Rhabditida; family Toxocaridae; genus Toxocara; species Toxocara canis. The sequence goes on along the minus strand of JPKZ01002488.1, from coordinate 161,796 downwards.
GCTATAAAAATTATTGAACGTATTCTGCATCCAGCACATCAGTCCATATATCCAGTTTCAGTCCATGAGCGATTAGGAAACTTGCTCGCATTTTGATACCGACCTGATTGTGTGCTTTATTAGCCAAGACGCAAAATAATAAAATCTTAATATGCATGGGCGGTCGAGTGGAATAAAATCCTATGTTTTCCTCATTTGCGAGGCGTTCATGAACGCGAATGGTTTGATGGGTGAATCATCAAGACGAGTAACTTGTAGTTCAAAAGGCACCCATTTCTACGTTTTCTTTTCCGGTTGCGTCTAGAATTTCGTAAGACTGCGGATATAATAGTAAAAATCGAAAATGGAAGACGACCAGTTGGGTGCACTTTTGCAACCTATCCACTTCGCAGGCATTTTTAAGATGATTTTTGTTCTATTCTGGACAATTAAGTTTGCATTCTGTTTTCAACCTATTCTGGACCATTCTTAATTAAGTTTGTCAGTGTACAAAATTTTGTTATGCTTTGATACCCGGAAATATTTGCTTGTTAAAAATGAAATTCACTCAATTCGCTAGCATTGTTCTTCATTTTGCACGACTATTTTCTGAAATAACACGAAAAAGTGTAGTACTAACGTGTTTCGGTGTAATGGTAGATGCCTGTTAGGAGGCAGATGCGTTTTGGTGACGAAACAGCCAATTGAGATAGTTCGCGAACTTTGATTTTGTTTCGTTGTTCAAACACACGTATAGCAGATTACTTCGTAAGTCTGAAAGTCCCATTTTTTATGCAGTTGCTATTGGTGTTTGGGTCTGCGACAGCTATTAATGTCTGTTTGTTCCCAGCAACTGTTCTTCGTTTTCATCACCTCAGACTTATACAGGTTCGAAGCATGCAGGTGTTTGATGAGTTCAGTAACATGGAACTGTGAAAATCCGATTTTTATTGCACTTGTCATTCTGCCCGTCTTTCATTTTTATGGACCCTATACTAGTAAGACGTTGTTACGGATTATTAAAGCCTACTTCGAGCCATGGATATGTGAAATTTTTTCGACGTTTAGTTCCAGGAAGACAGGAGGGAAAAAAGTCAAAAAAATTTTTTGAAAATCAGAAGCCTCAAGCCGTTTCATCCGTTGAATTCTCGTAGTTTTTTCCGGAATTGAAGGGGTGTAGTATAAAACATTTTCCGATGCTAATTCTATTTCACCTTAAGTTTCGTCGCACACAGCTTAGGGACGTCTAATTGTCGATAGCGGGTGAACAGCTGTTTGTCAACTATTGATAATAAGCGGTCACAGCAAATCTTAATCATATGAAATCTGCACTCTAGCGCCGACAATCCCTCCTGTTTGCGAGAATCAGTGGTGAAATTTGATACCCTCCTCCCCTCAAAGGAACGGGAAGGGATGGAAGAATAGGAGCGGAGACGGAGTGGAAATTATTTCCTGCTTTTTGAATCAGTGCTCTTCATAAGAGAATAGCTTCCCCTCCCTCTGGTTCCACCTTCCTTCCCTCGCCGCAGTTTTATTTGACCTGTTTTTTTCTCCCATCTTAGTCCAGCTGTTATTGGTAACTGAAGAATTTCAGAAAAAAAAACCGAACTCAGAAAAAATGCAATTTATGACCAGCCGTGCTGGTAGCATTGATGGCTTTCCAAACAGACTTGGTTCATGTTGAAACCCCGACTCGCCGGAACACTTGTATAGTTTACTGCTTTTTTGTCAATACAGTAGTGTTCTCTCCTCGACGTTATCACTTGAATAAGCGAAACGCTTTATCATCCATCTATATGCTGTCGTTTGATGCAATCAGAGAGGGCGAAAAGAATAAAGCACTCATAAACAGAGCACACTAAAATTATTTTCTCGTAACCATACGGATCCGAATTGATGTCATCAAATGGTAGCACCTTTCAAGTCCGTCATATGATTGTACTTCCCTTCCTGTGTTTATCCGTTTTATTCGTCCATTGTTTACATCACATTATCTCTAACGACGTTTCTTTCGGCACTTTCCAATCTTCCCGTGTTCGTTTTGTCAGTTCATTATCTGCAATATCTATTGCATTCTATGTTTTCATTCATCTAATTCAACTTTTATAGCTAGGTGCTCACACTCCATACGCACATTTCGAGTACTGATATCAAAACACGCTGTGAATTCGTTCTACTCATAAACAGCGCTTGCATCGTTGGCGCGGTTACCGAGGCATTTCTTTATGCCACTTTCTTTGATACTGCATCACTTCGAATCTTGATCATCAGATTCCTTTGTAGTTGTTTTACTGATTGACGAAAGCGTTGCACAACGGAGGAGCATTCATGTGGCTTCTCCATTCCTTTTCTTTCCGCATTTCCTCAACTCAATTACAGAAAAACAGAGAACGTCCTCGCCTGTGATCATTTGCGTCTGCGCCAAAATCGAGCTATGAAGGGAGCCAAATGATGAATTGTATGGGAAAACATTTATATTTCTCAGATTTCCGCTTTCGACTTGCATTCGTTTTGCTTCCGAGATCATGAGATCATGTTACATTTACCACTTAATTGTTCTACTAATTCGTTGTGTTGGTTTGAGGGTTTGAGTGTTTGTTTAGCAATAAAGTTTCATTGAATTTTTTGCAACCCTATTCAGCTTTAGCCAAATTTGGTGTAGTCGCAAACAAATTGGCAATGAGAAAAGTGGGGCCAAAAAGTGTGTCTTAGTCGGAAATCGAAAATGCATCAAGATCGGAAGCATAGCCGGAAGATTCATCGGATATAGGCTTGGTGTGTTAAAAAGGAAAACGAAACGGGAACAAATTAGACGTATCAAATGGACATGATTTTAGGAATTTCTTTACAGTGCCCTTGCTCGGCTGCTTTTATGATTTCAGTTCAAAACAATCACCTTGAAGTTAATGTTTTCCCTCAGTCCAGCATCCTCATAAAATGAGAAAAACGGCATTTTTTTTTCTTTTGTGAAATTCCTTCTATCGCAGATTCTGTTCACAACAAAGCGAAGTTAAGGAGTCTTATGAATTGATGGCAATTCGCGCAACGATTCAATGCTTTACGAGATAACTTTGAATTGTGTGCTAATTTTAGCGGTGTATTCAATGTCGCATAAATTTCTTGTTGTTGGCGCGTTTGCGTGATGGAGCCAGTTAATTCAGACTCACTCATTTTATTTGCTCCTTATTTGAGACCATTTTGAAAGTTCTAAACGAAATAATTGAATTCTGTTCCATTGCGACCGTTTCATTGCGTTCAGTTGGGCCAATATTAATTATTTTGAAACAATTTTCTGCATGCTATTATCTTTAAGCGGAATGACCATGGTAGTGAAATGTGTTACGAACAAATTCCTAAATTCATGCTTTCGCCGATCCCTGCTCTCCTTCCCCTTCGCGCTCATCCTGTTTTTCGTGTCTCTGAATTCATGAGATTGACGAATTCATTAGGATATGCGTGGGGGGGGGGGTGGAAGGTGAGAGGAGGGAGAGGAGAAGGAGAGAAGGCATGGTGTGCCTAGGCATTTTCTTTGTGCGAGGAAATGAGAGGCTCTGAGCGGATGTTTGACAGAATCGATAGACAGCAATTTTCGTGTTCCTAGGAACAGCTCGCCTCATTTACCTTCAGACCATTTGCTATCCTACCTTGCTGCGCTAGGATCGCTGGCCTCGAGATTTACGCCCCTAAGGAGCAGGTCACTTAACTGTTTGGGGTGCAAGAGGGAGGCGGAAGAGGAGGGAGGGGAAATGCAAAACGGCTATCGCTTGATTTGCAATATTTTATTTTTATAACAAATTATAAGAGAGTTTCGCTGTCTGTCTAATTGCGGTTCGGTTAAAAATGTAAGAAAAGTAAGTATAAAGGTGGGTATATTTCAGTGAAAAGCTACTTCCATTTATGGTTGTTAGCGGTTAATTTGAGAGCTTCTCCTGTTCGCTTATGCGTAGACATTGAGCGTCCCATCAACTGCATTATTCTTCGATAATTCAACTGTTTTTTTTTTTCGGACAGCATTGTTACGTTTATAATACATATTTATAATACATAAGCAGAATCGTTAGCGTCTGAAACGTTGAGACGTTGAGCCCTCGGCTAGCAGAATAGCGTAAACAGCTGTTGCAGCTGCTGTATCATGTGCTCCTATACTACGCATGCACAAATGCTTTGTTGATATGAAGTTTGGAAATGCGTCCCCGATATTAAGTTCCGTGATCTACGTTTTCAGCAAAAGGCAGTAAACATAAGCTGCTGGCACTCTGTGAATTGCCCATATAGCTAGCGCACTTTATTAATGTTCCCGACACGACGGAAATAATCCGTACACGGCAATGCATTCTGAGCCAAAAAACGCCCATGAAGATGCCGCTGACTATGAACGCCATGCAACTATCAGTATTAAGCTCAGACAAAGATTCCAATAATTAAGACAGAAGAGAAACCTCACTTTCAGCCAGTGAAAGCGTAGTGAGCCGCCCGGTGAATCTTCCCTTCTGCACACACCTATAGGCTTTTCATAGCCGTAGAAAAAGACTTTTAAGAATCATGAGCTGTCTGTCCTCTCTGCCAATCTGAAGCAATGCCGTCGAGTTGGTAGTTACAAAAAACGCTGCGGGACTTTGTAATGGTCATCTCATTTGATTCAGTTGATCAGTTCCATGAAGTTGTTTTAATTGCTGCACAAGCAGCACCCTACACGCAGTCGGATTCAATTCTCGATTATTATAGGATTTCGACTAGCTAGAAAGAGAATTCAATTCGAAGGTGAGAATGAGTTTAAAGGTGGCCGGAGCATTTGTGCTTGCCATAGAACTGCATTTCTGGAGTGGATGAAAGCTAGGACGATTGAATGCATAGATTTGGCGTCCAAAGAGTGGTGTAAGTATGAGGGAAATTGTATTGTTTCAGAATGAAAGGCCAGGGGATTGAATTTGGTTTCCCAGCTTCCATGGAATGTACCTTGAGGGAGAAGTCTTTTATCCACATTTTCCGTTCCTTCGACCAGTCTTTTTTCTCCGCGTGATTAACAATATGCTGTTAACGAGATCAACGGAAGTCGTTGTTCCAAGAATTCAACATCACAAAATGTACACAAGGGTAGAACGAATTGGTTTTTTTTTTGCTTTTTTTGCTTTTTTTTCCTAATCACAATTTTCATTTTGTAGCAACGGATACAAACGCATACGGCGCGATCACTGACTGATTTAAAGCGTAAACTAACAGCCTGATTAAAAACGGTGATGGGAGCTTGTTTTTTTTGCCAGCCATCAATGATAAGCGGTTAGCCACTGAGGTGTTGGGCAATTCTCTTGTACTGTTTCCGTCCTCAGCTTGTCAAACTGATACAGTATCTGTTTTTGCATTGTATTTGAATCGCTTAACAGCACATTTGGGAGATATTTTGCTGAGAACAAACTGCTGAGTTGAATCATTTCCTCTGTGCTTTAAGTAATTAGCTCGAAAGAGTAGAACCTGTATTTTTTTCCATTCGGCCGGATTAGCATAGAGAGGATGAGGGGCGGGTGGTCCTCGATCGCCAAGTTGCGTACGTTATCAGTGGAGGAATTGTGTAGGCTTTATTTATTTTGCCTGTATTATTAAATGAAAAAGTTCCGTTTGGTTCGTCTCGAATCGAGAATGGCCATTTCCAGTGTTCACTTTTTCGGAGACCAATCTCGAAATCGCTAGAAAGGGGTTATCGAGAATTCTGTAAGTCTCGCTATTACGTCTTATATCGTCGACCGTCTCCGGTTTTCCTCGTTTTTTGTCGAGCAACGAATGGAACCAAGATTGGGCCATGGTATCCACACTGTGCAATCAAAATTTCTCTCTACACTATGTAGGGGATACAAGTGGGAAAAAAGATGCAGGAAGGAACGCGAGATGAGAGGTAAATCATTCACGTGCCCTTGGAGTCGTATTCATGGGTCGAATCCACCCGAAATCGTGTTGTGTACTCCACGTGGTGAGTCATAGATTTCAGCGTCCCTGCATCTTCTGCACCACTATATAGTGGCGTTTAATAGGGAGGAGGGCGTAGGGAACCTGCAAATGAGAACCGCAGTGTCTCATTTACGGGCTAAATGGTAACGAAGTGGTATGGCCGGGTCGTTTTCGCTGACTGAAAGTTTTTACAGTATTACACAGTTTTTGTGTACCAAGGGCGCTCTAGCTTCCGCTCTCCTCATACTGATTGGCTTGAAACGAAGGTGGTGTGGGCTTACAGGTAGACTCAGTGCTGTCAGGAAATATATGTCCATCGGGCGTCGTTACTTCATTTTGCGTGCTTTAGCAGCCGTACAAAGTTCTAAGCACATTGCCAGCCGTGCTTGGGGCTAGGGTCGTTGGCGTTGTGAAGCGAGCGAGTGCGATCCGATGCGAACACAATCCCTTAAATGTTAACTAGGCAAAATGAGCTGCGCATCGAGTATGGCTTATGTGTTAGCTAAACACTAGAATTTCATCGCTGAACTGTTTAGAAGCTTGTGGCATGATGCTAATGAAGAAAAACTTTAACACGTGTTGGTTGAGTAAGAACAAACACAAGCGTATTTCAATGCTCTACGAGAATTCTATAACAGCCAGTTGTTGTAGACTTTTTTTTTTTTTGCTGATAATCAAGCTGTGAAACTTGTAAACGATGCAAACAAATAAACAGTAGACAACTAAGCAAAATACTTATTGACTTACAAACGAAACTTTATAGTTTGCTTTTTTTTGTTCAATTCGTTTTTTAACAGCAGTTGTCTACGGTGACGCATTGAAAAAACCATTTCGCCTTATTGTGCTTCCGGTTGGTCTACTGACCAGCTGATGTCCGAGTGCGTTTGTACGGTTATTTTCAACTTAGTACAATCCGGATTTGACTTGTTTGTTGCCTTTATGTTATCCCGGATTCTTGGTAAAGTCACGTTCCGATGAAATTATGGACCACTGTCACAGCGCTAGGCTTCGTAGCGTTCTTTAATTGCAATTCGCTTGCAGTCGACGGCAGCATTACAAGCATAAGGATCGAGCACGTAACCAGCATAGATTCGCGTAGTGGCAAGTCCCCTTAATTTTTTGAGTATAAGATGATCGCACCGCGTTCAAAATTCGGTTCCTCCCTAAGTCCATCATCTTGCTCAAACTTGACTGCTCTTAGCAGGAATGAAAGTTTGAACAAATCCTTTACCCCGAAGTTTATGCTCTCACTTAATTTGATTCCTCTCATTGGACACTCATTTGCGCACAACCCGTATCCTATCGAGTTTTATTCGAATCTCTCGAAGCACAGCCTCACAGAGGCTGCACTCCAATTGGATTTTCTCTTCGTGTTCCTTTTAACGCGATGAAATGCTGCAATCTCCAAAAGGTCGAATTCGAGGGCCGATGATGAATTAAATGTTATTTTGACTTAAATTTGTTTTTTTATGCGCTTCGGTAATTTTTAATTTGCGAAGCACCACTCATCCTTTTGTATATGCGTACGTATTTTTGTGTCTCTCTTTCTGCCTGTCTCGTTGTAAGTTTCATATGGGAAACGTTAAAGCTAGAATTGGGAAATTTGACAGTTATGGTTTACGTCGCTTGGTTCTCTTCTCTATCTAGTTTTAAGGTGAATAAAAATGAGTACACAATCATATTTGGGCAAACTCTACTGCACTGTAAAACAGTCACCGGGAAAGTTACATTCAGGTATGGAAAAAAATTTGCATTTATTTCGTAATTTACTGGACTGCTTTTTATAGCTATCGAATTACAGGGGAATGAATCTTTTTCGTAGGAAATCTACATGAATGGTCGATGAGGCTGTGATTTTTCTGAGTTCCTAGAAACAGTTGTTTATTTCATAATGAGTAAAACGCTTGACGATAAAGATGAACTTTTCCAATATTTTCGCACCGTATTTCGAAGTTTTCAAGATTCGAGGCTGTAGTTGCATTTAGCTTGCCATTGCAAATACCGAAGCGATATGAAAAGGGAAATATAAGAATGAGGTTGCGATGCTCCCCGCTATTGCTCACTGGTAGAGAAAGTCGATATCATATTGTAGCTGATATTGTCAAAAAAAACAACTGAGTGTTGCCTATCTGATTGTTTGACAATGGGTACGCGTTGAACACGCTTTTCTCGAGCAGTATGTTCCTCTTCAATTCAAGATTTGTTTATGTTAGGAAGACGTTTGAATCTCTTAGATGAATTATTTGCTAAGCAGTCATTCCGATTGCTCTCTGTTGGATTTTCCATTCAAAGAGCCTTTCCTAAGGATGCACTTCAATAGTTCATGTTTTGTTTTCGATCTCGAAGTTTGATGAGTGGTGATTAATTGTGGAATGAATGATTAGTTATGAATGATTAGTTTTTTTTAAACGATCATTTACTTATAAACGTGTGATTTGCGAAATTGTTATGTATTCTGATATGGTTTCTAAATGTGAGATTTTTATTTCTATGTCTTGTAGAAGTGTTCTAGAAACTCCGTTCGCACACTTCGCCTTTTTTTGCAGTTTTCTGCTTCAGAGAATTTGATACGTTTCTTGAAACATTTTAAAAGCTTTTAGATGGGGCCAAAAAGGGCGATTATTCGCCTGGATAAGGTTCAAATTGAGCATTTCTTGGAATGGAGCATGTTTGCCAGTGCTCGACAAACAGCTTCAAACGAAATATACCAACGTCATCGGCGCCCGCTCTACTGTATGCATTTGGCATCTGTAACACAAGCGATCAGCGGAAGATGTTTACTCATTTTTGAGCTTCATTCGTGCCTTTCTGTAGCGTTCCATGTAGTAGAATAAGAAAAGCTTTCCTTTGTAAATGTTGCGTTTTAGAAGTACCACTTTTTATTTCCGCACTATTAAATTGAAGAAAACGATGTTCGCATGAGTGTTTGAAGTGAGCATCAAGAAGGCCAAAAGCGAACGGCCTCCATAACAGTGGCCATTTTCCTCTTTTTTTGTGCGTTACGTTCGCTGCATCAATTATCTTCTATATTGCGGTCATAAAGTGGAAATCTTGAATTATCAGTTTGTTCCTGAGTTTTTGCGCAGTGGAGTAGCCGTTCCTTGCATAAAAGATTCCTCAGAAACTGATTTCGCCGATCACAACGTTTCTACTTAGGCATCTAATGAATGAACAAGGATTTTCAATCCTTGTTTTTTTTGGTCCGTTCAATGAAGATGCCGGAAATGAGATCTGAATATATGGTAATTGAGAAATGCAGAACGGAGTCGTTCTTCCCATGGCAGAATAGTGACCAGCTCGAGTGAAGTTCTCATTGGCTAGTGTGTTCATTTTGATTCGATGATCGACCGAACATTTTGCACCACGCATACCATAAACGTTCAGGTCGACTTCTATGGGCGCCGTTTTAAAAGTGCTGTTATCGAGCCATCGATTCAGTTGGGCGCATGATGTCTTGGCGTTCGAGCCAATTTTAGTGTGACAACCCGATAAAATCGGCAGGCACTGATGCGCAAGCTCATTGTCCCTTGCAGCTAATTCGTTTTCGCTGGATTTGGTTTTCTGCTCTGGTCTAATTAGATAAAACAGGCTACCGTTTTCTTCGGTGATCGAGCATTCGGGGAACCCAGAAAACATCATGTGCCTATTGACTGCAGTTGGTGCTAGGCTGTGGGTTTCTTGACAAGATCCTGCTTCCAGGACTTCTTTTGTCTACTTGTTCGTTAGCCTTCTCTCACCTATTCTGTAGCAGAACTTGTTTTATGACTGAATTTGCCTTGGCATTCGATGATCACCTCGTCGCTTCACTTCAGTGTGCTGTTTCGGTTACTAATGCCAAATTGTATGTGCTGTGTGGTGTTCTGATCTCCAGGTGTCCTGCTGTGTGGTGAGGTATGGTACAGGAATCTCAGGTTACGGTAGTGCAACTAATACTTTCACCTAGCATGTTGAGACCATCGAAGGCGTTTTGTCTGGAAATATGTTCACTTGTAATTTTTTTTGAGCAAAACTGCTCAACTTTTTCCTTGACACAGTGCTGATTTACTGCCAGAGCCGCCGCCAAGACACAAGACTATATGGTAAATGACAAAAAAGAATTCATGGTCATTTCTCTTCAGAATATTTTGCTGCGATTGGTCATCTGGGTCAGTTAGCCTGAAACTTTTGTTACCTTCTTCATTTCAAAAATGCCCACTGCACTAAGTAGCATCGGTACTCCAGTGTTGTAAAGGTATTTTGCTGATTACCATTCCCTATTTGGCACATCTTTTCCTGGAGTTCCTTCAGCCGGCCGTTGTCACGCAGTGAAATGACTTACCGTTATATTTAGATCTATTTCAGCCTTGTAGATGTCGTATCACTTTAAAAGTTACTATTATAAAAAGTTTCGCCGAAACCATTTCACAAACTCCTGTTTTGCATTTCACGACCTCTCTCTCACAATTGAGGGAGAAGCGAAATTACTGCATAATCTTCCGGAGATTAGGCAATCTCGGGATATTTTCGAATGAAGGCCTCAAACGATGATGAAGGCACTATTTGCGTGGTGTCTTCGTCATCTGAGATTTTATTTCTTCGAGAAGTAACCGAGTTTTTTATCGATACCAAGCTGAGCAAATCTTTGCTGAACGTAGTCTCGAAAGCGGCCGTTCTTTTTTCACTTCTGTTTACATCTATGAGTTTCTCTTCTAGGCTCGTATGCAGGTTTTCAATGGTAAAGTGTTTCCAAATCGTCAAATAAATCATTTGAAGGTAATGACGCTGCACTTGCCAATCAAGTGCGGCTCTAAATCATTTCTGTTTATGGCAGGCCAGGTCACATTATCGCTCGTTGCCCATATTTCGAATGCGACCCTATGCAGCTTTTTGGGCCGCTTCTCCCCCATTTTTACTCAAACACTACGACTATTGCCACAAATGGTGCTTCAAGATTATTTAGTAAATAAAATCTGAAATATCAGCTCCAATGGGATTTCACAAACTTATGGGAAAACATTGATGAGCATGGAAAGTATGCAATGAACACATTACGCGTGAGCACATACTGGACGTGTTACCTCCGTATGTAACGAATTGTTGAAAATTACGTAATTTTGGTTGCTTATAAACAAGTACTTATCTAAAGTTGGAAAAGAGCGCTTACGCAGATGGAAGTGGCATGATTACATAGTAAAGCAATCAAGTATAATGGACTCTGTCAGAAAAACATCATTAGTGCCGATTTCGTTCGCTGAATATACAAAAATAAGGAAGCGTTCACATAAAAACACTCATATTTCAGTTTTGCAGAGAAATAGTTTTAATATTGTCTGTGTTTCATTCGTTGCCTTTACTGATGCATTTCACATATTTCACTACAACAGTGAGTGAAACATGAGAGCGTCGATTTGTGCTTTAATTAAAACGATGCTCGTGCGGAGGTCATCGATCAGTGACCACCCATTATGTGTAATTGTACCTTTGAAGCAACATCATCATTTGCATAGCAACTAAATAAATCCGCTATAAGATTTTGAAAATCCTTTATATTGGATTTGGATTTTATTGTTCGGCTGGTGATCGATAGTTACTATCACCGCAAGGCAGTAGTTCTGAAATGTTCTCCTATTTTTGTTTCTTACCAGATGAGCAAGCGGTTGAAATATTACAAAGTAGATTTTCTGCTCTTCATTATGTAAAATACAAATCTTCCATTGAGATATTCCGTCCTACCTTCTTTTCATTAGCTGACTTGACTTCGATCGTTTGCCGTTAATTTCATTCGTTTTTTTTTTCGCTCAGTCATTGCGAACAACGTTACCTTTAACTCCCTTGATTCTTTCGCACGCAGCCGCTCATATATATATATATATATATATATATATGTATATATATGTATATGTATATGTACAGTGTCACTCAACGGATTTACTTAATGAAAATATGTATATATTGAATCGCAGCTCTAATTGCAGATTTTTTAACAACCATTACTGCAATGTTTGTGTGCAGTGTGAAAATGCACCAAATGTTAAGCGCAGCTGCCACAGTGGCAATGAATTCACTCAAGCATACACAGTGAACTGGCAACGTCGTATGAAATAGCTCTGTCTGGAGTTCGCTGAGATGCAGAACTCAAGCTCAGGGTCGAGCTACTCTGCAGAGGTACTGCAAGAGGACGAGTTGCCTACCGATTGGCCGCCGTTGCCACAACGGCAAATTCATCTCTACGGGTTGTGCCTGATTGTAATCCCGACCGTGACGATACTCGGCAATTTGCTCGTGATTGTTTCGGTGCTGCGATTCAAGGCATTACACTCGGCAATCAACTTTCTCATTCTGGGGCTTGCGGTTGCCGACCTCTTCGTTGCGTTGTTTGTTATGCCCTACGCTGTCTATATTTATGTAGGTTTTCATTTTGGCAGTCAATTTTTTCGATTATGTCAGCATCCAAAATCAAAAAGGCTTATCCCGCACAAAGCGGTTGTATTGGAAGGTGCATCTCTCTCTCTAGTGCAGTAGAAGTTAGTGGTCTATATTATGTTGTCAGAATTTTGCCAAGTCCATACAGAAAATTTGAACGAAAATGTATCGACAAGACAAAGGTCCGATCGATGTTCTGCTGGATTATTAGTCGCCTTTGTTAGAGTAACGTTACTTCTTCGTAAGAATCACGTTGTTCATCTTATTCGAAGAATATTTTCACTAAGGTGCAAGCAAAGCACCCTTTGAAATATTATTTTCTGGTTCCAAGGCCTGCTGTTTTCAGGTAGAAGGCGGTTATTGGTTTCTTGGGCCTCTGATGTGCGATATTTATTCGGCTTGCGATGTCGCATGCAGTACGGCCTCTATTTTGCTTCTGTCGGTTATCAGTTTTGACAGGTGAGCAAGTCAACAACAAAAAAATCTCAATACGTTTCTTTGTTTTGCACAACACAGTTTTGGTGTTGTGTCAACGCATCTGTGCGTATGTATGTGCGTGTCTGTCTTTTTTTGTCTCTCCATGCAATTGTTTCAGCTAGTGAACCATGAATTTAAAGCTATGAAATTTCTTAGCTGTGGCCCGCTTTCCACGTTCGCGTTTTGCTCCCAATTTTAAATCGATCCATGGATAGCGATAGAAGCTGTAGGGTTGACCGGTTCTAAAAAATTTTTGACGTTTCTCACACTTGGCTGGGATGCACTGTCAATCGATCGGACAGCAAAAAATCTTGTTCTTGTGGTATTCGTGCAAAGTGCTGCAAAGGCCTTGGAGCCGAAAATCTTTCTTACGGTTTTCCTTAAAGAGCAGTGTTGAATACCACGGAGGTTTAACTTTGGAACGGCCATTTTATTTTGGATCGGAGTAGCTGCAAAGTTAAACTTGGTGTTCCTAGGGTAAGAGCCAAGTGTTTCCGGGCGCAGAAGCCAATGTGGAAGTCGAAGCGCGAAGATCGAAGCCAGAGTCAAGTCTTAGAAGTCAGAAACTAGCTGAGTCCATTCTGTGATTGGTAGCAGTCGTGTCCACATAAGCTATGGTGGATGATGTGAATTGGTCACATTGACGGCTTTTTTTGAACGACAACTGGCTTTCAGGTACCGAGCCGTATCAAGACCGATACAGTATTCGCGTCAGTCTCAAAATGTTCGACGGGTAATTTATATATTGATCGCGATATGGCTGATTTCTCTTATTGTCGCGAGTCCTATTGTGTTGGGTGAGTTCTACCAAATTTTCGCTTCATTTCTCTTTTACCACGCTGTGAAAATAATTTTGTTCTTATGTTTTGAAGGGATTCTCATTTGATTTGTTTAAAAAAGTCTTACATAAGCTGAGCTGTCTTCAATGTTGTCTTTTACTCGCGTTCTACTAAGCTTCGTGAGTTGTATTTCCACTAGATTTCTTTTTTTGCTTTCCTTGCGGATTCCACGCGAATA
>JPKZ01002488.1:130303-143716 GCA_000803305.1 Toxocara canis | reverse complement strand
GGGGGTAGCGTTTGTGAAATGACCTAAAGGGGATTATCAAACGGAGCAAAAATACATGGTATAGCTTTCTTCAATGAATTATTTATTCTTCAGTTCGACTACTTTCTGCAGCAACGTGTAGTATTGGTAAGCATCAGTTGGTTTTTCGTGTGTTCCATATATCGCATTCAATTTTAATCGATTAAAAAAAAGTGCTCATCATTTCGATGCAAATCCTCAGCGTGCAGTGTTCTTCCCATTTGCTTACTCAATTTTTTTTTTCTATTTTACCATCTCTTACCCTCTTCGTATGCCATTTGTGCAACGCTTTATTCTTTTGTCTCAATTGTTTTCTCCCTCTATGCGAATGCCGATTTCGAACTGTATCGGTTCTTTGAGTGCTCGCAAGTGCTACAACGATTTCACTATGTTGCTGAGGGGGAGTTTCGATGTTCACGCACTAACTGCGATAATTGTCGAGTTTTTAGTGGAATTATTTCGCAAGTTTTTTTCATTTATTTCCTTCTTTTTTCAAAACCTAAAACCGCTAGGGGAATTTTCGAAAAATGTTTGAATTTTGGTTTTTCATTCACACACACACATAAACACACCAACACACACACAAATAAACACACTTTAAGGATCATCGCACGTTTTGAGCGTGTCGCATCGAAACAGCACAACTTTTATGAGCTTTCGTTGAGCACATTTGCTTCCTGCATGAGATTGCTTCCGCTTGATTGCAGTACGCCAACAATAAACTCACATGGAGATGAGCGTTAATTTGAGCGGCGGACGTGAATTTTATCAATGGCCATACATTCCATTAATATGCATTAAATGTAACGAAGCGCTATGCCCTATTAAATGCATGTTGTTGGGATGAAAATTTGTTTTTTATTTGCAATAGGTCGCTTGAGTTGCCGTGTTGAATTCAACTAGAAATAGTTCCTAAGGTATTGTTGCTTTAGTGATAGTTATTTAGTCACTTACATAAAACTTAACCAGTACAAGAGAAGAGATTGTTGTATTCAGTTTACTTTCTTTAATGTGTGTATTCTGAAGAGCTGCATAGGTAAACCGCCAAAGGGAATTTTACGTTGGCTTTATTAACATCGCGTTAACTTCAATGTTAGTTAGAAACAATGGCTTTGGTTACATGTATTTGCGACTTAAAAACTGTGACGTCTGCGATCTGTCTTATTTCTGTTGATTGGAAAAGCGATTAACTGAAAGAACAACACGAGAACGACCAAACGAAGATACGAACTCCAGTGAGTAAAAGAATCTAACTCGTTTTAAGGACTTGACGTTTTTTTAAATAGGGTAGTGGCGAAAATTCTGCGATTAACTTGCCGCAAGAAGAACCTCAACTTTCAGATTGTTGCTATCGGAACAACTTCAACTTTTTCGTCTAGCGAGCAATCATTCAGATTCAAACAGTCATTTAAAAAGAAAATGTTCGTTTTTTTGGAGTTTATGTTCCGTTGAAATAGGCGATTTTAGCAGTCAACATGATGATGTTGGCGTTACCGTCGATGACTCGTCGTATGCGTCGCTATGAAGAACATCGCGCCGCAATCGATCATGCAGGTACCTCTGAAGACGAATACGACGATCTGGTATCCGATGAGGAAGATCTTAGTGATTCGAGACGTGAACCCACTCCATCATCTCAGTCGGCCCTTCTACTCGCCAGCGCTACAAATCCCCTTTTGACTGTTGGAGCGCTAGTGCGCAGTACGGTCACACAAAAACCAAAGCATGATAGCATCATGAAGAGCATGCCGGAAGGGGGAAATGTAGACGCCATGCATGCGGATATGCATTTTGCACAACAGCCTCTTCTCCTTGCCCAGCGGAATGACGGCGTATTGGCCTGTTCGAATGGTCCCACAAACGGTCACGATTGCTCGAACCGGAAAGAGTTCGAGACTATCGAACCTGAAATGCTGGAACCGCAACAACCGGTACTAACTGCAAAAACACCATTAATGCTGAGGCGTTTTGTTTTGAATGAAGTTGAAGGGGCTGAGAAGGTAGCAGATGCTATGGAATGTGCTCAACGAACTGTTTCAAGCGTAGAGCCACATCGGAGACGATTGGCCGCGTGCACGGATATGCGGCGGTGGCATAGTGTCGACACAGCTTCTCGTCGATTCGAACTCAGTACGAGATTCTTCTTCTTCTTCTTCTTTCCTTGTTGTTGTTCTTCTCCTACTTGTCACTTTTTTCGCCTCCTTCTTATCTTTAAACTTCCTATCTTGTGCCCTTTCCCACAATACCAGAAACTTCCCACTGAAAAGACGCCATTACGATAAAAAGGAGAAATTGAGAAGTGTAGAGAGCAGTGACCACTCGCAACAAGATACACTCGGTTTTACTTTGAGGGCGCTGTTCTTAGATTTCAACATTCGGCTCCCCTTCACCTACAAAGTCCTTCAGCTCTTTTTTGGCGAGTAAGCATTTGATGCCATCAAATACTGAGTAGCACTGCGGGATACAAACATTTTCCGTCTTCAGGAGGGGATTATACTGGTTTTTCACAAGTTGTCTTGCCGAAGACGCATATTGTTCAAATGTGAACAATTCAGTTCTTAGTAATTCTGTGTAGTCACCGTTGCCATCCTGGATGCTACCTTGACAATTGCCCCACGAAAAGGCTTTGTGTTTAAATGATTTTGCAAAAAAATAGTGCGATATCGAAATTAAGGCGGAATAAATTGAAGCGAACAAAGTAAACATTAAATTTTTTTCTCGGACATTTTTCACTAGGGCTTTCTTTGACTCACTATTTGATGCTTGAGACATTTTATCGAACGCTGTCCCAGTTCAGGATCTAAGGTATTTCGAGATAATTGCTCACGTAAATAGCACACAGCGTAGGCAACGTCGAAAGGAGTAAATTATTCATCTGATTAAAGAATTTGTAGGAACTGATCAGTGAGAATAATTAAAAACCTGAAAGTGTTGGAAGGATTTTGCACCAACTTGTTGTTCATTTTGCAATCGGTAGTCCCATAACTCGCTGCATAACTTGGGTCAACAAAAACCATCGTTGGCATCCCTCTTTCAGCTCTCTTAAAGAACGATTTTGATTTAAGTGCAGTATAAATGATACCATAAGGATTTATTAAACGATCGTTTGTTCGAATCGCAAAGTAAAAGAAATTATGAGCAGTTCGGGGCTATATCCATTCATTTAAAAAACGCGGACGTACAATTGCAGCATTTTGCGTGCTTTTTCAAATGATCGCGAGGATGAACTATGGGAAAGATTATCGAACAAAGAACCATTGTTAGAATAAGCAAAAAGCGAAAATAACCCGAAGAAGCGAACAAACGTCCAGATGTCGGCTTAGCTTAATAAGGGGAAATTGAGAGGAATGGAGCACGAGATCATGGGTAATGGTGAATAAATTGCAGTAGTCGTAGAATACGAGAATTTATTTCCATATCGTAGGGCTTGAATGCTAACTTCTTAAGCTGACATGCACGCTGTTTTCCTGCATGCAATTCACTACGCATGTATGCTTGATTGGAACTTGCATAACATGCTATAGGAAAATCATAAAAGGTTTTCAAGGAACATCAAGTAGCTAATATGTGGAAGAAAGCTTTGCTCCTGCTTAGTGCTTGATATAGAAGCTCACATAGTGAGTTGACTTGTTTGATGCCTGGTTAGTGCCTTATATAAATGCTTATGTTACGCTTGTTATTGCAGATCCATACATAAACACGTGGATTTGTCAGGGAATGAATGCTCATTCCCTCAAAAGACGGAGAAACCCATAAAAATACGTCGAATAAGAGGGATGCGTTTGTTGATTGATATTGTGCCAATTGCAATCTGAATGAAAAAGTGGAGGGCAATGGTTATTCGAGTAATATTTATATCCGAAACTTCGCAATCTCTTTGAGGCTTACACCAATCTATAAAATATTTGCTAGAGAACTTACCAAAGGTTCTGGTCAATAAATTAATCGAATGAAATTTTCTATTCTCTAGCGCAGCAGTCGCAAAAATTCAGTACCAAATGAATTTCGTCTGTGAAATTTATTTCTGTAAATCTCGTTATGCTTCTGTCATTTGCACCATTTTTGTAACGAGTGGTGCAAAATTTCATAAGTCGGAAAAACACACCACAGTTCCATCGAACAGGGAGCCAGGTTCCAGTTTCTCCGTTCGCTTGGTTATGAAGGAGCGGCTTTTTTTTTTTAAACAACAGAGCCGTATAGAACAAAGCGCCGCAATCTATTAGGTGATCAGCTGCACGATGAATGTCTGACATTCCGATCTTGGAGCTGGGGCCAGGTTTTGCCGGAAAATGATGCCATTCCCACGTTTTCTTGGAGGATTTGGCCTGTAAGCGAAAATCCCGTTCTGCCTGAGCTCGAAGAAGAGCCGGGCCGATTTACCATAGCTTTGCATCATGAATACATCTAAGTATAGAATGAGCCTGCAAATACAAGGCGCTACTTCTAGTTCGGGGCAAAAAAATTTTATTCAAGCGAGTACTTGCTACAGTGGTGGTGATGAGGTAGACAATGGTTGTGGAACCCTGTTGGAAAGCGACCGAGATTGCGGAAAAGAGAAAGAGCGTGAGTTAAGCTGACCAGAAATCAGGAATCCGCTCATCGGATGGAGATGGTGAATGTACCAGCGAAGAGCAACCCGGTCGATGAGGGAATGGCTGACCGCAACGAAAAAAAAAAACCAGACAAAGTCGGTCTTGCTGCAATTCGCTGTTTCCCAACTATGAGCTGTTCGAGATTGCTGAACTATCCCGATACTCGGTCAAGATTGTAAAGCAGAGCAGTATAGTACCAGTGCCTACAATAGAAGTGATGTCGGATCTAAAAACTACGTAATAGTTGATAGATAATCACGTGATGCAACACTCCGAGCTGTCCATTCTTGAGTGCTTCACTAACGAGTTGAATGGTTAGAGCCAGAAATTTTTTTTCCGCAATCTTTATAGAACTCGGTCTTTCCTGTGTTCAATACACTTTCTACCAACCACACTCCTCAGTTGCCCTGAAATATGAATTCACTGTACGATTAGACGACGATTATGGTTTCAGATGAGCAGGATGTAGTTGGTAGCTTGACGCCACGTTCAAGTATCGATTCACTTTCTAACAATATTAATGTGGCGATCAATGATTTCAATTCGGAAGGCCCAACGACAGTCTCAAGGTTATAAAGCTGATAAGTTGTATTCGTTAGCACAACAGCAGTTAAGCTTCTGGAACAGGCCAAAATTTCCTTTAAACTTTTCAGTTGCCAATAGATTTCTTTAGAGGTCCAAAGGTAATCACATTGTTATGTGTCGTAGTTCGTTGTCCCTTTGTCCGCCACGACCGAGTATATTTTTCACTGCATTATGAAACATTAAGACATCATGTATAAGAATTTTTGCCTCACTGTTTAAACTTTTCAAAATCAATTTTTAAATAATTATTAACTAATTTAATATTTTTCTGACGAGTTCAAAGTGCGTTTCGTTTTGATTTTTGACTGGTTTTATTCCTACTGCGTATTCAAGAAGAACCTGTACTGAATTTTAAAAACTCGGGAATTGTACGTGGTGGTAATTTGTATTTGTGGCGTGAAGAGATACTAAAAACCAGCACCAGTCAACTCGAATGCTGTAATTTCGCAAGTCATTGTGCAGCGCTTGCAGGTTCAAGCCAGAAAGTTGTCAAAATTGTACAATTTTACTACGGCCATGTTTGGTGCAAAACCGCTGAAAGATCGATTCAGCAGCATTACTAATATATAAATTTTTTTTGGGCAAGTTCAGGCGATCATCTGAGGCAGACTCATCGTTTGCTGAGCATACAATTTCATCGCTGAATTCGGCCCGTGACGTCGTTACGTCCGATACAACGCATAAAACGTCGAAAATAAGCCACAGGAACAAACTCGCGTAAGTTGCTCTCTTCATTTTGGAGCAGGAACCCGTATTTGTTAACGGCAAGAAAGGGGCTTACTACAGAAATATCTGAAATTAGTTTAGCATTCGTGCAGATAATAAGCTTCCATTATTTGCGAGTTGAGTTCATATCATGTGAAACAAATTAAGCAATTATATGAGACCGTGCAGCAAAAATTATTGTCATTGAGTCTGCGCCGAGCTGAAGCAGTTTATGATGGCAGCAGATAATCACACTGAAGCAGACTCTGTTATCAGTCGTTAATCATGATGTTCATTGTTCGTACAGAATACAGTGTGCTCATTGAAGAAATGACGCTCAAATTTCCCATTGAAATCTCTCAAGAATTTCTTTTGAGATTTTGTTATCATAGAAACATGGTTGGTATTGGGCAATACGAAGTTCGACTTACCAGGAAATTGCAGGAGATTTGCTCGAAGTCATCAGCAGTCGTTGGATTATCCGATAACAAAAAGGAACGTTCAGAAACTAAACCACTCAAACAGGTTTCTTCAATACTATTTTAGTCATAAATATCTCGCTTTCGCAATGGGATCTTGAAGATTTTTCATTTTTAAATGACATTGCTCGCGTAAGATTATCTGCGTATTCTTCGTTTACTGAAGGCTAAAGTTAAGTAGGCGGTATATACAAACTAACGGTGACCTTATGAGCGTTGTGAAGGCAACGGGTTGTAGGCCGATGAAGAAATCTCTTTCGAGCGTGCTTTGACTGGTGGGAGGTGGGGGGAAAGGGGTGGGTGAGTCGGTGGGAACAACATTTTAACCGCTAAAGGCAAAGGAAAACGCTTCGTAAAAATGATTTCATCTCTAGGGAGAGTGGCGGCCCTTAAGGGAAATGAAATCTTGGAAAATGTGAGAAAAAAATATACCGCTTTTTCAAGGAAACAAACTGTAGAAGCGATTTATTGTGGACGATCTCGTTGCAGTTGCCAAAACAGTTGGCGATTTCCAATCAGAAAATCGCAAACCAATTAGAGAAATGGAAAAGCGAAAAGTAACGGAAAGCAGTCCGATCGGCTGCGGTTAAGAGAATGGTGTGGAAAGTGTGCTTCTTGCTAGCGCCACAAATAACGGTATTGCATATCTCAAACCCCCTTAAAGGCAATTCACTTTCATGCGATGATTTTTTACTTTCCCTCTGAAATGACCGTTGATGTTGTTATCCAACCACGGACGTTCGACAAGGTCTAAAGAATGTGAAGGGAAACGCTGAGTTGGGTGGGGAACGGAAGAGAGAGGAAGAAGAGTTGAGATATCATCGGTAAAGTTGTGTCAGAATCGCTTAACCTCAAACCTTGCGCTGTATCGGAACAACTTCGGCTCATAGCATGTACGAGAGGTTGTCCGGTGAGAAGCTGTATGCAAAGTCAAAGCGGAGATATGTGTAACCTGCACAACGATTGTAGACAAGAGCATGGCTTTTATTTCAAATTGTAAGCTGGAAAGCCTACCAACTGATCACAAATCCTCACTGGCGTCTGTGTTTCAATGCGTATCACATTATAGTATGGAATATTTTACGTCGTGAAGAAAGAAAAACGATATTCATAGAAAAGTACATTGTTTGAATGCAAAATGATTTTCGAAAATGGCATTTATGAAAGTTCTACAATCGTGTGAATAAAAGAATTCCATCATTGTACCGAAAATTTTACGAAATTCTCAGGAAAGGTCTTCAAATCATGTAATAAAAACGACGAAAAAAACGTTTCACTTTGCTGACACTCATTTTGGCAACCATACTTTCATTGCAGCGACTTTACAGTTACGTTTAATTTTGAAAGACTTTTACCATCATTTCTTCTGCTGCTTTACAGCTGAGTCCTCCGAAAATCAGAAGTGAATAGGATTGAGGTAGTCAATTTCCTAGGCGATAATGTGCTAGTGTTTTATGAAGTTGTCTGTCCCTTCCGGACGTCTCGGAATGGACTGACCCCACCGACCCCATTTTGAGCACATACCCGCTGTGGTGGGCAAACTGTGTGCACCGATCTCAAATGATGATGTTGTGATGCACTCACTATATGCATCGATCATTGCTGATAGCACAAAGCGTGCGAAGACAGCTGGCCCACTTCCGGTTTGCCTAAAAACAGGGTACGTTTGGACAAGTTTGACCAAGGAACGAGATAAAGAAAAAATGTTAAAGCGAAAACGGGGGAAACCAAAATACGAAATTAATTTTTTCTTAGTATCTGTGCACTTTTTCTAGAGGATTTTCGCTTTATACTGCCTGAAAGTTCTTAAGAAATAGCCCGAAGTGAGTAAACTCGTGTTAACAAGTAAAAATCTTAAGAAACGACTGCTTTTTGAGTATGCGGACATGGACCCAGATTGCGTTCATATGAACTGAACTGGCCTATTATTCCCTGACCTACCATCCCCACCTTTCCTGTATTGACTGCCGGGGTTTCCTCTCACCCGGATCAATATATACTGAAAGTCGTGAGACTTGACTGGCCTGCTCGCTTCTCGTCGATCGTCGCTGCTCCGCTTGAGTCGACGATTTCCTGCACCCTTTCTCCTTACTCTTACTTGCACCACTTCTCCTCACTCGAAAAACTGCTTCCGTCTCGCTTCTTCCAAACGCGTTCGTCCTTACCCAGTGTCAAACTCAAACTTGGGTAATTAAACCTCTAGCATTTTATTAGTGCGTAAGGCGCAACGAACAACGTAGACACAATCGCATTACGAACGAATAAAACACAAAGAACACAGCGAATCTACCAATATACATAGCACATCAATACGCAATAATCGTAAACCCGTAAACTCTTCTACGTATCTTAGCGAAGCACAACAAGTCAAATTCTATCAACTAAAAGCTTCTTCGATAGAAGTGGTACAATATTCTGGTGCATGATGAGAAAGCGAAAGTGTAGTATTTCACGTAGCAACTAAATGGCAATGACCTACATGGAATGAAACTTAAACAATACAAGTCTAATCATGAAACAAGCCACAACAAATATTCCACGCTGCCTCGTAACTTCTGAAAGCCGACTCTTTCTTAGCCTTCTGCTGTCCGCTTTTATAGGCGTGGTGGGCTAACCTCCTTAGAGCCAGCCTTGTTCCCGATGATTATCTAATTTGTCGGCTTTCGCCTTAGAGCCATTCATTAATCCGTTTGATCGACATAGGTCACTGTTATCGGTCCCTTGAATGCACATGCAACGCTTCTTTGCTATAAAGTCATTTACCTCAATATTTTCGTAATTCATACTTCTACAAACTCAATCAAACTTTGCGAGTAGTCGCGACATTCCCTGACCTACCATCGCCACCTTCCTTGACCTACCATCCCCACCTTCCCTGACCTACCATTCCCACCTTCCCTAACCTACCATTCCCACCTTCCCTCACCTACCATTCGCACCTTATTCCTATGCTTCATAAAAATGCTTCATAATTCATGCAGAGATCTGGCCGAAACACACACAGTTACCATTGCATACATATCTGTAGACAGTGCATAATGTGTTTTTGTTGTATACATACCGCGAAAAACGATTACAGTAACAGAGCATCCTTACAAAAGTGTCACTCCTCGACAACATGGAGCGACAGCACAACGCTCGCGAGAAAACTGTTGAACATAACAGCGGAAACTAACAATACAGACGCGTCAATACTGAGCCTTTGTTCAGTGGGTGTGGGGTTCTTTTTTCTGAACAAACAATTATTTTCAACCAACATATTCCAGTCCTATTTATTAGAACAGAAGTCTAATTACAATATGAAGTGTTCGGCCTTACAAACAGAAGTGAATGAAATTTCTTATCTGGAGAACAGAAAGGAATATTTTTCAAATTCTTTCAGCGATTTTCTAGCGTAAATGGACAAAACGATTGCTCCAAACAAAAACATCCTGAAGGTTCTTTTTTTCGAAACGCAAATTCATCTGAGCACATTGGGCACTTCGATTTTTTAAATACATTTCCATGCATTTTCCAAAACGGACTTTTTTCAGTGATCTTCCAAAACTCAACCCTAAAATCTTTTTAAAAAGTCTCTATTGAACGCTTCAAAAATCCCTCGAAAAGGAATCGGACATCAACGCTCAAGATTTTTGAGTGAGGAAAAATTCTCAAGCACCTCAGTGCTTCATACCACTCACATTTCTTCCATGCACTCAACGAATAGAATACGCCAGTGTGTTGTACATTAACATATCAGATAAGCGATGCGCATTAAAGGAAGCAAACGGCTTATGCAGGGCGGCGATATCCATTTTGTCTAACTTCCGTTGATGTTAGTGAACGGACTCGCCCCTTTTTTTTGAGAACACTTTTTGCGCTTTTTTCGGAATTGTTGGAATGTTTCGCATCAATTGCGGAATCCCCTGATACAAACGGTGCGGCGAAAGTTTTGCATCAGAAGCTGCTGCCAGTGCTTGCGGATAAGTATACCGCTGCTAAACACTCGACATGAAAAAGCGGCTTACATATAAGCGCAATAATCTAGTCGCACGAACATCGAGCGTCGTCGGTTTTTTTGATATAAAAATTCTTGAAGCTAACCTACCACACCGCAGAAGTCGTGTTGATGAGCTGAGCTGGACCGATGTCGATCTTCGGGAGAATTTGCTTTATTTGTGTCTGTGAATCTAACAGCACGCAAAACTTCTGTTTCAGGAAGCTATAACGTGCTTTCAACGTGCGAATGCTGTGAATGTTATATGTTTCGATTAGTTGCCAAAGTGAGTCATAATCAAATGCTGTGGAAATGCGTGTTCGCGGAATGCAACCCTTCTCAAGCACCAGACTTTATCAACGTTTTCAAATTAAACAATTGGCACTGACGTGATGAAATTTTAAATCATTCCACACTTTCCAGCATTGTTCAAAACAATTTAAAATTGTTTCCGATAGACTGGACTAAATTTGAACTCATAACATGAAATCAGCCACCTCTCTAGAGTTTTCTTGGAAAATGAAGTTAAATACACTCGTAGGAATGTTACATTGCTTCACTGAGTGGCGAAAAATATAGTAAATTTTCAGAAGGGCATCGCGTTCAGAGAATATCCTACCAGCAATTCTTCGACAGTTATCTAAACGAAGTCCAAAGTTGTTCCGTTCAATGGTACCGGTTGGGCATTTATCGACACACGAGAATGCACATCCAGGCAAAGATAGTTTGCCGATAATTGAAAACAACGAGGTGGATGATGATGAGAAATTGGAAGACTCACCAGCTAATGAGGAACCTGAAAGCGTCACAGGTAAAGATAGTAAGCGCTTGGCGTTTTTTCGTGATTTTAGTACATTCTTCGAATCTCTGAATAAAAGCTTGATGCTTACAGGACTGACGATTCTTGAACAAGGTAGTATTAAGAAATCCAGGTCTGAGGGAGGGGAGCTAATAAGCTAGTTTGAAACATTTCAAATGATGGCATTCACTGTTCAGTTTTCTAGAGGTACTCTATGTCTTTGAACCAACGTATGGTCGAATGCACATGCGGCTCTGTCCCAGGAGACTGGCCGGAATGAAAATGAGCGAAATAAAATTCAAAAGAAAGCCCAATAAAATGCAAGTGATTTCGAAAATTCCTTCCATAATGTTTAAGTGTGTGCGAAATACTTCCCGCTTGTGCACACTAGGTTACCGTTGTTTATAACCCACACAGGAACATTCTTAGAGGTAGGATCGAACACTTGCAGTGCAAGTAAAACAATTTGAATCCTTTAACCGCTACAATTTTGTCGAAATGCACAAAAATGCTTAGAGAAGAAAACAGTGCGAAATTGAGCCAAGTGACATACGCATGATAGTTAGGGATATTTATAGAATATGGCTTTCCAGTAAAAATTGTCGTGGAGTTTTTTCCGGCTTTCTGTTTTGATATTTTTGATTTGCTACAGATCCCAATAGGTAGCAGTTTTGTTCGACAACCTATCATGACTTGTGTAAGAGTACAGTGCATATATTCATCCGCCTCACTCTTCGCGCCTGTTCCACCTTTCAAGAACATGTTTTACTCATGAAACATGCGATCCCTGTATTTGTTCCTCTCCTCATCCTCTCCTCTCCAATCTCACCATCTAAAGTTAGGACTCCGTTCGAAACCATAGGAAGTTTGTAGAGTACTGATAAATTGCGTTCGCCGCGATTGTTAGAAACTAAATTAAATGTGCCGTCTTCAGCTACAAATGAAGTCGTTAAACGAAAAGTCATGAATACACTTGCAGATTTCGATCGGCCAGTGATCTCACAAACAGAAACTGAAACATTGTCTCTCTCGGCGACGCCCGTTACAACGCGAACGAATTTCCTGTCGGGCTCACCCTCACCATGCCCTTGCTCGCAAGCGATCATTAGCAGGTGGGTATACTCGGAAAGACTGCTCATAAACCGAAATATTTATGGCTGAGTATTATTTCGAACGAAATCCTGCTTCTGGCGCATTGCGAGAAATTCTGATACATTATGAGAAATAGAATTCCCTTTTCCAGAGGAATTTCGAAGACTTTTCATTTTCACAAGAAAAAGTTAAATCAGCACGTTTTATTTTCAATCCAATATTACTTTTGCTATAAACTAAGTTTGATTTTAAAATTTTGCCAACATTAAGCCGGTTCGCTTTTCATTCTAACTGCTATTCTTACTTCCAAGAGAAACTAAATTTCATCGTTATCGTTAAGAATTCTTTGTTATTACTGTTATTATTTTTCGTGACTACTATCATTCACACTGGATCTAATGCGATCGCCTAGGTGCCTCATGAACGACTGACGTAACGAAGGAAATGCAACATTTACTATCCTGTTCTTGTTAAAATAGTGATTGTCGTAGCCGTCTGGGAGCATGTTTCATGAAAAGCGCAATCGAATGGCAATCGGAAAACGTTGATTTATGCGGCGTCCCATGAGAGCTGTATCCAGATTTTAGTGTACATTTGTCAGAAAAAAAAATCTGAAGATGTGTTATATAATCCGATTGGTAGCGTGGATTCTTCCTTGTTGTGTTCCACCAACGTTTGTCAACAACGTAGTGGCAGCTGACATGTGTTATGATCGATGATATTGTTGTGCGTTTCAAAAAGCAACCGAGAAACGAAATATCGGGAGCTCCAATCTGCCACAATTGGCAATAGATCTATGTTAACAATGCGATTTTAATAAAACGAAAATTACCAGGACGTCGGCCCGCTACAGAAGCAGCAGCTAGAACCAGACCGATTCAAGTGCGACTTTCCCTTCCGATCAGTAGATTGTTCATGAACTCATTGAAAGTTCCAATGAAGCAGTTGGCCATACAGCATGAAAAAAGTGCTCCATCTTTCATCCTTCATGTTTCGCACCATCGCAGAACATGATGAGAACGAATAAAAAGTCCGTTGTCAAGAACGTCTGCCTTCAGAAAGCCGACGAGGACTTCAAGCTGCATGTTCATAGAAAACTACCACTACCGACTAAAGCAAACCGTCTCGGATAGGGAAATCTGGACTACTACATGTATATATATATAT
>JPKZ01002488.1:105958-130041 GCA_000803305.1 Toxocara canis | reverse complement strand
GCCAGATGTAGGAGCTCAATTCGCTTGGAACTGCCTGCATATAAACGGCGTAGAGGCCGAAGTTACAAAGCATGCCCGGTAACGTACGTATTATAGGATGCCATTGCTCGAAATCACCGACGGTTCGAAGGATACTCTTAGTAAAACGGCAATTTTCGTTCCGAATGCGAGTATTTTCGACTTCTGCAATGCACATGTCGCAAACGATAACGGTATTCTTCAAATTCCTTCTTCTATAATTTTTCTATAGACGTAGAGGAATTGTATGGATAGTATGACGTTCGTAGCTTTCGAAATGGATGGTCAGATTCTTACGAAGCCTCTTTTCAGACGCATGTCGAAGAACTTTCATGTCAAACACTGCTAAGTGCCAACTGCAGTCGATGTTAGGTGGAAATTAGTGGCTAAAGAAACTGAAGTATTCATGGCATCAGCAAGAATTCTCCTGCCTAAGAACAAGGTAGCAAACCATCTGCGTTGCGGTCTGAGGCATCCGATGTTTTTTTTTGGATTTGCCACATGAAACCGAGTGAATACATGTGACGGATCAGAGAACGGCTGGTTATAATGAAATGAATGGCCGCGCCACACGTATATTAGTCAGGGGAATTTTGGAAACTCCAGCTTTTTTCTAATCAAAAAAGATTTTTTTTTTCTGAACGCGAAATCAAAAAATTCCGCAGCAAGTGAGCTCGTTATCCCATTTCCTAGTTGTCTGTGGAAACGTATCTAGAGTGTTTCATTACTGTGATAGTCGATGGCATTTTTAAAGGTCAGCCAAAGGCTGCCTGTGGAGAGAAAAGTTTGGACGTATCACAAGCGGCTTCTGAGGCACTCAGTTTCATCGACAACGAGCATGAGCTGCCGAAGGTAACGAACTCAGAAGTATGTTTTATAAATCGTTTCCCCCCCCCTCCCCGCCCCCCTCACCACTCGGAAAAGTCTGAAACCTTTTGCAAAGATCTGTTCGTCAATTTGGCAAGGGAGAGAAGAGGAGCGGGATGCCGAAATACATAATATAGTAAGAACCCGAAAAGCATCGAAAACCAGTAGGTGGAGGTAGTTGGAATGGGAGCTTTGGATCTTGAATATTGAAGCTAGTAGCGAGAGTTTCACAGTAGATGTAAGTTTGAGTTGTTGAAACCGCACTTAAAAATCATATAGAAGAATCGGTATTGGATTTTGAGAAATGCGATTTGCATATCTCTACATAGTCTCGTCATGTTCTCGAATTTTGCGACCGCAATGATTAGATCATTTCTGCAAACTTATTATAGTAGTCATACATTAAGCGGTATTGAACGTGATGTTAGAACTCGTTACGTCTTAATGGTTGTTTATTATTAAATTTGATCGAACGAGCTCAATGTATAAAAGCATGTCTTCGCAATATTTGCGATGTTAATACTTTGAGATATTATTTTATATCTACGTACACATGTACATATAACTGTGTATATATGTAATAAATAAACACTTTCTAATGAACACTTTGCAATATATTGCAATTTTCTGCAATGTAACATATCTCTGCAGTAGGTTTTTGTAAAGATCCAAAAGTAAATGCGATGATAAAGTGCACTAACGATAGAGATTAAAAAATCGGGCAGTTAACAGTATAAATCGGCTTAGCATTCGTTTTTAGGTGTACTTCTGGTATCGATCGCGAAATAATATTGGTGGTTGAGAGAAGAGCGTCTTCATGATTACTTTCTAAATTGATATGAGAAGTTCAGAATTTACGTAGGCGCAGCATCACTGAATGTTTCATACTAAAGATTATTTTATTTAAAAATCACTGCAATTTTTTTTCTTGTTTTTGAAAACTTCTTGCGATTGTCGTCGGCATTAGCAGTTTGCGTCTTTAGCGTCGTCTCCCAAAATTTCGTCGTCATACGATTTGTATGCGATTTTTCATGGAAACGGTACTTTAATGCATGAACTTCAAATTGCACTTTCATTGTTTGCCCAAACCAATGATTTTATCATCCCATAATTTTCTTCTAAGCTCACGGAATATGACATCTGCGAAATTTCTTTTAGACAGGATGTGAATTCGGCTTCTTCGGCAATAAACAAAACGTTTATCATAGCGTTTGCGGTTTGGAATTGCAGCGACATTCAACAAATTACGCGTTCAATAATGTTTAGTTTCATAAAAATCCGATTCACTCAATAGCGTTTGCCCCATGAATTTTCGTGAGTCCCGAGTTCAGTCTAAGTTTATAGCTCAAAGCTTTTAAAATCCAATTTTAATCGATCAAATATGAACTGATAGTTCTACTAATTTTTTGCTGAAGTCACTCTCCCCTGTTTTTTTTTTGCTTATGCTTTTTTTCCAGTTTTCTGTGATCGCGTTGTTTTTTTCCTGTTCTATGCATGTGGTCTCTTTTAAGAGAAACAACCACTTTTTGATCACGGTTTACCCTACTCCTGACCTCTGTGTCTTTTTGTCTTTCCGTAGTGCAGTCGATACCTATCCATTTTCCTACCATTTCTCTATTATCTCACGCTGGCGTAAAATTCTTTTTTGAAAGAAGAGGGTTGTCTACTGAGATGGTCAAAGGAGTGACGAATAAATACAGCAAAAAAATTTCCAAAGTTTTTGTGGAAAAATTCGAAAATCTTCATAGTTACGCTGAATTTCCCGTTAAAGCTGGTGGCAGCTTCGAGTAACTGTGAGTTCCAAAGTGACGTAGGAATATGTATTCGCGACTAAGCCATCTGAATTCCTACTCATGCTTGGCGTTGTTAAGATCCCCGAACTCTTCATAGGAGTACGCCAGCGTTTCGCCACATTCGACAGCGATGAAAGCACTGAATGTTGAACTATGCGAATGTTATAGGCCGGCGAAGATGTGATCATCGAGGAGACATGTGTGTTCCAAAATCCTCACACCATCGATCCATCGACTCAGACACTCACCATTCCTGGAGGAACAGACCCAGATCCAATTCCGGTCAGTTTAGCTTTATTTTGAAATTTCAGAGTATTCCGTAAACGGGAACATTGCGAAAGTCAACGCGAAGGAACGGAGTGCGACTTGCAAGGTAAGTTGCAAATATGAGATATAACCTCGGAACTTAGGTTACGAAAACAGTTGCATTATTCATCGACTGTGCCAGAAGGCCGTGTCCGTGGGTGTGTGAAACACTGTTCAAGGGATGAAAGATCTTCATGCATTTCACGGCTAACCAAGCTTCACCGTTTATCGCTTGGATCCGAGAAAAGCGACTTGCATGGCCGTCGCGTTACGCATCAACAGAATTGGCTTTATTTGCGCACAATTTGTGAAACCGGCTGGCTTGCCAAAGCAGCCGGTTCTCCGTCTTTCTGTACTAGTAATAGTCAATAATACAATAATAATTAATAATACATCAATAATCATAGTAAAATGACGGAGAAGGGACATGTAACACTGATATGTAATGAACGAACATGCAACAAAAGGTAAAGAGAATATGATGTAGCGAATAGTGCTGATGATAACATAGGAGGTTATAAAGCGAAAAACTAAAATAAAATTAGTAAGCAGTTGAAATGGTCACGTCTGGGGGCGGGGAGGGTGGGTAGGGAGGAAAGCTGGAAGGGTAACTTACTGGGTGTGCATTTGAAAGTAGGAACAATCCTAGCAATCACAACTGAACAGAAAGAGAGTGTCAATGGTTGGTAGCTCTATTAGTAAATGAGTTCTACGTAAGGGCACTTCAGGTCTGTACTTGAGGGGTTTCTTAGGATGACCACATTTGCTATCGGATTAGGTGAACTATTGCGAGCGAAATGTATGGATAAAGCCATACAGAATTTTACACAGTGTAACAAGACCATATTTAACTCTTTGAGCTTCAACAACGACAAGATAAAGGGAACAGAGAGGATCAGGAGAGAGAAGGCGGAGCGGGGAGTTTATATTTTTTGCTCGTCATTCTGGTAAACCACTGCTGCATTTTCTCTAGTCTGGCACAATCTTTTCCCAACAGTGGTGCCAGATTTTTGGTGCTTGCCCGAGAATGGCTTATATGTAAGTTCCGAAAGCACCCATGTACACGGAGATATCGCTGAATTGAAGGAAACGGAGAAGTAGCCGTGATTTAGATTCAGCAGTGCGCACAAGGTTATTTAAGAAGCAACATCTGCGAGTCAATCATAACATGAAAACCTATGATACAGTTTGTGGAAGGAATTCCAAAGCGGGAGTCCACCAAAAAAGATCTGTGTGAATTATGGCACAATTAGGAACCGGTATAAGGAGGTGTCATTTTCGGGACCGATGATAAGCACAGTTCACAGCATCTTGAAGATGGAAGAACTTTCTATATTTTCTAATAACAAAAATACAATTTAGCGTCACCGACGCATAAACAAACGATAACTACTAATAGGCCATTAATATGTAGGCAAAGGTGTAAGCGATTAACGTGTAAGAGAAAGTTCAGTTCAGTTCAGTTCAGTTCAGAGGATACCGCCTTGGGGCGTCTCACTGTAAGTTCTAAACTCAGCAAAGAATGAAGCTCCAGCTTTCACCCAAAATCTTCTGTCACTCAGTAGTGTTTCGGTCCTATTTTAAACCTTTTCACAACAGATCCCGCATGGCGGAATTTTGGCAATGAGCATACGCAAAAGAACAGAGTCGAAGATGTCGGCGAAATGAATATAAAAGCAATTTAGTACCTCCCTAGCTGGGTCTCATACTGTTGTTTCAAACTGAGATTTTGTGACGAGAGGGATAATAAAATTCTTTCTGAAATGAAACCCTCTAAAACACGACTTTTAAAAAGTAGATGATCTGTTTAGCACAGTTAGTCGCTTCTTTTCTCACTCTTTTAAAAATCAGTTTTTTCTTCATTCTCTTCTTTTGAATGCTGGCAAGATAAGCGCTCACATGGATCCATGCTCCTACTGGCTGTACCATAAGTGCATGCGTTTGTCGTTAGGTTTGGCAAGAATATGTTCAGCACACGCCACCAGTTGTAACTTTCGATATGAGCGTGCACGAGTTGTGCCCACCTGAATCGGATGCTGTCTCAGCGCCACCGGTTACCATCAACGACAAACCAGCCGAGAAGAACGAATTCCCACTGCTTCAATCTACCATTGCAACCGGGAATTTCTTGCCAAGTATGTCCTTCTGACCATTGCAATGGTCCCATTAAATGAATGATAATACAGCACATGCAAATGATCTCATAATACATCCCCAACATTTTGTTTTAAACCAAAGGGATCCACTCTAAAACTTGCCATTTCCTCAACTGTTTAACTAGTGAACTGTAAGACACTGGATTGTCCGATAAGTGGAGGAATGCACGATTGCTGAGCGAAGGGAAAATAACAAAAAATAAAAATAAAAAATTGAACCGCATGAGGGAAAGGTGTGCCGGAAGTGCGCGAGCGATTATTCTTGTGGTAGAACTAATTAACAATGTAATTGCATAGTCTCAAGCGATTGCAAGTTATCATTTGTTTGTTTAAATTAAAGAAACTGACTCTACATCTGCTCTTGAAATAAGTATGGCAAATGATGATTCCTTTATTTAATTTCTGTAGTAATCGCAAACAAAAGGTGCCTGATTTCGTAAAGCGGTAATTTAAAAGAAACGAAAACAAGAAGCACTGCCTAAAAGTTATTTCGCTTTCCAAAGTTTGTTACGTGTGGATTCACTGGTTTTAGCATAGGAGCAGCTGAACGCATATGCATGCTCGAATCCGGCTTAGAGGCAAGCAGTGAGAGACGCTTTCAGGTTCGTCGTTAAGTGAACATTTCCCAACGATAAGCCAGAAAGACGCCAGCAGTGGCTTAACAATAGCAACGGCGAAGGATTCGGCAGACAATCTCTTATCCAATGGGCCTAATAATCTTCATAAAA
Organism: Toxocara canis; assembly: GCA_000803305.1. Classification (NCBI taxonomy): domain Eukaryota; kingdom Metazoa; phylum Nematoda; class Chromadorea; order Rhabditida; family Toxocaridae; genus Toxocara; species Toxocara canis. The sequence continues at coordinate 124,173 of JPKZ01002488.1, read as the reverse complement.
GATCATCAACCAGATCGCAATCATCGAAGAAGAAGAGCTTTGCCGCCTCTCTTGGCGCTGCGCGGTTCGTAGGTTTCGAGCTTCCCGCTGTATATCATATAATTCAAAAAATATTTGAGTGATGTTTGCTCGCCGTTTGGTTAGCTGATCGCGAGGAACTGTTGACGGGGTTAAATCTAGTCCAAGCGAGATAAAAGGAAGACAGAAACTCGGCCGTAACGAGCGGTTGGGTCGCTGTCACCTTTTACGGAAGACTGTTTTCCTCGACGTTCGAGTAGCTGCGGATCTTTACAATCATCACATTCCATTTCTGTAACATATTCGTCTGTAATATGTTACGAATTCGCGTGTTTCTGTTCACCTGACAGATGCATTTGGTCATTTTTATCTTACACTTTATGTCTTCTGATTCTTTGTCTTTCATCTGCGTTCTTTATTTATTTTACTTGGCGGACTAAAGACGTTACTACCACTACAATTACTTCTAGTGATTATTTATTGCGTTCACAAGTTCCACACGCCATATACCATTGTGACCATTGCGGTCAAATGAGAGCTGGAAAACTTCACTTGTTTACCGTTAATCCATAACGAGCATGCTACAATAGGTAAATTGCCGGAATGGCAATGGCCACCACCGAGAAGGAAAGGTTTTGGCCAGCTCTATTAGTTAGAAAATTAAGCTAAAAACCTGAAAATGCTAGTTTCCACTTCCTTTCTTGGCAAAAATTTGTCTTCAGTTGTCCAGTTTACTCCATCATTTTCTTTTCTATCACCTGACTTAAAGAAAACACGCCTCATGTGAGCTCTTGAAATCAACATTGAAAGTTAATTTTTTGTGTTCAGTTCAAATGGATCTTCTGGCGGATTCGCAGTTCGCATCGTCAAGCGGACCATAACTCGAAAGGAGAGCAGCCTAAAGAGGAAGGTGTCGAAATCGCAGCGTAAAGAGAAGAGGGCTACCAAAACACTTGGCATTGTTGTCGGTAGGTGATTGATTACTTCTATAACCAGTATTCGTTTATATGGCCAAAAAGTTTTCATTTCATCGATAGTAGAATTCCTTTTTCTTAGTGAAAAATGCATTTATGTTTCCAGACAACGAAGTATTTTCAACGAAACAGCAATAAATATAGTATCCAAGCGGAACTAATATATGATCTCCAATGTGAAAATGTTATTCTTATATAATACCTCATCCCATCCCAATAAATTTGCTTCAGCAAACTCTGAAATTAGTGTTTTTGCAGTTAAAGCAAAAAATATTCCCAGTAAATAACATTCAGAAAACTTCAGCGTATTACCACAAAGGTTTCGTTCCAAAAATATAAATGCTTGTAGCATATGAACGAAACGATAAGTCCCACATTACTGAACTATTAGTGTCGGACGTTAGTAACCGTTTGCTCACCATTCCGATTCCGCAATAAACATGGAAAGGATCTTTTAGTGATTGTCTCGATCTTCCTTACCCAACAGTATCATTCGTCGACCCTTCCCTACACCTATTTTGCCAAAATCTCGCCAATGTAAAGTTTCAAAAAAATTGCTGCTTCAAGAAAAGAAGCGTAAACAGTTCTTTTAAAATTTGACAACCGAAATCATTTACTTGATTAGCATGCAACGATGTACAGATCACGGTTATCGCTGACGTCTTGCATGCGGTCATTATGCTCACTGTTTACACATTGCAGGTATCTTCCTCATATGTTGGGTACCATTTTTTTCGATGAATATCCTGAACGCGATTTGTATTAAAATCGATAACGATATGTGTCAGATTGGTTTCGGACCGTTTTTCTACTCCACGTGGATTGGCTATATGAATTCGTTTATGAACCCAATCATTTATACGATCTTCAACACGGAATTTCGTCGTGCGTTCAAATCGATAATACTGGGAAAAAAACCGTCAAGAGGGCCAATACGTTTAGCCGCTTTCAGGAAGGAAACAAGACAACAAGCACATGTTTGAGCTGATGTTTTGACGCCACTATCATTTAAGACTACCTTCATCGGAGAGACATCAGCGTGCGTTTTGTAAACGTTCTGCAATCGTGCAGTTATTTTTGCGCACCAGTTATGCGTAGAATCCAACACAGCAACGTATACCAAAAGTTCTATTACATTTTGCTTTGAAATGTGCGATTATCATGGCAACAGAAAGCGCTTGGTTTCTTGCTGTGTAATGCTTACCCTACCTGGCTCACCTTGATGCCAAAATTCAGTAGTGTACGCGCCGAAACCTGAATTTTTGATTGCGTTGACTGCGTCTTTTGTACACTCACAAACTTGCATTTAACATATTTTCTGTCCGCAAGCGTGCAGTTATATTTGTTGGCTGACATTTGCTCATCACATACGTGGTTCGGTTTGCTACAACTTTTGTCCGCCCATATACGACATCTATTGTCCGCATAATTACATTCATCTCATTATAACTCCATAGAGATTCGGTCCATGCCCAATTAGTATGCACTAATTTCTTTTTTTTCATCTGACCACCACAGAAATAGCTGCACGATCTTACGATGTTTTCAGAATGCAAAGTGAGTGCAGTTTTGGATATGCACTTAGTTCAGCGCAGATGCGTGAAATTCGGTGCTTACCGGCGTTGCAAATGATCCATCAATGTAATAAATCTTCTGCTTTTATCATGCTTTCTCTATGATTATGCAAATTCATATTTCTTGATCTTTTTTGTTTTATCGTTGATAGTGTTCCATTGTTCTACGATAGTTGATGAGGTATTTATTTCCCACTATTCCTATTCTATACTGTTCCATCCGTATCTTTTTCATCCCTCGAAATTTTTTGCATTTTTTACACACACTTTTTACACTGTTTTTACATTCATTCGGGAAATTGTCAGAGAAAAAGAAAATTTTGCAAAACACGACGCCGATATAAGCGCGTGAAGTACCTTCCGTTCGTGAATCGAATAACCCAAACATCCCAAGGAGAAATAAATAAGTTGAGGATATGTTCAACAAAAAGGGGCTAAAATCTGCAAAAAACACGACTAGAAGAACTGATAGCAGTAAGAGCACATCAGCTACACAGGGCAATAAAGATGGCAATTAAATTGATATGTGCTACATTTAGGTAACCTACATGCTTGAGAAGAGGTATCGCTTGGAGTGGAAACCACGTTGAAATTTGTTCTAGGGACTACAGATTCCAGAAATTCGACGAGGCCATTGAAGCTCTGTTAAAAATCTCCATTCCACTCGTTTAGTTTATTCGATCGTTGTTCTTTCACTCTTTAGCGCGATCTCTTCTGTCTATGCTGCTTCGATTTAGTTGACCAGTGGAATGCGAAACTGATTCGCTAGAGGTTTGACGAACGTATAGCACAAATTGTGTTACGATCTGTATTCATTTTTGGTAATGTATGACTTACTTCGAATCTAACTCTTCGTTATTGTTTCGCTTGAATGCGTTTATGTGTCTGATATCTGAATAAGTTAGCCGACCTTTTTTTGCGGTTGAGGACGCTCTTCTCTTTTTGATTTTTTGCCAAAGAGAACTTTGCTCAGTGATATAAAAATTGAACTCAAGTATATCATTATATCTTTTTGTGCATTTATTCAGTAAAATATTGCCATTCTTGCGTGGGTCGTTGATAATCTTGCTTTTCCTGCATCCATTGGAAAATCGTGTGGCTAGCAGACCGCCATGGTATCATCGATATGCTCTCCACCAAAACTTCACCAGAAGTGATTTTCAGTTTCGTTTTCTGTTCTGGCTCCAGTTTGTCAAAGACACTGCTGGTACAGCTCAACTGTTTACTTTAATACAAGACGTTTTTCAATAAAGTGCTCCGAGGAAGATATAAAATTTGAGACTAGGTCTCCTCTTCCACGAAGTCGAAACCCTTGTTGCAAAAATTTGGTCTTGACCCTTCTGTTTTCACCGTATGCGTTCGCGAAAGAAATCTGTCGCAGTGAGTTTGCTTTTCGAAATCCTCCCAAATGATAAGGCGGGGGTGAATCTCACATGGTGAGATGGTTCGGACACAAAAAATAATAAACGTAAGCTGTTTTCGAATAATCTGAAGTGTCGATGTGAAACGACAACATTTCTTCATATCCAAAACAATTTTATCATTGCATTCAAATCTATTTGTTGGAGAGGATGATAACGAGTATCTCTTTCACACTGTCAATAAAGCTCACTTTCTTAAGTTATCTATAAAAGTCAAGCCCTTTATTCCTTCTTTCCTTGTCCACCGGAGTTCTACAAAAATTTGTTATTCACTCACAGCAATATTTAGAGCAGAAAATTGCCACAAACAAACAGGAAAAAAGTGTCAGCACAAAACCTCAAGGAATGCATACATCAAGTCAAATATGAGGAAAACATTTCCAGCGACACTTTAATGGAGAGAGAAACTTTTGCAGCGAGCGGAAAACGAACAAAAACCGATAAGTTAGATATGCGATATTCAACTGTTTAAGCAATCAGACAACAATACATAGATAGCAGTAACGCATACATGACACTTAGAAACCTCGGATTACACAGTAAGCCTCCAACGTGCTTAGTAGCAAATACAGTATCCACACACAGACGAAAACGAACGCAGAAAAGATCTTCATCTTCATCGGGCCACCAAGTTCGCCTTTAATCGAAGAAAAACGACGATACTGCAGAAGCGAAATGCACACTGTGGAACCAATGAGAAACATTGTTACGGAGAAGGCAAGACTGCCTGCATGCACATGGAATTCGCTTCCGCGGAATGCATGATAGATCGCTGCTATGGCCCATGCTGAAATGCATCCGCATACGAAATGTAAGGGTTGATTTTGTCTCTCCGATACTCCTTTCAGAGGAGGCATCAAAAGGCAAAACAACAAGACGGAAGGGCATAAATGAAATTAGCGAACTTCACCTTTCAAATAAAAAATCGAAAAGTGTTTCCCTGCTTAAAGAAGACAAATGTAAACCGCATCCAATGATGACCGATCGTGGTTTTGTTGCGTAGTGAAAGTTGAACAGACTATTACTAAGCATTGCTTGTCTTTTTGCTTACGGAAGCTCATATAGCAGCCGATGACATAAGAAATTTGTGTGTCTTATTTTCACTCGCAATCGCATTTATCCGGTTGAGTTGCAATGTATTTCATGTTGAGAAAAGCATGACGATAAGGATATATGCATATGTGCATTGTCCGTCGAGCAGTATCGAAAGCAAGACATTTTCTCTTGAGCAGAGAATAAAACAACTCAATTTATAAAAAGTCTCTTAAGATCAAAATGATCCATCATTTTTGAGAGAAAGCTATACGATATTTCCGATTCCGCTGGTTAACAATATTTTCGCTTATCAAACAAACCAGATCTATTTCGACCCTTGAAGGATCGCATGGTGTGCGGAACGCTTGATGCTTTCGTGACCGTTTAGCACGTCTCAGCTAATCTACTACTTTAATGATACTTTTCCACTAATCAAACACTATCGCGTCACTGGAGTGTCCCAAATATTCAAGCCAATAATCTTAAATATTCCATAAAAAGCTTTTCGCATACCTACGCCAATTCCAAGGAAAACGTTGACTGCATTCGATCCTGTCACATTTCCAATCGATGAATCGGCCCACTGGTCTTGAAGTGCAGCTGCTCGTGATGCAAACGTATCTGAAGATATTTTATAACAGTTGAGTAAAGCACTTTGCTCGTTTCGTCTATTTGTTTCCTTGATGTATTGCCATCCATCCAAAGGGTATTCGGCTAATTTAGCACTGCTTATTGGGGGTAATGACTTTGCTTGGACATCCTGCAAACTTAGGAAAAAATGTGCAAAATGCCATAATGAACGTGTGCTTCTTAGCGTTTATGAGGTCAAAGTTGGAGAGGCTATGAGAAATACAGAAACTGCGCTCTATGTGGGCACGTTAGGAAGAAATACTGGAAAGTACTTCGGAAAAAAGGTTAAGTAATTGGCTGAACGGTGTTACGATAAGGAAATTTTCGAAAACTTCTGAGACATCTAAAACGTGTTTTCGCGTCCCATTTTAATTCAATTGCAGGCAGATCGCAGCAAAAAACATAGGAACGCGCACAATTACAGAGAATAAAATTACAACGTAATGCAGAAATGCCATTCCAAACATTTTAAAAATGAGCTCTTCTCGATGTAACCAAGCTTTAGAGTAGGCCGTTTATTTGAAGGTAGGTTGTCGCATAGCCTCTTATCCATTTCAATGCACAAATCTCATGTGGAGTCTTCAAACTAGTACAGCACGTGAAATAGAAGCACGTTGAGAAGAAATTAAGAAGCAATGGTTTAAAGGTTTACTCCATCAAACTAGAGTTGTTCAACCGAGCGAGAGCAACGTGGTGCCAGAGAGCGGAGTACGTTCGTTACGAATGACACAGACGTGACCTACCTGTATGACGCTGAGTAGGCTAACTTTATGCGCTAGATAAATTGAGCTTCAGCGAATATCTTAGTGGGTAAACTTTCATCACACGACAGCCTTTACGCGAATGAATCCGGCACTATAGTGTTAGCTATAAAAAAGCATTAAACATATTTGATTGTGTATGCCCAGAGGAAGAAAAAATGAATGCTCAGCTAGATGAATAATGGCAGAGCTCTTCCTCCTCATTTCCTCCACTCACTGCCGCGCCTCCCTTCTTTCCTCCTGCAGAAATGGGTCCCGATTATGAGAAAGAAACAAAGTAGGTCACAAACCAGGTACACTTGTTCCCATTGCGACCAATGAAATCGCAGTTACGGAATCCTTTAAACCAACAGTACATCCGAAATGCGACGCTAAATCACCGATTATTGCTGTGAGAACGCCGATCATGGTAATAGCGACGAAGAAGCAAAGCCATCCTTTCAGATAATCAGTGGGAGGAATTGTGGCGAACATCACCTTCCATGGTAATACAAGAAAATGCAGTAGCACCTCTTTTGGAGATGGTTTGCCTTCTAAAACAATGATAAATTGAACCACTCGTCAGCACAACAAGGCTGGATCATTCATCAGCAGCAACCAAGTGAGAAAAAAGTTAGCGGCATTTATTTTACCAAAATGTTGGTCTATAAATTTGAATAAACGAAGAGAAATCGGTTATGACATCAAAGCTTTGTTATAATACATGGGTACTAACGTTTCATTGTTTTTAGCTGGAAAAGGAAAAATGTCTGGGAAAAACACCAGAAATTCTCTTTATAATGCGGCCGAGTAAGAAACAGACAGTTGCGACAGCTCGACATGTGATGATCCAAAAAGAAACCACTTTATTTGTTAATTACACTGTGCATGTGACTTTGCAAACGAACAATTGCCTGATGCTGAACCTGACATGCGAGCAATTCCCGATTTAGCTTGGCACTCTATGGTAGCATGGCCCACTTGTCTAGCCAAATGCACAGGTAAACAAAACGTTGTCTAGTTGTAAAATGTAAAAAGTGATGGAACGGCCTCATGAAAAGATGCATGTATGTAAGAAGCCTTCAACTTACATAATTATTAGAATATATATTGAAAATCAAAATGAAAAAATGCATCTCTGAACTATAAGGACATCCGCGACACGTACAAAACATAGAAAAAATAAATCAAAATTAATTGAACGATCAGAATGGTGAACTTTGATGATACCTTCGCCGTTCTCAATTTCGACTGCTTCTTTGAACTGTTGCTTCCAACTGTGCGTACCAACCATTATTGAAGTGTTGGCGCTCGTAACGATTTTATCGACAAAATTCTGCAAACACTCAACATCATGATTTGATGCTTAAGGAAGATTTTTATTGGTAAGGATGGTGGAGGAATTCGATAGCTGCGACAATTCTGTTCCAACACGCAGCAGATTTGCATGAGACGCTAAATGTTTGCTAAGTCGTAAGCTGTATTGTGCGCAAAAAAAAAAATGGATTTATTTACAGTGATGTGTATTAGAGCTATTTCATATTCAAAAACGTTTTATGAAAACATTCGAGTGATGAAACAATTTGACCTTAAATTCGTGGTCCTCTGTAATGACGATTTTGCATCTGGGATGACCGGAGAGAACTGGCTTGCCCAGCTCGGTCTCACATTCGATGGCGCTCTGGCGATGCCAGATTGGTTGGTCAAGTTCCAAATAAAAGTCTTCATTTTTCTCATATTCATCGTCGTTGATGATTTTAATTGGAATTTCTGCTCTGAAATGGATCAGTGCCACTGACAACGCGTCTAGCGATCGCTGATCGAAGCAATGAAATGACAACACTCGGCACAAGCTCATACTTTCGGTGAGTGCCAGCGAAGCAATTAGCAATTATTTTGTCTTGATTTGGCATGGTGTAGGAGGCCATTCCCGCTCTAAAATTGCTCGGAGGTATCACACACCGCTCGCCTCGCCCCGTACCCCTTCAAACGGAGACACTGCGTACAAGTACTGAAACTTAATAATCAGAGGTTATAGCTAAATGAAAACCAAGAAAGCCGAAAAATCAACGGATCAGTTTTTTGTGCATCTGTGTCAGAAAATGCTTGCATGTGGCAAAATCCTCGAATATATTTTTCTCACTGCAAAATGTGTCCACTACATTTTCTTCGTTCAGTGTGTACTTGGTGGAAGTTTTGGAACTGATAAGCCGTCTCAAGAAGGTACACCCTTTAAAGAACTGGATAATGCCATAGACAAGGTGCTTGCTTGAAATATTTCCTTTTTTTACCATATTCGTTTCTCTTTACCAACTGAGCTTCTTTAGTCGGTGAAGATGATCGCTGCTCTCATATAATCAAAATTCAGTATATGAAACGAGAAGTAAACGGAACCAACTTGGTTTGTTCGTCCTTGAAACGAACAATCCCCTCAACGGCAATGTAATCTTGACCTGCTTTTGCAGAACCATCAACGGTTTTATATGGCACCGAAACTTCTCCACGCGCACCGCGTGTGCGCACAACCTAAAATCAGTGGAACATTGAAGTCAGGTTTCAGTGTGAACGAAATTGTGAGAGGTGGTCCCATGCTTAAAGATTTTTTGGTAGTTGAAACCGCAGAGTAAAAACTAAAGCCCTGCGCTTAGGTACGAAACTGCTCCTGTGTAATAACTACATATAGCACGAGCTATCACCATAAAACTTTGCTTCAACTGAAGGGGAAAAGATCTATTTGCTATTCCCAATTACCGACAATCAACGTAACCTCGGCGACAAAAATTCCTTTGCTTTCAGCGACTTTGAATTTTTCTGAGGTGAAGCCGAACGCGCCCCCATGGTCATCGTCAACAATAAGTACGGTTGCCGTAGCCGCGCCTCCAAGTCTTGCTGGTACTGACGTACCGTCCTGATCTGCAAGTTAAGTTTGACGAAATTATGTGGTCTTCGTCCAATGTGGTGACACAGTTTCTTCTCACAGAGCCTAATTCTGCTACTCGGTAAGCACTCCGTCCATGTTGGGCCCTGAATTTCAAGAAAGCAGAGGAAAAAGAATCTTGGAACATTTTCTTGCGGTATGTTGAAAATTCATTATATTGGTCGCTAATTAGATATTGACTGTAAGGAAGCTTATAGCCATGAAGTGCATCAATTAATTTCTTTGACGCAAAGAAAAATGACTCCGGTTTCATTGCTGTTAGGTGGTTCAGGAGCGATACTCAAATGTCACCGCATTGTTGTCCGCTGTTCATATGAAGAGAATTTGTTTTCTGTGAGGAGAAATTTCTGTTAGTGCTATTATCACCAACCTGGTCTGTACGCGCGCACTTGAGATAGGCGTACGAGAAACTGCTCATCCTCCTCGTAGATGTCATTATCCACAATACCGATTTCGATCTCTTGCCTAGAATTGCAATCGTATTGAAATCTTTAATGCGACGGGCATGTGAAGCAAAGCAGATTGAAATGCATAGATCCGATAACGCGGAAATAAAAGAGCTTAATTTTTTTTTCGTTGATAAAATGATCGACAGAATGCCGAAACGCTCACAAAAACTTTTTTCGACGAACAGTAACTTTCCTTTATACAGTGGCATTGTAGATACATGATACATTCATTCATTTAAGTCATTCACAACGATGAACTATGTGCTAGTTGGGCGGAATAGCTGGGTATAACCGTTCAATATTCAATGAGCGGAGAGACATGACGGCTTACCATTTTTGGCCTGTCTCGAATTTAAGGACTCCTTCAGTGGGTATGAAATCACTGTGTTCTTGTGCAGTGTCCGCAACAGTGCGATAATGGACGGTTACGATAACTGGTTCTTCGATTCCATCCCTATCGCACTTCACTCGTACCTTCACGGCGCCAATATTCTCCAAACACACATAGTAGGCTGGATCGAAGCTGCAAAGAATCATTCTTTCGATACTACAATTTCTAAGGATAAGTGACTAAAGGCTAAAGAACATGGCTGCTTCAGTTAGCGAAATAAAAATGAAGTAAAGACTATCGTAGGTGTCTTCAAGACTTCGAAATATCTGCAGTGGTTTTAAACGTGGAAAGCTGTATAAAAAGCATAGATACCCTTAGCGAACAGTTTGAACAATGCGAAAAACTGTTCTTCTCAACTCGTTAGCTTCAAATGATTGAACAGCTTCAAATATTGGTTCACAGAATTCTTGAAAACCAAACCAAAATACAACATGATTCAATCTTGTTTTTGTTCGTGCGAATGCGCTTTCTGCAGTCATACAGTGTGAGCTTGACTAGAATGCTCTATAAAATGAACAGAAATAAACTGCTCAATGACATTGGAGCAGTCATTCCCTTATGGCCTCAAATAATAATTTGGTAAGGCAGCATAATGCTAAATTTTGCAAAATCATATCGTTCGAAAGCAAAACGGTCGAACTGTTCGAATGACAAGCCTATACATGAACTTTAATCCAACGCAACAGTCACCTTACAACGACTTGTTGTTTCCGTTTAAGGGACGCTTGCGGCTCGATCAGTTCGTCAACCTTCTCCTTCATTTTCCTTGTTGTAATATCACCCGATCCAATCAACTTCCTCGTTGCCTAAGTAAAAAAACAGCGATAATTCCTTTCAATTAACAATGATGAGCTCAAACGAAATAGCTAGACTATTATGATAAGGCTGAAATTGCTTACTCTTTGAGGCAATATTTTATTTTAGGAAGTAGAAGGGATTAAATTTCAATAAGATGTTACGATGACACTGAACAATGGATTTGTCGGACGGCAGCCATTTGGACTGACAAACACGATTTGAGTTCGACGCTGACCAACTGTTATGATGTAAGTGACTATGACAGAAACGAGTACAGGATTGCTGAGTGTCAACTTCAGTGGTTCTTTCATTTGATGCTAGCAAGATCTTGTTGGGAAATGAATCAACCTCTACCTGAATTCGGTAAAACGCCCGGCTCTTTGGTTCTTCAGTAACAACTTTTTCGAGGGCCAATTTCTCGAGCTGTTCTGCCGGTTCATCCGGATTCTCGGCCCTCAGCTTCCGGAACATTGATAAGTATTTCTTACGGTGCTCCTCGAATGCGATCACGTCCGCATCTCTTTGCGATGACAACAGCGACATCCTGAAACGAAGAAGGCGAACGAATGCAATCCGACCTATCGCCGCACTCGTCATTTTCCTTATCACTGAGCTGCTCACAGGGTGGAATATCCTGGGACCAAACACATACGGTGTTCGTGTTAGGCCAGGAAATGTTTTTTGAATCTCGAAGACATTCCGACATCAGTGCACAATTTCGGTCAGCTGCTTATGAACGAATTCAGTAACCTTTGATCTTAGCGGAAGGATTGAGGCTAGGAAGAGTGGCACTTTTGCTGCGAAGTGTAAAAGTTACTTGCAAAATACTTCATCTATGCGGATTGTTCTTCAAAAAACAGAACTGGTATACTTTTGGGAAGGACGCTAACGAAAGATGCGAACTTTGCGAAGCTTCCCTGGCCCACTCACCTGTGCTCATCTCGTGCACCACCATTTTCGACGTCCTTTGCTCGTACCGACTGTGAACGCCGCAAAAATGAAGTTCGCGCTCCCGACATGAGCCGTTGGCCAAATTTTCCAGTGTATCGATCGGCCAAGTATGCCGATACGACCGTCAACGGGAAGAAAATGAACGTAAGTACGCCCTCCCAAACCTGGAAATCAACTGTTCACTTGACGTCACTAGCAGTAAAAAATAAACAACGTGAGACGCATGACAGATATTTACGCATAGGGCGCGCTGCTTACCTTTGGTATTTGCTACGGCTCAGACTTTTTTGCTTTGACTTCATTTGAGCAAATAACAAACGTTTAACAGTTTCTTAACGCAAACTGCGAAAGGAAGGGAGTACTCGAGAAAAATCTAACCATGTGAAAAAAAAAATCTGAACGCACCATAACGCAAACATGGATCAAGAACGTTACTGCTATAGTGAAGAGTTGAACAACCAAAAACGAACACTTTGAAACACAAATATTTACCTGGATAACCCCTGGTGAGAACACCGAAATTATGAGATAAAGCCAAATATATGCGAATGTGGACCAAATCACCGTCACCCAGAAAACACCACTGTGTTGTACTATTCGTTTTTCTGAAGACGGCACGGCCTGAAAACGAATTCGCTCGTTTGTTTTCATTTGCACTGGGACAGCACATTTCGAAGAGCAGAAATTTTAATCCAATACGTCAGAAATATTTTCAAGATATGGTTTCCAAATATCCTCGAGTATTTGAACTATTTTCGAAGATTTCAAATACGTTAGAAAGTCTTCAAGAATTGCGAGGACGATTATGTAAAATTTCTGCAAAACAATTTCGAATTTTCAGTGATCAAAAACCGACCACTCTGTGCTCTGATGGTTCTGAGATCTTCTGAATTGTTCATTTCATCAGATGAATACATGCATGTGTTTGATTAGTTCTCATCGACCACCAAATGAAATGGGACGAATGAAGAAAATTCATGAATTTTTCGACGAATCTTCAACTTCTTATGCTGCTTAAACTCAATCGACAAACACATCTTTTTTTTTCTGTTCGTCGTTTGATTTGCTTAAGCTTTCCGCTAATTATAACCTCATGTGCCATGATTCCGAAAAACTATAGTTGTGCTCGCTGCAGTTTTCAACGGCAACCGAATAAGGGAACGAAGGAACTGCGGTAGGCAACTTACATAGATACATATTGCTATAATAATAAATAAATTAAACGCCGCTGATCCAACAATCGTGCTTGGACCGAGATCTCCTTAAAATGCCTTGTTATTATAACGCCAAGAAGCGAAACGGTAACATCATCTGAAGGCAAGTAATGCCTGCAGTTTTCCGCAACTCGTACCGTAAATTTTTCTAATACCTACTAAATAACACTAGTATACTGTTTTTTTAGCCTGAGATTTTGGCTGGGAATATAGCTCAGGAAACCGTCGAGAATTCTTGCGCTTCAAGAAAATTTAAGGGTGGGGTATTCAAAGTGCCAAAATTTTCGAGAGTTGTCTATTCTGGACGACCGCGTCACAGCTCTGACATACGGCTGAGAAAGTAGGTGTTTCATTTTCATAGAAGAAGTTCATTGTTTGCTGTCTACCATTGCACAAGGTATGACATCGCTCCTACCGACCGTTAACTACTAAGCAGACTTCTTTGTACTTATTATCCCCCTCCCCTTCCCCCTCCCCGCCGCCCCCAGCGCCCTCCCCTCCATCCAGAAATAAGGAAGGTGCTTCAACCATGAGGCTCAAACTGCTACTTTAGAGTGAATGCCATTTTGCACTTTGGTATGAACGTTGAACAGAAGGACCTGAAGCTGAGAAAGTTTGATACTATAAAGTGAGAGTGATGGAAGAATGTGTCGATCACTCACGAAGTGTGGCGTAACTCGCCCTTCCATGAGAAAAAAAAACGTGCACGACAAAACCAAAGTACTCCTTAGCGAACTGTTACTAGCAGCAGTGCGATAAAATGGATCAGTTTTCTTGTAGTCTAAGGCGTTCGAAAAATTCCCCTCTCAATAGATGTTATAAGCAAAGCAAAACTTCAGCGGTAATAAATCAACAAAATCACTATCTTGCTTCATGGAGGTTTTCGTTATGGTACGAATGCATACATCATTTGATAATTGAAGAATATTGAGATTCGCAACCGCTACGTTTCAGATGTGACACATGTTCAGCTCATCGAACAACTGATAGATCAGTAAGCAGTTTTTGTTTGAAAGAAAGGCCATACCTGCTTCGAAATTGTTTCCAAAAATTTCGATAACTGACAGCAATATTTCCGGGGCACTAGAACCTGAAATATTCAAAGCCATTAATTTACAAAAAAATACTTTGTGAGATCGAGAGGTATAGTCAATAACCGACATACCATGGGAACATAAGTATACACACAGTTTAAAAAAAAAAACAGCATAAACGTGGCATATTTCTTCACTGAAATTTACTGAGCGGAAGTTCGTTCAGCCTTCAAAATTCTGATGGAAGAACCTTTATTGCATTTTTCCTGCAATATCTTCTTTCTTCGTTTTGTTTTCTGGATGTATTATTGTCTCAAAACATAGAAACAAACAGTTAAGAGGAAGTGCACGCAATGAGGAAGGCACAATAAGCCATTTGTGATGTTTCTTGTAAAACTGACTTTGCCTAATCTTCGCATTTATAATGAAAATGCACATTTTAAGTGCCTTTACCGGCTACAGTTCTCCGTTTCACCAATAATTCGTTTTTCCGCGCTCTCACCGAAACTAATGCATTTCGGACTCTTGAGAAATACATGCAAAGCTTGAGCACCTCAAGTACTACAACTTCTCTGCTATTAGTTCCACCCTCCCTGGTCGATGGACCAGCGTGCAGTTGCGTGTAGATGTTGATGCTAGAGCTGGAATATACGCACTACAAACCAAATTTCATTATTCTGGCTTCAGTGGTTTTCCAGTTGAAGCAGCTGATGCAAGAAATAGGCAAACCCCTACATATGCGCACAAAGATTCGGCTGCGCCAAAAAAGGCCCTTTATAAATGCATCGTTGGGAAACCGTGCTCTTTTTTAAAGACGTTGTTAGCGTTTGACGATTTCAGTTGGATGGACGAAAAATGTGTACAACATTTCAGTTGTCAGCTTTTTACGTGTGAACAAAATATTAAGAAAAACAAAGACAAAAAAAGCGATGTGTAAATGGGCAACTACCAAATGAACCCATTGCTATAATAATGAGGCAATCACGTTTACGTACGAAAGCAATTTGCAACGGCCGCTTCATAAATGCAATTTTAATAGCAACTAATGTGACCGAAACACGACACGAAATGGTTAATTGAAAGTGGCGCTGACGAAGAAATAAAGCAGCAAAAAAGTCAAGCAATTTACAAAGCTGGAAACATGAAGGCATCACTACCAGACCAGCGCTAGAACAACTTATATTTCTTAAGGTATTCGCTCACGGTTAGAACCCAAAATATAAAAGGGAGTGTGCGGTACGAGATTAACAACTTGTCACTATAGGGAAAGTTTTCGTGAAACAGCCTAATAGTAAGGACAATTGTGTACTTTCCTCTCCTTAACCGCATAGATAATCCTGGATGGATAACTGCGGCTTACATATTGCTTACTCAAGTAAACTGCTGTAAATACTGACCGCATGCAAAAAAATTATGCAGGTCATTGAAGAATGACTTGAGTTTCTTTTCACCTAGCATGCCACTTTTCTTGTTTGCTGCCTTGGAAAACTGAAACACTTTATGAAATAGGTTTAAATTTGGATTTGTTGCAGCTCTATCTCCGTTGCTTTTTCCCATACGTTCTTGTTAATCACCTAATTCGTACGAGGTAGCAGAAGAACCACGTATTTGTTTGCCTACCTATGGTACAAAATTAGAGGCTTTCGTAGAGAGCGATTAACTGGTATAACCGCGATGACAATAAGCTTTGGTAATTCTTACTGATTGTATGGCCTAATAGCAACGTTCGGTATTTCTAGCATGCTCAAAAATTAGCCAAGCCTTGTACTTCTAAGAACATATTTCCCTTCTCGATAACATTCGAAAATAATAAGTAATACGAAAAAAAGGAAGCTTGATCATCTCTTTACGATGATGTTGTGAATGCGTTCAAAAATGATGAAGCAGTGGCAGCCTCAATTAAATCTAACTTTGCGTCCGCATTCTTCCTGTGATTGCAATGAGCGCAATGAACTCAATAACGCGATACAATCAATCGTCAATATTGAACGGAAGAAAAAACCAAATGATAAAACTGTTTGCGCTTATTTTCGACGGAACCAGAAAGCCTCTTAATGTTTTAGAAAATTTAACGTGTCATTTTAGGCTCGAATACCAGCATCTATTTTTATTTTAAAATTTTGTATCTGCCACCGCTACACTCTGAGATTTCGCATTTTCATGCGATTTGCATTCAGCGATTGCGGAAGTCATGTATAAGGTAATCATCAGATGTTTCATAGCATTATAAATGATCAGTAAACAATACCCAAAGCCATAAGCGTGAGATTGCTGACTGTTTCATTCCATACACGAATAAGTATCGTGTACGGCTCGCCAGTAATTTTCTTTAGCTTCACTTCTCTTTCTTGTGAAGTTATTACTTCAATGGCGGCCATAAAGCGATCGGCCACAATAGACACTCCGAAGAACATATATGCGAGCGCGATGAAGTAGACCATTGCTCGGAATAAGACTGTTGCAATGCCGATACCTTGCTTAAATTGATTTTCGTTTCACATCTGCATCGACGCATACGGTTCAACATTGTGTTTGCAATACCAAAACTATCCTGGAGATTCTTGCAGTGCAATGAAATGTGGTGCTTGGAGCCATTTCCGATCGAAAGGAATTGGCTGGGGGAAGATCCGACCAAGGGAAGTGAAACTTACTAAAAATACTGCAACCAATTTACTA
Organism: Toxocara canis; assembly: GCA_000803305.1. Classification (NCBI taxonomy): domain Eukaryota; kingdom Metazoa; phylum Nematoda; class Chromadorea; order Rhabditida; family Toxocaridae; genus Toxocara; species Toxocara canis. The sequence goes on along the minus strand of JPKZ01002488.1, from coordinate 107,330 downwards.
TGGGCTGGGACCATCTAATCCTAAGGCGGAAATGTTGACAAAAAAGGCGGCTCCCGGCAAAGGGGAATCCATCTGGAAAAAATAATTGAGGGAACAGCTTAATATCTCTCGAGGGGATGGGGTTACGGAGCATAATATAGTATATGACGAGGTAAACCACGTGGTAACACTCATTTAAAGAATGCAACCGTACGGAAAGTCAGTTATTCATCATACTTTCAGATATTTTATTTTGACCGGGTTCATCCTAGTGAAAAAATCTACTCCTATAAGATTTTGTTGCCAAAGTTTGCCCAGGAACGACTCGTTTTTCAAACGGAAGTGCAGTAGCAATGGTGGTTCACTTAAATGTGCCAACAGCGAGTGAGCATTACACTGGAGGAAATGCTCGATTATGTGAGCCGCGCTGCGTCAGTCTGTGGCCGTAAACGGCTGCGATTTGAATATCTTTCGATATGGCTTATCGTTTATCTGTCATGTCGCATACGTTCTCCTATTTCCGTTTAACGGCATAAATGACTCATTAAGAAACTGGGAATCTATTCTGGACTCAGGCGTATACTGGAACGGTGAGACAAACCCGGAACAGAAGTGAGACAGGTCTCTGAGGAAGTTATTCTGAGGATATTCGTTGGCATTTCCGCGCTTTGCCTTCTACCTGAACGTCAATGGCTCCACGTTTCTAACCTCACTGTCACCCAAAGTCGCAGATTCTGAACCTTTGCAATAATCTCACAAGCCTTTCGCTTTTATTTACTGTTCCTGGGAAAGCAAGGTGATGATCGGAAGGCTTGGAAGTTAGCTCCGATTGTATTTCATACATTCAGAAAACAGCAACCCAGCAAGGCACACGTCACATTGTAGAGGCCTTCAGCCTTACCTCATAAAATCGTGGAGCAGAAACTGTTTACCTGGGGAGACCACACTGGAATCAGAAGCCCGGGCGAGCATGGTTTCGCACGCTCGCAACTATCGTTTTGCTCAAAGGCTTTTACTGTTGTAATGATGCAGCAAAACGTAAGGAATACAAGCATCGTCATTTCTTCGGAAGCAGTCTTTTTGTAACACGTTGCTGCCCTCGGGGTACAGCCTTCGTTACGAGAAATCCATCGTTTGGGGCCGGTGCGCACAATCCGAAGCCTTAAATAATTCTGTTTGGTTGGGAAAATGACATTTGGAGGAGCCCATTATGATTCAGTGTTCCTGCAAGCGAAAGGGGAAACGTCAGTCAAGAGAATGCTACGCAATATTGAAATTCAAAGCGGGAAACCGCACAGCACTGCTCAGTCGCCAAACGGTAAACGGCAATTGTTCAAAACGGCAATGAAAACAAAACAGTTGCAGTTCGGCTACGGCACTTAAGATGAAAAAG
>JPKZ01002488.1:71891-86719 GCA_000803305.1 Toxocara canis | reverse complement strand
TGTGCATGGAAAGTCCAGAAACTAGGTCAGAAAGATTCACTGAAAAAATTATCAGATGTCATAGTTCTGCTAATGGGAACACTCAGAAGATTAACGATAGCGTATGTGACGGAAGAACGGCAATTTATGCTTTACATATGCCTTGCCATAGTATGCCAACATTGTAAGCTTATTCACTTAATCTACTTGGTTGCACGCTGAACGCTCGAGAACGGCTACGACAACAATTAAAGTTGCATGAGCAAAGAAAAAGTGTCCGCCCGTCACTGGAGTAAAAAGAACGGACAAAAATATCATTAGAGGGTCGATTGTGTTTAAATCCCAAGCTGCATAGAATAATGAGCCACACTAACCAGAACCGAGTCTAATTAAGCAAATATGCGACGTGATAAACCGTGCAATTTCGTGTGAGGCTTAGCGTTATCATTATAAAAGCATGAAGTACTAGTCATTGATGGCGCAACTGTCCTGGCCAGCACTCACATCCTCGTTAGCCTCTCACGACATATTTTTAATGAGCAGTTGTCCTTTAAGATGAGGCGAATGCTACGAAACGGAAGCATCCCTGGATCGACAGGCATTTATGGCTCGAATTGTCTGCAAGATAGCCAGTTTAATTTGCCGCAAACTGTTATGTACTCTAGCTGCAACATTTGAGCGAACGCAAATGCGAGAAAAAGGTTTGTACAACGAATTGCAGTATAAACTGCTGCCAGTCATGATGTGAGCAGACGATGGAAGTTATTCATGGAAATGTGGTCATGCGGCATTGGATTCTTTTTTCATGCCTCATCCTTTGTTATGAATCTGCTCAAGTCACTCTAATTCCTTCCGGTGTTAAAAAAGTCAGTAATGAAATGATGTATAGTGGAATCGTTGCGGATTTTCACTTTCCCACTGCAGCTAAGACGATCAGTACTCTAACGCGTAACAATGTTACGTACTTCCACCTGCTTCGGAAATCCAAATTTGGCTGCACGTCTCGCATCCAAATTTGGCTGCAAACAGCGCAAGCATTTGACACGCCAAATTGGCGAGACGAAATATTTCGAATGAATTTTCATAGAAGCACAATTGAAGACAATCGCTTCAACTCCAGGCGAGTATGAGATGGTGAGTTTGCATTGGCAAGAGACATTGAGGAGTTGAAGACGTTGAAACACTACGTCAATAAAAACAACATTTGCGTCAGTTTTGAAGACGACGAGGCAATCCAGCGATTAACCAATGAGACATATTGGCTATGATTTTTTCGTTAACCGTTTGCTTGCACAATGCTCGCTTCGATTGTATCTCCAAAAAGTCGAAATAGCAAGTTAAGAGACGAAGCCTGCGCTTCCATCCCTTAACTTGTAGAAGGTGTTTCACATATTGCACGAGTTAGAAGCAGTAGATTAGAATGTGCAAGCCGTTTGGTCGATGCGACAAATTGTTTTCGTTAACCGTTTGCTTGCACAATGCTCGCTTCGATTGTATCTCCAAAAAGTCGAAATAGCAAGTTAAGAGACGAAGCCTGCGCTTCCATCCCTTAACTTGTAGAAGGTGTTTCACATATTGCACGAGTTAGAAGCAGTAGATTAGAATGTGCAAGCCGTTTGGTCGATGCGACAAATTGTTTACTAGCACATTAATGCAGTTCAGTTTCCATTCTGGTAGGCAGCATTAGGGCATTGCAATCTACACACAGCTTGTAACGACATTCGTTGAGGTGCTGTCTTACTTCATCCAGAAGGAGCAACTCCATCAGTTGTCGCGTTTTTGTTTTTTTCTAGGCAGTGAATTTACAGACTGGACGAGTTTTTTATATTTCATTCAAAATATTGCTCTTCACTAGACTGCTTGATGTCAACTGTTGTTCGGCTTTCGGGACAATTTTGAATAGACGACGAAATGGCTGAACGATATCGCCTAGGCGACCTTACCCACGGATTGCTGCGATGTGAGCCGACTACAGCATGAATCATGGAATCAGTTCAGCTATTATTTCACCAACGTTTCTAATGGAGAATGGAACGATGACAAAAATACAAGCGAAAGAAATATATGAACAAGTGAATTCCAACATTGACGCTCTGTCGCTGTCCCTGATCACAAACCTCACCAGTAGTTCGGTGCAGCGAACTTTCCTAGCAGGATTGCCTTTATGGAAGTGGTATGGATTGCTTCCACAATCAATGATAACAACTTTTATTCCACTTATATCCCGACAATATGCAAAATTGTCGTTATATTCCGCACACACAGTGCGAGAATTTCTCATACTGGCTATGCTTCATAGCGTTCACGAACGAGGTAGGTCTTGAGACTCTACCTTGCTCTTTCATTGGCCTGCTCACAAATGAATGCACGACAATCGCTCGATTTTCCATGAAGATTCCAATCGAGAGAAAGTTCGCTTCAACTCGAAGGCCGTTTTGATCGCCGGTGGAAATTCATGTTTTGCTCTCCCCGTCCAGCAGAACTAAGAACGCTGGATATTTAATACTGCTAAAATGTTATATTTGAGACAGAAGGAGGCATAATAATGAGCTGGGTGCAATATAAGAAATGCCTGTTGTATCAAACTGAAAGAGAACTTCCACGAAGAAAGCAGTGGTGAAATAAGAAGAAATATGAAATTGTAACAAACAATCGTTTACCATTCGCTCGTCCGTTCCATTTCGATCGGAATGCAAGATTTGATTGAATATCATGAAACCGTTACCACGAAAACAACAGTGATTTGAAGATCAATCAAAATGCACTTGATCAGAAGACAGCTCACTGCATGAATTTAAAGAAAAAAAAGCATTAAATTATAGAGAGGTTATCGCATGAATATAACAAGAAAGCACTTAGTTCATTAAAGGCAAACAAATGAAGTGAATGTTTATGTAATTGATAACAAAAACGGAGCATATCGAAATGAAGTGCGATTTATTCGCCTATATTATAGATGTAGAACCTGCGATGGCTTTGAGGTTGACTTTTTTGCTCATCTTCACACGGACTCAACGTTTCAGGCTCGTCGAAATCTTCGATCTCCTCTGTCTGCACAGCCATCGATGCACTAGATTCGTCGGTTTGCGTACTTTTGTTGCGCATCTTCGCCTTTTCATCGTAGTGGTCGTTTAATATTTTCTTCCTGCAAAAACGAAATCCACCTGGAAAAGTAGGTCATCTTCTCGACGTTCACTTAAACGTTTCGTTCTCCACAAGTTGTTCACTCCCCGTTTTATTGAACAATGTTCAATTACTTAATGTCAATGCAATTTAGCTTTAATGCGAAATGAAACCGGCTCGATAGCTGCCCGCTTTCAAAATGCATATTCACAGATAATTAGTTGTTGCGCGTTAATGAATTTCTCTCTGTCCATTTCCAAGCTGTTTGCCCACATCCTAAAATTATACACGGGAACGAACTCGATGACAACAAACGCATAGCTGGTTAAAGACAACTAGAGTCCTCTTAGTTCATTTTTAGAGCATTCTTCATCTGGAGAGAAGTGAGTCTAATTCAAAAAAGTCATGTTGAAATTCGAAATTAATGCCTTAAGCACATGGCCTATTCGCTCAGAAAACATTTCATAGAATGCAACAAATATTTGCTTGTGAAAAAGAATTTTCAAAATGTGGTTTCTCGCTGCAAAATCGAACGAAAACAATGTCGTGGAGAATCGCAATATGTTTTATGATATCCTTCCAAAGGTCTGAAATCCTCGGCGCCAAACCAACAAAACATTAATACGCTATCGCCACATTTGTTTCGGAACTGGTTCTCTTACATGGCACAATTAAAGCACACACCTATTCCGATTCAGTTCCATAGATCCCATATACTCCAGAAATCTGAAATTGCATGATGCACTGCGAAATCTCAGCCTGACACACTTGACGTGGTGCTAATTTAAAGCACATTTACATATTTCATTAAGGGCGTGAATTTATACGCAAGAAGAACTGGAAGTGAAAAGGCAACTTTGGCTGAATACTGTGGAAGGCAGTTTACACATTTGGCCGGAAACAAGATAAGGACAGAGTGCCCAAAAAAAAAACACAAAACCAACACTCTGAAATATTCGTTTTACCTCCGAAATCTTCTCATATGATTTTTGCAGAAAAGAAACTGCATTTTTATGAAGACAGTACAAAATGAGTACAACTGCGCACAAATAGCTGTTGCTGGTATGCAAGCAACCGCGTATTGTGCGAAACGCCTGCTTTGATGATTTTGTAGGATGGAGTCGGAAGGGCAAAGAGTTAGGGAAGCGAAAGCGTTGGAATGGCGCCGTGATAGTTCGTTGCAGGAATCCATAATGAAGCGCATTTAGCCACAGCGATTAGAAAAGCCTCACAAAACAAAAATTGTTTTACCGCTGCGCGTTGTTCAAACAGTTTTCACCGAACTGACAATACGCTGTGCTCCAAGCTTTACAAAGAAGATGCGAAGCTTACTCCGTTCAAGATTTCCTAGATTTTTCATTTTATTTTTTAGTGTTTTCTTTTGCGAGTAAATCTGCGAGTAAAAAACGCAGTTGCGATGGCTTTCTCTCTTTCCTTTCGGTTTTTTCTTTCTCTTTGGAAACAACTGAGCTAGTAGAGCGGGCAAACTAATGCACCTGCATATGTCTGTGGAAATAATAAAGAAATGAACGTGATTATTTCCCGGAATTTCGATGAAAGATATAAGAATTCTCAGAAGGTCATATGGAAGAAAATATGAGGTGAATGACCAAGTATTGGACTTCGAAGACTTTCTAACGGCTATGCGCACTCATCTACTCGATTATAGGTACCGCTCATTTATGTATTGTCATTCTCACTGCGGCGTTTCGTATGCAATCGCTTGTTCAGCACCATATACGTTCTAGTAAGCAAATGGCTTTGTACGCAGAATGGTTTGCTCAAAAAAAAAGAGCTGCCATTTCTTCTTGTGCGCTTCCCAAGGTTCCTTATTTTTTATCAAAAGAAACATGTCACTTACTGAAGTTTGCTCATGAACTTCATAATGAGCCAATCGGTCCCATGAACGTTCCTTTCATATTCCTTGACAAAGTCGTGCTCTTTTTTGTCTTCTTTGCGTGCTTCTGAAATTAAAATTCGTGAATAACGTTCATATGCAGGTAGACTATAATGAACGATACCAGTAGAACTCTACTAACAAAAATCTAATCACCCGATGCAGTAGCATGAAAAACAAGTAGAATTTAGCGATTATACGTGCTCAACTTCCGTCAATGAAGCTAAAACTACAAGCATATCACTCCCTTGGTGCAGTGAACGTCACGTGAGCTCTCTACGGTATGCTCTTAACGAACACTTCAGAATATATAGTCGAATTTGTTCGTTCCAGGCCTGCTTGCTTAATTAACAAAGTTATCAATCACAGGAACTGGACCTCATGACGTTAATAGAAGAAATATTCCATATGAGCTTCTAGATGCCTGCTTTTCCTATGCACTGTTACTATGTTTAATGAAAGAAATTGCCCGAAATGATAGCCTGTAATCATATAGACTATACTCTTCGGCGCAACGAAATGTTCAAACTCACTCATTCCTTGCTTCAAAAGTGTCGTATCAATGTCAGAAACCTTTGTTCTACGTAATTCCTTGTCGGCAGCTTGATCTGCAAAAGCAAAACAAACCTATAAGTTGTTCGCCAATATATGCGATCTGTTGAACGACTCATATTATCGGGCAGAATCGTGAGCAAACGTAAAAGAAACAAATAATTCGAACCATGATAGGTTAAGAAAGGACCGAAAGATCGCATTTCATCACAGGATGTGCAGGGTCCAAGAAGTCTAGAAGAAGGAAGGGTTACTTCTATGGATAGCGGCAATATTTGAAAATCACTAAACGGTATCCCCATTTATGCAATAAACATTACAATGCAGTCGAGTCAAGAGCCTCGTCCAAAAAAAAAACACATGATCGCTCCGCAAAATGAACATGTTCCGGTCTTGCTACATCTTATCTGCACGAATATGGCTCAAAAAGGTGAGCCTTCATGAACAACGGACTGCGCAGAAACCTTACTGCAGAGGAAATACTGTTTGCAGTGAGCGGTGCAAGACAGCACCAATGAGGAAACGCTATATAATTTAGTTGGAACACCCTCGTAAAAATACACATTTGCTGTTGCGACATGCAGCTGTCGTGCCAGAAATCCGGTTGTGCCTTCAAATTCTCAGAATTTTGATGTCGTTCATGCCCCAGCTGCAATTCCGGTCCCGGATGAGCTTTTGCGGACATCGAAAGCATTGCCTAGGCAAACCCGCAGTTCCAGCCTCGATTCTATAATCGCACCATTCCGTTTTCAATAAACTTTAGCAAACTTGTAGTTGCGAAGTACATTTTAGCGGCGTCTTGTTTGCGCCTATGTGCCTTGCATGGCTGCTGCTCCGTTCAGTAGCTTTAGCCATGAAACCGCTGAAGCTAGAGTCCTGAAATTTTGTGGATGTAACCTGAACTTGAGACTACAGCGTAACTCAACTACATATCAACTGATGGAGTCATAGCGAACTTGTAGCCTGCTTAAGGCGCTGTAAATAAGCATGCGTTTTGAAATCGATCGGGTTACACTTTTCAGCGGTTTATTCGTAGAAGAAACTATTCTTCAGTGGAAGGTTTCTATGAGCTGTACTGATAACTTCAGCACGAATTCTTATTAGTAGTGGATGGTTTAAGCAAGCGCTTGTCTAATGACTATGCAAGTGTAGTTATGTTGCAACCGGCACATAGATCTTACTGCAGAGGAAATACTGTTTGCAGTGAGCGGTGCAAGACAGCACCAATGAGGAAACGCTATATAATTTAGTTGGAACACCCTCGTAAAAATACACATTTGCTGTTGCGACATGCAGCTGTCGTGCCAGAAATCCGGTTGTGCCTTCAAATTCTCAGAATTTTGATGTCGTTCATGCCCCAGCTGCAATTCCGGTCCCGGATGAGCTTTTGCGGACATCGAAAGCATTGCCTAGGCAAACCCGCAGTTCCAGCCTCGATTCTATAATCGCACCATTCCGTTTTCAATAAACTTTAGCAAACTTGTAGTTGCGAAGTACATTTTAGCGGCGTCTTGTTTGCGCCTATGTGCCTTGCATGGCTGCTGCTCCGTTCAGTAGCTTTAGCCATGAAACCGCTGAAGCTAGAGTCCTGAAATTTTGTGGATGTAACCTGAACTTGAGACTACAGCGTAACTCAACTACATATCAACTGATGGAGTCATAGCGAACTTGTAGCCTGCTTAAGGCGCTGTAAATAAGCATGCGTTTTGAAATCGATCGGGTTACACTTTTCAGCGGTTTATTCGTAGAAGAAACTATTCTTCAGTGGAAGGTTTCTATGAGCTGTACTGATAACTTCAGCACGAATTCTTATTAGTAGTGGATGGTTTAAGCAAGCGCTTGTCTAATGACTATGCAAGTGTAGTTATGTTGCAACCGGCACATAGATCTTTTTTTTTTTAAATTCCCGACGTATGGTTCCAATTATCGAGATTTCCCCTCCAGTTCAACCTCGATTTTCATAACGGATTTCGTTCGCTGTACCAAACGTTGCCAAATTTAAATCGAATTTTCAAATTTTCTCCTTACTTTGGAAATGCTAACGAACCAGTGATATCCTTTTTAAAATCGCTGTCGATTGTTTTTACCATACGCGCAAACATTAGCTCAATTTGTAGTTGAATAACGTTGATCGACATCGAAACAACCGATAATCCCATTAGAATGAGTAAAAAGTTAGCAACAGCGATGCGATGATTCGGCGTTACATCACCGAAACCTTAAAGAGGACGAGTTGTCGTCGATAAATGAATTATCTGATCGTCAACTTTCCGAAACAGTCGACATATGCACCAACCTGTTCATCTCGCGATTTTCAATAGCAAATCGTCTTCTGTGCTTCCATCGAAGGCAAACTGCCATCCATATCTCATTTTGTTATTTGCAATACGGAACGACCTGACCACTGCTGCTCTGTCAGCAACGTGCTCATTCAGTGAATTTTTTATCGAATGCTCATCTCAACAGTAATTGTTGCTAAGATGTTGTAAACAAAATAGATGAAGCGATGAAATTCTCAAAGGAAAATGAGCAGCAAAAAAATGCGGCTAGCGGAAGCGGATGGTGGTGTACATTTCTTGAGGACTGTTTAGCGCGAAAGGATAAGTGTCAACGCAAAGGTGGTCCTGTCTAAGGCGCATTAGCTGCAATGACCTAAGTTCGCCTACTTCAGTAGGCCCAGCTGCACCTTACATGGCTTCTGAAACAACCTATATACAGTTGATTAAGTCTTTCAGTTTCATCGTTCTAATGCTTCGGCAGATATAGTCGAAATTAACGCTCATTAACAGAATTTAATGTGTACAATTGCTAAAGGTCCGTTTACATGCTGAATGACAGTAATTAGTAAGTGAAAGGTAGAAATTATGTTATTTAATCATCGGAATGCAATTCATTCCGCCATTAGCTTTGACGGCTCTCAAACAGCAACTTTTACTTCGTCAAGAGAAAGTTGAGCACACAAACTCATCGTGCCGTTTGAGTGGCACAGCATATGAGCTTACCGATAGTTGTGAGAGAAACGAAGAAGAAATATATCGATTCAAATAAGGACCACTCCTCGAAAATACAAAATACGGATGCGCATAAAAGTACCCAAAATAATAATAATACTATGGCCACAGTCAATGGCACAGATTCCGCTTCTGCGTCTGGGTCCGGTGAATCATACTGTAAGTTGAAAGCTCATGATCATTGTGAATAAACGAGGAGGACGAGTTTCGCAATATTCAGTACGATTAATCGATGCTTTTTCTTCAGGCTCAAGAAATAATGCAGACAGCTTATCGAACAAAAAAATGTTCGTATCCAGCTGTGAACTGATGACGGAAGATCGCTGCTTGTAACTTTACGCGCTCATACATCATACTGAGAAGCGATTGCGCTCGACGCCATGAGGATGCAGTGAAATGCCCGGCTCAGTGAACTACACAGAGGCAGTGCAGTCAAATAAAGATTGCTTCGACGGGATCCCTCGCTTTACTTGAAGAATTAGAGCGACTAGACAGGATTCAGGGCAGGAAAGAAAATGTTAAAGAACACTGGCAACGGACATGTTCATCTACTTTTTAGCACGCGAATAACAGCCGTTTCGAAGTGCGCACGATGTTCGAATTGAACCCTCGGCAGACTTTACAGCAAGTGCTCGCTTCCTCCGAACTCGCCTGCTAGCGCAATCCTGGCAACGCTTATCACACGTCATCGTTTCGTGTCCGCTGCTTTAAATCTACTGCGGTCAATTCACTGAACGTAAAAGTGTCTGGTCGCAGCAGTGGCGCACTGTAAGCCATATTCGCATCTGACGCTTACGAAATCATAATATATAAGCACTGACATTCTCGTTGTATGGAATAGCAAATTTGCATTTGAAAAAGGCAATATGCCGACGTGGGTGTACATCCAAGCATTTCTATGTATAGCAGTTTAACTTGAAGAACAGCTGAAGTTTCAGGGAGTTTAACCTACATCTTAGGGTCACCACTTGTGCCGAATTCCAAGCCGATTGACAGGTTGTTGAGCCTAGGATGAAGTTATAGGCAATTAATCAAACCGAAAAATTGCATGCAATTTCAATCGATCAGCTTGAATATTGCATTAAGAGAACAATGAATAAATAGTGGAGAATAGTACGCATCGCAGAAGTATTGTATTGGTGATCGGATCAGTCAAGATGTGAATTGTCACTTTTTTCGTGCAGTTGATGAAATAAGTTGTTGCACTAGTTGAGCCACCAAAGCACATACCATAGCAATTGCTCACATACGTTTTCGCTCGCGTTTTTTTCTGCTGCGTATCAAAAAAAACTGTACAGCCGAAAAACTCAAATGACAGTTTGTGATGTGCAACTTGAAATTGCGCTTTAAATATTATTTCTTGCATGTGACATCTGAGCATTGCTGTTCTCGCTCTCCGTTCAAAAATCCTCAGCTATAATCTAACATCTGCGGCAAATTGACATAAAAAAACGACTTTGGCAGATTACGCTTGCCCGACTGAAAGATGGTCACTTCATTTGAGTCCAGTTTTCTCATTCAGTTTTTATGCATGCACTAAACTCATCCCCCGCAAGCGCAAATATTGGGACCAGTGTAACGAATTATGACAATTAACTATACACAGAGAGCTTTAACAATGAGCTTTAACCTTCAAATTTTGCGAAAGTGATCTTGCTCTAATCGAGCTCATTTGATTAGTTGTTCAGGGACCTATGCTCTAGCGAACGACTACTGCTTCTACGCAAGAATTCTGTTATGCGTGCTGTTTTATCTCGAGTGTGTAGCGCGTTGCTCATAGCAGTTAAAATACGAGCTTCCTTCATCATGTTCAAGTGACGCTTGAATTTTTTAGTTTAGTTACAATTTCTAGAATTATAATTGAATTTATAATTGAACCAACTTGAATTATAAATTCTAAAATTTCAAGTGTTTGACTTACCATTATGTTCTGTTTGTTAACAGAATGCATACAATTCATACAGAAAACGCTCGTCTTCTGTTCAGAAGACGTAAAAGCAGATTTGATTTTATTGATGATGTGACGCAAATTGACGATCCACAAGTTTTGCATAAGATGAAATAGCGCTGATCCCCAATCGTTGAGGACGGTTATCACGAGTGGTATGCCAGCGACAGCATATACCATAGTTAGCAGTCGTCCGCCTGTTGTTTCAGCTGAGATATCGCCATAACCTGCAACCGAACAATACGAAAACCGGCGCCATATAGCGTATTCGTTATATGTATTTGTTAAAAAGTAATTTTTGGTTAGTTTTCGTTGCATTTGTATTATATTATCATGCATGGAAATGAACGAGAACATGTGTCATTTGAACGACGTTTGCTTAAGGAACCAGTGAAATTAAGATCGAAAACCTTCAAATGGATCGTATGTTGACCGAATAAGAACCTTTGTAAGAACCTTTGTAACCATTCGAATTTGTTGTTTTCTTTTATATAGAGTAACAACTTAGGGACGAAAAAATCTGCTTTGACCCCCCACCCTCTTTTCAAACTGATGATTAGATCTCTACGACAGAGCTTATTGATTATTTGACCGACATAAGCTGAGATGAGCAGTGCCGGAAACAAACTGTGAAGCAAAGCCAAATATACCGTTTGGTTATTTTCGACTTTCCTAGCCAAACGCACCAAATAAAATCTAATGATGAAAAGAGTTTGAATCAATCGGCAAATTGAAGGAGATTCTGAACTGAAATGCTTCAAGAATTAACGACAGCTCTATGTTGCAACATTCACATGGTGCCATTTTGTTAAGGCTGTAAATACTGCGCAAGCCAGTTCATAGTATCCCGCATCGTTTTCCTTCGAAGGCTCAGAAAGCGCCAACGTTAATTTTAACAAATGCTCGATTGGTTTCAGGATACCATTTACATTAACTAAAAAACTTAAAGCGAGCATTGTTCAACAAGGAAAATGCTGCGGATAATGCAAACTCTCCTGTAATTCCGATCGATGAAAAAAAAAGCGAAACCACATAAAAGGAATTGTTCTCTGGAAGTATAACCTTTCGGTAGAAAAGAACGGATGGAAACACAACCATTTGGTTAGGACTAACACCTCTTATGGGCAAGAAGCAGCGCACATTTTTTGCGAAATGGCATTTGTTGGCGGGCTAAACTGGCAAAGGCTTTACTAGTAAGCCACTCGATGACATTCAACATGAAACTGCCACTCGGAAGGTAATAATTCGTTGAGTATGATTTTTAAAAGAATTGATTTCAAGGCCATCGATCCTGTATGCACCAGAAAAATAACATTCTTGTATCTCATACCTATAGTCGTATATACAGTGCCAGCATAGTACAGTCCACCCCAAATCGTCCACTTTAGCGGTTCCTCCTCTACTCCGTCAAACATCATCCTCTTATCATATTCAACAATAATGGAATGCAGCTTTTTGAACGATAATCTTGTCAAACGACCAGCAAAGGTTCTCTGATGATCCTGGAAACGCCTTATATTATCTTAGCATCATCGCAAATATTCTATTTAACAACCATGCTTCCGCAAGATAGGAATGTACAACTCTTGAGAGCTCTAATAAGTCTTCAACAGTCTACGAAACGAAAGTTCACAAGGTTCAATGAAGTGGCTGCCTTCTACTCTCACAACTCGGCTTCACACATTTGGAAGTTGTTAAGTGCAAGTGACCTTTATATGAACTATGATAGCACGTTTTGCTGACTGCAAGAAGAACCCTCGTAACTTATTCGAATCGTTTGAAGCAGCCGGAGCAGTCAGTATTGCATCGATGCTTAAACCATTGTTCTCGTTTAGGATAGTGGCTCATCAAACAACCTACCTGAATTTCTCGGAACAATCTATGTTTTGCAGATTCACTGCGTCTCAAAGCTTCGGCTTTAGCACGAGTACGTTTCGCCAGTTCATTTGGTTGCTCAAATGCGGTAAATGAGATCGCACCAACGATGCTATACAAAACCAAAATGACGAGCAACAACAAGTGCTGTAATCGCCATTCATCGTATTTCAAAACAATCAGTTCCCAGAACATGCTGAAAAGTAAACATTTTAAAATCACAAATGCGCACACTGCTTGGGTCGCACTGAGTTCCTGTCTTACCTCTCACACAGGGTTAGCATTTGTATCCGCGCTAAAAAAACTGTTAGCTGAATCTGAAATCCTAGTATTCAAACCTGACGCAGTGGCTCAAATGACGCTTCAACTGCGAACATCGAAATAATCATATTGATCGCCTTTGGAGCCGCCACCGGCAATGAACTATTGTTTTTTTTTTGAGCAATCATCGAGGAAAGCTCGGCGGCCTCCCTCAAAGAGTCTATATAGAACTTAATTTTTTCAACCGGAAACGCTAAATGTGACTGAGTTTAGGTGAAATGATGCTAGCCTTAGAATGAGAAGGGTCCCTCAATGACAAGTATGGATGGAGCTTAGCTGCATGGAATATATGATATTCCTGTGAATATAAGCCGGCTTGACCAAAGGGCTTCTGAAAGAAGCGCTTGCCGATGCTTTAGAAAACAAGAATTCTCTTATGAACAGAAAGCCTTTCCAATTTTCCATCCTTGCACAGTAACCCTTCTCTGACGGCAGCCGTCGAGACCTTTCAGCCGAATATCACAGACGAAGGTATTGAAATTGTAGAAAAAAAGCAGCAAAATATACCAGATGCCTTCAAACGATTCGTTTTTTCTTTGAGCCAAGGTTCTAAATGAAACAATCACCCAGAGTACAGTAGCGACAGTTTTTCAAAATAATATCCACACCTTAATAACTTTCAAAGACAATTTAATTGATTTCAAAATAATATTCACAAATAATTTTCATACAGAAAGTGAAGCGATATATGCCAGATGCCTTCAAAAGATCCGTTTTGTTTTAACCAACGTTCTAACTGAAACAGTCATCGGGAGTACAATAATGAACAGTTTTTCAAAGTACTATTCATAGCCATTTGCAGGCTTGTCACCCATGTAAAGCTGAATAGAAACGAGGAATAACCATCCAAACGCAACAATAAACATTTATGCGAATGCGAGAAAACATTGAAAATTTCGCACATGAAGCAAACGTCGGTTAGAGAAGCAAAACGATTGAAGTGGTGCGCTCACATGTGGGAAAAATAAGTGCCACTTGTCACTTTTTTGACACTATAAAAAACTGAAAATCCTAGACGAATTTTCTTGAGACAAAGCATTTACGAGCAACTACAACGGCCACGAGGACATCAATGACCCCAAAATAAACGAACATCGCTTCGTTTTAGATTTGAAGACAATATAGGGGAGAGGCGAAAATAAAATGAAGCGCTAATGCTCTTTCGGAGAATAATCTCTCGCGACTATTTTAAATTTTGCCAGAATCCCACCTGCATCGAAATTTATTGAAAGAGTTTAAGTATGAAGTCTCGCTTCCGTTTACAGTCATTAAATTTATGGTAAACATGAGCTGTGGTGACTTGGCTAACAGCAGGCCTAGGAATTTCCGATCGGAAACTAGCAAAAACTGAAGCTCTATTCATTCTGTCCAGAGTAGAGCCCTGGATAGTGAAAAACCGAGTGAATGAATGCGACAAAAGCAAACAGAGTTCTTTCAAAGGCCGTGTTCTTTTGCAATTGAGGTGCTGATTTATCGAGTGAAAAGTGAGACCAAAAAAGCTGTGAACTGCGTAGGGCATAGCGGCTGAAAGCGTCCACTAGCAAGTGCAGGGTTTTTTTTTTTGTTTTTCGCGATGACTGCATTAGCTAACTTTGGGATTATCTGAAGCGTAAACCAGCCAAGGAGGTTTGAAAACGCTCACCTGATAGGAACAATTTCTGCAGGATAAGCCTAATGAGGATCAAAAGTACTTCAAAACTCCGCAAACGTCTTCGGTCACTGTGTAACGAGCAATAGGTCATTTTTTTTCTTGTATGATATGTTTTGTAAGATAAGATATGATATGCGGCATATGCAACATTCTTCAGTCATTCTTTGCAACAAGCAATAGGAGACGTTTGTATTGTGGAAACAGCGAAAGACTAAAGCGTACCGCGGACGATCGCAAATAAAAGTAATGCAATGCAAACTGTTGAGCTGGGGGAAAGCGATCACTCTGAACAGTTAAGTAGCAAAGTACTTTGTTGGCCAGAGGTACTGCAGCACGTTCTGGAACAAAACTAAGGAAGAATTCAACCTTGGTGTTTGGACAGGATGAGTGGGAAATGGAGATGAGGAGGTAGAAGGAAGAAGACGGGTACTTTGTCCAAGGCGCTCCAGCACGGTTTCCATTCACATGTCC
>JPKZ01002488.1:0-71529 GCA_000803305.1 Toxocara canis | reverse complement strand
CCCCCTACGTGTGACTTCCACGCGTTATTTACAAATCTGTGCAAAACACTCTGTCACTGGTCCATCCTGAGTCCACGCACCGATATTCAGTTTGGGTGAAGTGGGCGAAGTGGATTCACTGTTTCAATGTGGAATCGTACAAGTGAAAGAGTGTGACAGCAATTGTTTAGCATGCGGCATTGCAAAAGTAAACCGCTTTCATCATTCGGCTTGATCGCATGACGGAGGAATTGTGAAATAAAAACATTTTGACACGTTTCACGTGGGTGACGAGCGTTCAGTTCAAAAACTGGCCCATTTAGTGGTTGCCGAAATATGTGTTTATGCGTGGAGGTGTGCATCTAATCGCTTACGCAGAAGAAGCGCTGTTGCTAGATATACGTTTTTGATAGACGCTATTCTCACACTGCTAAGCCTCTCACCACCAAGCTTTCAGATCGAGCCGTCTTTTTCCGAATGAAATAAAGATGTGATCAGGTATGTTCATTACGCAAAGCACCTTGATAACTGAGGGGATTGCGAAATGTATGCAAACACAATGGTTGGCATGAAGGGGCTTGCAGAGATGAGTTCTTAAAAGCAGACCACTAAATGAAAAGAACTGATGAAACTGATGGGTGTGGTTGATCGAATTTGCAAGAAATCACCACTGCTCAACATTCGATGAACTTCGCAACGAATTGCAATACACATGTGCACTAAAATGCTATGCATAAAAATATTCTAATTACGCACATCCTTAAGACGAAATCTCCAAAGAGTTACACGCCACTGCAAGTGTACAGTTCAACACACTGACATGTGTTCAACACCATCACTGCATCTCAATGCATATTAATTCCAAAACAGCCCTATTAGGAGTGAGACAACTGAGACAGCCATAGGAAAAGCAATTCGCAGCAACTCTGATTGCTGAAAACGCTGAAGCAAACGACTGACAACTCGACCTGGGCTGGACCCTCTGCGAGATATCCTGCTTCCTGATTACTGAGTACGCTGCACCGGATAGCCTGTCATGCAAAAGTAACTTCTTATATACGTACTTCAGTACGCTTTGTTTGTTTTGCCGCAATTTCTTGAAGGATGCATAAAGAATTTTTTGGATAGCTTTGCCATTAGTAGTCAACTGTTGTGACAGCCTTTAATGCCATTCCACTGCATTTTGCCGACAATGTGATATTTTTATATTTGAATACCACCCCATTCACTTTCCACTAGCCTCCCTTCGTCGTTTGACAATTACCTTACGGTAAAATATCCGCCTTCTTCAATATAAAATTTCGAAGCGTGGTCGATCAGAAAAGACAGCCATAAAGCAGAAAGAGTTGTGTTGGAAGAGAAAAAAGTGAGGCAAAATTCGAATTCGCCCGCTTTAGCAAAACTTAATCACATGAGAATTCATAAGCACTATAGAGTGAACTGTGAAAAAAAAAACTCGCATTATTACGAAACGCTTATGAAACGCAAAATGCAATCCGTGTTGACTACGTGTGAGGCTTAAGAGTAAGAACCGGTTGGAACCGCAAAGGAATTGCAATCAACGAGACATTACTGGTGTATAGATAACCATACAGTTAACTCTGCACTTTTTGAAATGTGTATGATGTGCAATCAGTCCGTTGCGCTCTACTGCAATTTGCGTTGCGATTGCATTGCGTTTCCATAAACTATTAGATATTTGCCAAAAACTGAAAAAGTAGTATTTCATCAGTCGTGGACAACGAGTGGTTGCCATATTGCTCCACAATTTCTACATTATGACTGTGATTGACCCTTTTACTTCTAAACGCACGAGAAGATCTCTGTGTCTCGATTACGGCTTTGCCGAGATACTGGCTGCATGAAGGAAAAGTTGAAGAATGCAGACTTTGTCCTCACCATCTAACTGATTTAGACCGAAGGACGGCAACATCATTTGGTTTGTTTTATGAGCTAGAATTACTGAACGAGGAGATTGGAAGCGTGAAGGCATGACGAGCAAAGCTCTGGCAAAACTGGCACTATCGCATATAAAAAATCAACGCTCTAGATCTTCATTATTTGCTCGTTTGCATTTATTTGTGCGCTCACCTTTCGACGAATAGGTAGCGTTTTACATTGAGCTTTCGCTTTCATATAACTCAGCACAAACACCTTATGATCAATTGATCAACCTGAAAAGTCAGGTGTTCATCGCAACTCGCTGAAGAGACCATCTCACTTACAAAAATTCCTTTCAGCTCTTTAGAGTTCGCCTTAGATCAATAACGAAATTCGACATTCTCACAGATGCAGTAGTTAATCGTTCAACTTACACATCACATTGCTAACCTTTAAAATTCGAGCGTTTTGCTCGCTCAACAACACAGACCAGGTGAGTTCGCTGCTCCGCTGTTAGGTGCCGTTAGCAAAAACACATCGAGAAGAGATGACAGTAAGAAGATTCAGCAAGACACATGCACACAGTTGTCCAGTGTGGGTCGTGAGCATTGCATAAATTTGTTTCACGACCTAGCCGATGCGGAATGCAAAGGTATATTCGGGGACATCCAAACTGTACACGCTATACTTCACCGTTGCAGTAGAGTGCAAAGGGGCTACCAAACGTAAATAACGGTACATTTTAGCAGCATTTTTGGATGCGCACTAAAATATAATGTGCCTGTGAGGGCTTAAAGTGCTTTATTGAGACAATGTATTGCAACTTCAGTAGCGAAACTTCTCAGCTATGGGACAAAAAACTCATTTGCTAAATGTAGCGAGCGAGCTATGCAAATAGATTTTACGGCGTTGAAGTCTCCATACGCTCCCAGTTTGTGAGAATTTCATTCAAGGGTTGAACTATTCCCGTACGCAAGCACAACACATAAGGATAACAGTGCACATAATAATTTCGATAGCCAATAAAGCAACGATTGAGGAAGCCTTGCAAAGCTCGCTCTTTGTCATACTCATCCGGTTCTAGTTCGAATCGACGTAGAAACGTCCAGTGACTAAACGCTTGCCTCTGATTTCCTATCAACCTCGAACTGTTGACCGTATCGCAATAGCGCGTAAAAGGTCAGGTGCATTCGGCTTCTTTGCTCAATGTGACGGCCAAAGTGTTCAGGAAGCTTCTCTTTGAGTTCATAATGAAATTAACTAACCTGCTGTGTTGTCCATTTGAACGCTGGTGAACCATCTTTTTTAATTACTTTCAGAATGACATCGATACAGTCGTTTTAAGAATAGCGCAGAATCTTTCAGCATGGTTTCACGACAGACCGTTTGCCACAACAATATATGAAACGAAAAGGGATGGAAACTATCAAGTCCTTTCCTGAATCGAGTCGCTAATGAGTATCTCAAGCGTTGGACGAGTGCTCTTAGCAATGAAGCACTTGATTCGCACTGTTGAATACCGGCCAAGCGCAACTGCCTCGTTCTTCTTGCAAATGTGCCATTCGACCGGGGTCTCAGCAACAAATACATATAACATAGCCTTACACTTTCGATTTCTTAAGGCCGCAGCTTTTGGAAATGTGAAATTATAAAAAAAACGCATACAAATGTTATTTTTGAAACACTTGAACAGTCGTATCAAATTTTTTTTCCTTCAATGTAATCAACGCTCCATATTTTTGCTCTGTATCAGTGAAAAAGAAAGATAAACTGCCAAACAAACTCTAAGAGTTCAGTGCGGTCAGCAAAGTATTAAAAAATCTCAAATGGAACTGGTGGTTAAAACAACTGGCCGAAAGAAAGTTGAAGGCTGAACACAATGGATGAGTGACAGCTACAAAAGCGTTTTTGAAACGCCTTTACCCAAAGCTACAATGACTGAAACACGAAATATCATATGCTACTTAAATTTTTTAAACAGGGGTCAAATGGATGCCATTAATGGCGAATGTGAGTCATTTACTGGAATTACAGAGCATAACTTTTGAAATAAACGACCGCGGGCTTCAGTCACAATGGGCCTTCCTATAGAAATCGGAATGAACTAAATTACGAACTACTTAGCCATAATAATCATTGGCATAACCAACTAAGAAATAAAAAAGTATCAAGTTAAAAATACACCTAACGGCAATGTATAAGCAGGACCAATGCACACTCCTGGCAAATTGGCTGAGTGCTGCACGCATCAATTGTGCTTTCCCCACGTGCATTACAGATAATCAGCGCACAACGGCACATCCGCCTGAAACTACTGGCGCCACATAATAACCTCCGTTTAAAGCTCAAAAGTTCCAGCTTCACGTCTACCATACATAAATTGGGGAAGAGGAAGTTGGTCAAAAATTTTTTTTCGTGATACAAAAGGTGAAGGAAACACAAAGGCTGCTTCACAGCAAATAGAAGAGAAGCGAAACATAAAAGGCTTCTGTAAGAATCAGATTTTTACAACGAAATCTACAGCTCGGAAACAAGAGCATTACGAATGTCTCCTGCAAAGAAAAAAACACATCAGAAAGCATGTCCGATAAAACTCAGCCAAAACACTGGAAATAACTGAGCAGCTACAAATAGACCAGCTGCTACCACAAAAGGGAAGGCGTGTGAGCAATCTAGAGCACCTTGCATAGAGCTATGATTGCTGGGACTCTTTGTGATTTCACTACTAACTTATATAACAGAATTAGAAGGAAATGCGGTTTCATGAAAGCAGTTTGAATCATACGATGACGAAACAGGTTAACACCGCTGAATTTCGGTGCCGGAACCAGCGATAACGATGAAAACTAACGCACGACGTATCCGCTGCATAGTACGATCATTCACTTTCTGTACAGCCTCAGTGACTTCGATTTAAACGCACAAAAAATAGCATAATGAGAATGACTAAGTCGTTTTCATACCAAACCGTTTCCTTCGTTGTAAACGGATAGGGTTCATCATGACGTTCAGAAATATTCATCAGCTGAGCTGCGAAACGTCATCTTAAAGTAAAAATTATTTTAAAAAGCTGCAGGAGAATGCTATTGCCTATATAAGTTGCACACTTTGACGAATGCCTCTGATCGTAAGGATAACCTCCTTTAATTTGTCGATCGATTAGTTTCTTCGGAGTCGATATTTTTCCTCAAGATGAAGATGAATTGGCCTATGTCTTACTAATGACAATCACGCATCCTATAAATGGCAGCTCGTCATTTACCTGAGTATCACGAGAGCTTGAACGGTACCTCCGAAGATGAATGGTCTGAGCATCTGGTCTGAGAATGGTTTGAGCATCTTCAAAAGTTTCAGCACTTCTTCAAAAGCAAAAACAATCCATTAGAATCGATGCGGAAGGTCGTATTATCGTTAGCAAGCGATTTTTTTTCGATCTAAACAGTAAGGCCGCTGACTCGCTTATTTGACGACTGATAATCTTTACACTAAGGAGATGATTCTTTGACATTCACAGAAATTTTTTACATTCTCCATAGAAATTTTTCACTTTCTTGTGGAAATTCCCACATTTTTCACAGTAATTTTTCAAATTATTCGTAGAAATTTTTCACACTGTGAATAACTTGCATAATAAAGCATCCTATCATTACTAATTACAGTTATTTGTCATAGGTTAGAAAGCGATGTCAAATAAAAATCGCTTCTCGAGAGTAACAGATCGCTTACTTTATTAAAAAGAATAGGTGACGCAACTCTCGCACAGAAATGGCGAGAGAGGAACAATGCATACGAGATACAGAAAATGATTTCCCAGCTGAGATTTTGAGCGTGAAGTTCAGAAAAATTATTACTGAACAACATCTGCGTGGTGACGAAAGTTTTATTTTGCAATCAGTTCCGCTTTCGTCCGTGGAGTTAGCGAGGGAAGGTTCAAGAAGGATGAAATCTGAAAAATTATGGCACAAATTGCAGTTTGACGTTTACCCAAATCATTATTACATCTATGATAACTTTTTAAATTCGATTGCTTTACTTGATCATCCACTGAGCCAGAAAAGAACGACTGATATTATTGTAGCAATTTGACGACGTCGCGTTTGCTCATTTACACTTATTGCTTGTAGCAAAGTTATGCTTTAAGCGTATACAGAACGGAGCTTCGAATTGCCCTGCTTATCCTCATTAATAGTGATGATTATCCATAGCTTATGAGTGATCAAAGCAATCATCACCTTACACTCTCACAAACGGCAACCATTCATATGTCGAACCTCAATACACAAAAGGGTCATCGAAGTGTATTGGTGACAGTGTGAAGTTTCATTGTAAGAGGAAAGAGAATTGAAGTTAAATCTCACCGGTGTTGTTTGTTTGCGGAGAGCGAGTTGGCCATTACGGAAGTACTTAGATATCACCTCATCGACGCGCGCAAATACATTCATACACTTGTCCATACACATAATGCTAGGCTGCAATACATATATGTATCACGAAATGATCAGATGTGCGTGCACTCTTAGATGTTACATATATGGGTAGAGCTACTCAAATGATACATATATGGATGGAGGACATTGTCGGTAGGTAGCATGTAGCAGATCTATGGCTGATTGGCTGTCAAAACACAGTCGTCTGAATCAAAGTATGCTTGGACTTAAAAATACGTTTTTGAAAAATTAAAATGCGTACATAATTTGCACATTTAACACTGTTTAAGTTTGTTCCTGTGTTTAAAAACCCCTTGAGTCAAGAACATGCGTTATATTCAATTCCCAACTGGCTCCATTTTCGAGAAATGTGATTTGATGCAGTGCCGCAGTTCATGAAAAGCACACCAACCTAAGGCAGCCAATATTTTCATGGCATCAAAATCGCCCACCAAAGTATTCTTGAGTGATGGCATTCTCACCAGTGAGTGCGTCATAAGTGAAGAGATAAAAACTTCTTTGCAATTGAAAACAATGAAAACAGTCTGTGAGGTGGGAGGAGAATTAGAAATGTTTATGAGTCGACCAGGGCGATCAGAATTATCCGGGAGATGAACCATATGAGAATCGCTCATTTGCATTTGCGAATGAGTAAGATCAAAAACCTCTGCTCAGTAGATTTGAACTCAGCTTCATGCTTCATGCTGTCGAGAACCGAATTTGTCGCTTCTGCAGAACATACCTTCATTGCTTTCACCTTGTTCTCCTCTTTTCTATTCTATACTGCAACCTGAGGTGGTCCTGATTACAAAATTGTAGTAAAAAAGCATAAGTGCAAGGCACAGAAAGAATAAAATTATAAATACACGTTCAGTACAGAAAACTTTCTTTTCAAAATTGTGCATCTATGGCATAATGATTTTTGGGCATCAGTGAAGAAAACGAATGGTAGGCTTGCTGCATTTATTGATGATAGCATGGCATCAAATAGTATCTCAGCCCTTGTCGAGTCCACCTTTTTCGCTTTCAACGAACATCTGCCTATGCACTTGGAAGGCACACAGCTCAGTGTGCTGCTACTCACCATATAACAGCTTTGACGAATTTAACAGGATCGACTGAACTTGCATGGGAGGGGACAGAAGATCTCAGTCACTGGGTTCTGTATTCGACGATATGCTGTCCATTCATTAACAATGCGCGGTTTCCCGAAGTGCGATTTTTCTTGAATCAATGTTGTCGTACAGTAACAACGAAAACAGCAAACAGCCGTTCGAATGATTAGTTGAGAGGGAGTGAATGTGTTTGCACGTCGAATGAACCAGTTGACTCGAAAAATACACACAAGTGGACAAGTGCGTCGGAAAAGCATACAGACGGATATTGAGGTCGAGCGGATGGACCAGTCGCATAGACAACTCGATGCGACGTCACAATAGGGCGGGACCCAGGGGTCACGACTACAGATGTCAGCCGGAGTACAGATTCAGATTCAGTGGACGTCACGAAAGCGCCATGAGCGTCGCACACGCGACGAGCACCAGGTAATTAGCCGATCGGCTCTTCTTTGAAGGCATAGAAGTTTTTTCGACCGTTGGGAATTTTGGCACTTTTTTGAAATTGTAATTTAAGCAATAGCAGTGTTCTTACTGGAGGACTTCCACCGATGGTTCGGTGTTGTGAGCCAGCACTGTCCAGTGGTTTTGAGCACTTTTTTTCTGTGTTACCCTTGACTCTGCAACTTGCCTTGGTTCGCCCAAAAGGCATAATGTTTTTTCGCCCTTCAGGTAGCAAATTTTCGCCTGGACCTCATTACCTTATGGTTTTCATGACTGCTTTTTTTCATACAGGAATTCTCCTCTGAGATCCATCCATGGCTCGAAGAACTTGTTAGCATTGAGCTTATCATAATGCATCCTTGCCTGTTCTGTACAATGCTAGTTTGATGTAAGGCTTTCGGTTGTGTTAGGAATCATAGAAACTATGCGAGCAGATCTTGTTTCTCTTACTAAAAAGTACATGTTTCAAGGTATTATTGCCTCAGAGATGGCGAGGAAAAGCTTGTGAAATTAAAGCGCTCAGTGGCCATCCCGTTCTCCTTCTGTATCAGTCGAAGTGCATTTTGCAAAGCTCTTCATCCGTGAATTTGAAAATTTCTCAGTTCAGCGTTTTCGGTTTGCTGTACACACGTCGTGGGAGCACTATTGAGTTGTTCATTCCCCGTGGCGCTACTTGTGATCAATATGCTATATTCTGCATATGCGATTGCTATTACAATGATACAAATTAACAGACTGCAGTAGTGAGTATTCCATTCCTCGAGATGAATCGTTTTGACTCGATTTGAGGAGGATTTCTAGAATTGTGAAGCCTGAAGCCCATCACAAATTCGGAATTCCGCGATTCTTTTTAACTCGTCCTAAATTTAAGATATGTCATTCACTACTCAAAAGTATATAAAAGTCTCTGCGGTAATCGCTGATAGTCCCATGCGATAATCGATGATAATCTTTGACGGAACTTGCCGATTAATGGGATTTCCTACAGCAAATTTTTGGAAAAGCTGCTGACGCAGTCGTTCTTATTTCTCCTCTCAGTGAGCCTATAATACCGATGTTGATTGTAATCTTACTGATAAGACAGCATCTTGCTTCCTCACAATAACTTCTTTTTTGATCAGCAAGACTTTTGTACATTTTTTTAACCTTATCGCCGCTCAGATACCCTACATCGCTGTGTTGCCTTAAACGTCCTTTATCCTATTGCTGTACGAATAAAGCTGCCTATACTCGTAATTAATATTCGCATTCGACGTTTTCAGCTAATTGAATGTCTAAATTTTTACTCATTTTGGTTGATGACTAAAAACAAACTACTCGACGATTTAGAATTGCTGCTCATTTTCTAATAAATTTTTGCTAATGATGTTGATGCTAATGTCAAAAATTACCAATAACCTCATCTAGCGATTTAGGGCTGTCTCACCTCATGGAATCTCCGTAGTGTTCAGTGGAAATACGATGCTTTCGAGGCAGCAGAGACTAGAGGTGAACGTTCTACGAATCTAGTCGATTGCATCGTAACAAATCATGCATTTAAGTAACACCAGTAAATTTGTAAAGGGTTGCACAAGTCCTTCGTTCTTAGCATATCTCCTATAACTGCGATAGTTCAGCGTGTGATGAGAGGGAGCTTCATGTCCAATTAATTACTTGATGCTCATTTATACGATTTAATAGTAATCATACTACAGTTCTTCATAGATTTTAGGATTTGTTAATTTTATGCGCGATTGTATTCGATGGTGTATGGAAATTCGCTTTCGCTCAAATGTTGCTGTGTAGGGAATTTGCTTTTGAGATTTTGTTGTTTTTTTTTTCGGTTTTTTTAGAGCAATAATGACCTGTTTAGGAATTACAAGTGTGAGCAGAGTAAACAGTTCTAGAAAATCGAAAGGAACGAGGAAGCATTTGCGAGCGAAATGTGCCATGAGAAAGACTCGTCAAAAATAAGCTGAGGTTAAGTTATTGATTTATGGCGGTCGCCTTGAATGATATTTGAAAAAAGTGTGTTAAATGTTATGAAGATCGTAGCACGCACAACAAGGCCGGATTCGCGGTTACGGCACTTTGCTGAAACACACTGCCTTCGACAAGATTTACGCTTCTTGACAAATTGACAGCCTACAACAAGGACACTCAATTGCCTAGACAGTTGTGCGCTACCATGTGACCAGTCCTCTACGATTTGTACGACTTTTAGCTCCCCTAGGCTCATTCGCACTGTGTTCCATTACTTCGTATGGTGAATCTGACTTGACTGATCGAGTGCATTTGCATATAAATGTTTCGATTAAAGCACATGTGGATAACTTCTTTCCCATAACATAATTTAACGAACAATCACGCTTTTAATAGAACCCTAATGACATTCAGGTAGCATTTTGATTTTTCGGCTGCTTATAGGCGATGACAAGTGAATGTGAGATAGTGTTCAGCTACGAGGACAACTGCCTTTGATCACTGCGCGACAGGAGAAGGCAACTTGATTTATCTTTGTTACTGCTAAGAGACTAACTAAGCGTATATTTCAGTAAAAGCCTCCTTCTCGAATGTCTCTACCCTCCCCTATTTTAGCAAAAGGGATAGCGTCCTCGTAGACATACTCTGCCCTCCCTTGCCCTCACCGGTTCTGCCAATAATATCATGGAATATTACCTGCCTTAGTGCTGAAATAGCCATTTACCACAGGTGGACGAAATAGAGTTGCACTAGACGTAGCCCCCATTATGCTCCTTCCGTGGGAAGTTGTAAACATTGCAATTCCAGGCTCCGTTTTGCATGACAAGGTTGAGTGATGAAAATTTTGCGTTATGCTTCAATCGATCGACGTCTTTTTTCTGCTCACACAAATTTTCATGATTTTACCAGATACTGTTTTGAGGAAACGTTATCCTCTAATTTTGTCCCCTGAACTGCTTTTAACATGTAGAGATCGCTGGTTTGGCTTTGGCTCGGATGCATACAAAATTCAAAATATCTAGGCGTTCCTATCCGAGTAGTCTTGTCACACCAATGACCGTATAATGTGTGCCTTAATCAACCTATGTAAGCACTTTGTAATTTATGGCACAATTCATCTATCTATGCTCGGAAAACTTATTTTGTGCTGATGTTTACTTGCGACGGGTTTAGCTGCAGTAGTTTCACAATCCTTTGTAACATCGTACGCTAAGCGAGTGCGGAAGTTTACAAAGCGGCACGCGAGACGTCAAAACGTTGCGATGTGAGGTGTTTGTTTTTGCTTTTCGATACGCGATGATGTACGCTAAGCAGTGGACACCATGATGTTGTCTCACCTTCTCGTTTTGTTGCCTTGCCGTTTCGTCCCAGTCCTCTCGTTCATTCACTGTCCACGTCGCTCGCTTCGTTGGCGACCTTATTTTGCGCCGCACTTCATACTCATTGAAGTTTACCTTTCTTGCTCAACATCACACACAGACGGCACGCGTACCCGATGGTGTAAATAAACAGTTATTTAATCGACCATTACACAGCGGAGAATCTTTACTTTGCCAAGGCTCTCCGGCGATGAATCGTAAAGTGTAACACTATACGATCGGTTTTAGTATATAAAATTCCGAGAAATTACTCTAAATTCGATGGAAATATGTCATTACGAGGAAACCATTTGGAAGGTTGTGTAGCGGAAGCGAAAAAAATTTATCTCAACTGCGGTGATTTTGTCTTGTTTACCTGGTAATTTATTTGAAGAGAGGGAGCTAAACGTAGTTGTTGGAAAATGCAGAATTCATAACTTTTATGAGAAGCAGACTGAGCTCTATAGTAACAGTACACATTATCACAGATGGCAGTATAGGATTGTGTGGGCTCATTGTTCAAACAATAATGCTATGGAATCCTATATGAAACTTCATTGGCTCCAGCAAAATCACTGCAGTTGGGATAAATTTTTACGAAACAGTGACGTGGAGACGTGTGGGATGGCATGGAGTTACACTGTACAGCGCGCTGCCAGTATTGGTTCATTACCGTTTTATCGAGACAGCCATGGTGAAGAACTGTTCTACTAACTTTTTTGGTTAACTAGATGGAGACCTCTCCCACCAGCGCTTTATCAGTCAGCTGCGGATGCTTGCGATCAGAAGTCAGCAAAGATGATGTTCTGATGCTGCCGAACTCTTGTTAAACTTTTCCAGAAACCGTTGGGTTTTCCTTGAAAAAGTACATGATATTGATCAAACAGTAGTTTTTGCAGCTTCATTTGAAAAAAAAAACATGAAAAGAATTGTCAGAAGTCCATTGAAACATGAACAGAAGTTTTCTATGCAGTCAAGGTCAAGCGAGGAAATGAAAAAGCCGTAGAGGCAGGGCAGGACACAACAGGCGATTCTGTATTTTCGCATACAGTCGTTCCATGGAGCTAGAATTATCTAGCTGAGAGCTGCATGCGCATACGTTCGAGATTACGCATTTACTAACCAACTACTTTCTTTCAGGTCAACACGAGGCGCTTCAAAACAACGACGTGACCAAATCAATATCGAAATCCAGAAATTGCGTGATCTCCTACCTCTGTCCGATTCGATAAAAGATCGCCTCTTTCAGCTTCAAGTGATGTCACTCGCATGCATTTTTATTCGTAAACACAAATATCTTCCGCACAGTTAGTTGACATTTCATCCCGATTATTCATCACGAACGTACCCATTGCAAAAAGCCAGTGTTACGTGCAGTTGGCATGACTTAGTAGAGTGCTCCTTATCAATAAAGGTAGTTAATGTTCATTTATTCCGTCGACGACCAATCACATATTGATTCCTTGAAATTAGTGTTCGCTTTATGCCATTGAAAGAACATGTCATTGCCTGAAATTGAACAGAATGGTCTATTCAAATCTTTTTCGACATACCTTCCAATTTCGCTATCCCATCTGCATTATTGGTGTTTGCGATCCGATGCCTTCAGAATCATTTGAAATGCAATAATGAAGTTTTGCGTAGTTGAGGTATTATACTTCTGGCGACTGCATGCATGTTAGCAAATGAGAAATTTTTGCGCAACGATTCGCAAGCGTATTTCAATAATGATATGATAGATTTAGTTCAATCCAACATGGAAAGTACGAAAAACTATCAAGGATTTTAAAGGTTTTTTTTAAATATTTTGAGAAGTGAACCGGCCCTTCACTTCGGCCCATAGCAGTTGATTTTGAAAACAATCGCATTGGTCATGTACTTGACCGAATCAAACAATTCAAAGATTTCAAACATTTTTCATCAGTTGTCCGAACATATGGCATCGAACCGTCGGCTGGTACTTCTAGCGGCTTACCTCTGAGGCAGGCGGAAGGTTGTAAGGCGCTTCGCGGTTTTCTGCTGATGCTCACCAAGAACGGCAAACTCTTGCACATCTCAGAAAATGCGAGTGAATACCTCGGCCATTCAGTTGTATGTGTTTTTCGATTCGTCGCCAATTTTGCCGATCTTTTTGGACGTAAAGACAAAATTGTAACCTTTCTGGAATACAAATGAAAGCTGCACTATACAGTGAGAATCTCATGCTTGTCGTAAAAGAAACTTTCAGCTTGAATTTTTTTTGAGGTTTTTGGCTTAAAATAAAGTGAGATGAGGCTGAGCTGCGAAAGCAAACTGTATTGCTGTTTTAGAGTACCGTTACAAGCTTTACGCTTCTAACACTGGTCATGGCAGTTTCGTTATACAAAATTGATGGAAACCATTTAACAGTCATCAGTTACTCAAGTCATCGAAAAAGAACTCTGTAAAAAAGGTGCAGAGTTCCTTTGCTGAGGGCGATTCATTGGAAAAAAATGGGATTGAGGCAAACAGTTCAGAGCTCTTCCAAATGATATGCACTTCTTTCACAAAGCCTCTGCATTTGGTGGATGCAGCATCCTTCATCGCATGCACATCACTTACCTGTCTTCTAAGTATCTGGGTACTCCACTACTTTCTATGCTGTCGTCGTATTGCTGTGTTTTTCGTAGTGGGAGTGGGAGGAGGGGATGAGCAGTTGATATAGTTTTCCGAAGAAATTTCACTGTTAGATTTCAGGAGGAAATAATGTGTCAAGGTGACTCTATTTATGATCTTGTCGATATTCGCGATCATAGTGTTGTTCAGTCGAAACTTTTGTCCGGACCGCCATTTTTATCAGTTACAAATACATTTTCTGATGAACGAGCGTTCATTTGTCGAATGAATCTGTCGAGGTCAGGGAAACGGCAGCTACAATATCATAAGGTATACAAGAAACAAAGCGCACGTACTTATTGCATGGTGCTTGCTGCAAGTTAGTTGTTCATCAGAAGCAGAATTACGCCATTTTGAGAAACAGGCTCTAACACACTGTGGTGGTTCTTTCAAAATTTTCAGGCAGTTTCCCCTCTTTCGAACTATCTACTTAAAGTCTCCGTATGCTTAACGATATTGTTGTTAACACTTTTAAGAGTAGCGCAAGCACTACGCATATTGTGCTTCCAACTGTGTGGATTTAGTTCCAATCTAATGATTTTTTGCACTCGCTTTTATGTTTACTGAACTGTTCCCCTGCAATTATCAGTATCCTTCTAGGGCCGTTTGACGTGACTGTCGCTTGCGGAATCCGTTCCTTTTTCTGCTAAAGTTACTGTAACTAATCTTCTGTCGTTTCGAATTGATATTACTTCATCAACATACAATGTCTTTTAGCCACTTTTAAAATACACATTTTACGTTACGTAAGCACTGTCCAAACAGAACGATGATGAAATAGTTTCAGTTCGTATTGGTACAAGGTCGTTATCTTCATCCAGCTGAATATTATCAAGCGTACTTATCCGTATCTTCGCCTTCCTCCTTCGTTCAGCCAATTTTCGCTGCTTATTGTCAACCTTTAATCAACCCTGAAAATGCTGAAGTCCTATCTGCTGGTAATACATCAATGTTCCGATCGCTACATCTCATGGATATGAAATTTCTCCACCTCGACGGCATGTAAGCTTCTTGATGCGTTTTGAAACTAGTTAAGGTATTGCAGCACTGTGAGAGGATATTGAACTACAACGGAACAAACTTTTCGCAGCATGCTTGTGCCTTAAAGTATCTCGATGCAGTTAAAGGGTACGTGCTTTACACATATGACTGAGATATGCAAAATTGTTGAAGCGCTTTTGGTGTTGATGAATCACCCCGGAAAATGCGGGCGGGGCGCCACTCATCTATTAAGTTTTGCCTTCTGTTATCCTGTCATGTCAAGAAAAATGCATTTGATTCAGCAACATTGAAACGTAATTTGAGATTTTAGCACAAATATCACACAAAGCTGCATAACGATTTTTCAGCGGCGTCTACCATCTTGGATATCGGAGTGAAGATTTGGAAGGTGATTCGTGGTATCGTTTTTTGCACCCCAGTCACTTACAAGAAGTCTCCTATAAACATCGATTGTGTAAGTCAGTTGATTTTTTCCTGTATTAGTCGTTTGTTCGATTTGTTCTGGTTTTGAATTCTCAGTTGTACATCGTTCAAATGCTGTCTTTTCACATCATTTGCCTGCAGTAATTGTTCGGTGCTGGCATAATTTTGTGATTTATTGATAGTGCACTTTCGAATCTTTCCGCTTCTTTGCCACATTATCATTCCATCATTACGCGCTTATCAGCGTTGCCTTCATTAGAGCACTCACTATTCACAGTGTGCGTAACTGTAATATTAGTGGCCGCTTTTGACAAAAGCGATACTTTAGGCAGACGCTTGAACAATACCTGGCGTTGCAGTTCTGCTAAGTGAGCAGTTGCGACCGTGTAATGATCCTTCCCATGCCACATTATCATTCCATCATTACGCGCTTATCAGCGTTGCCTTCATTAGAGCACTCACTATTCACAGTGTGCGTAACTGTAATATTAGTGGCCGCTTTTGACAAAAGCGATACTTTAGGCAGACGCTTGAACAATACCTGGCGTTGCAGTTCTGCTAAGTGAGCAGTTGCGACCGTGTAATGATCCTTCCCATTTTTTGCTCATCATTATCTTTTGTACTCTTCCTAGTAGTAAAATATGCTTGTTAATCAGTCTTTTACCGAGCGTCCGAAAGTTTTGCAGTATGCCAAGAAAAAGAAGGGTCTGTGATTTGTCTTCTGCGACTGCAATCGAGCAGTGGAGCTTGGCTTTGGTTACACACCGTTCTTGCTGTCAGGGGCAATTTTTTGCATCAACCTCAAGATGGTCGCAGAGTTCGCCATCTTATCCACGCTACTTACCAACTCCTCAGGTAGTTCTGTTAACTTTCTTTTCCAGGCATAGCGGTCAGGGTTGAAGTAGATTTTCGTAGGGAGATTGCTGATAAGCGAAAGCTGGAAAGAGGGGGCGTTAAGCTGGTATGCAATTTGTTGTGGCTTTTCTTTTTACTATAGCTGCAGTCGTTCGTTTTGCTGGTTTCGAAAGCATGAAAAGCGCTCTTCCCTACAAGAAGCAAGGTAGTGAAAATGATTTGTTTCCCTGCCCAGTGCCTAATTCGATCGCCTACTGCAATGGAGGACGAGAAGGAGGGGGGAGGGAAGGGGAAAGATGTTATTTTTACAGGTCACTAGAAAACCAAATTCGAAATGGCCAAACACGCAAAAGGCCTCACTCGCTTTTAAAGTGTTCCAAATGTCTCACTTCTCCTTATTTAGGTCTCAAACCTTCCCATTAATGTTGCGCTATTTTTGCCGAAATACATAGCTTAGCCCGTGCTGCCAACTTTTTTTCCACGGTAGCCGAACTTGTGCGTATTTTAGCGAGGATTCTGCCAGAGGTAGTGTAATTCACCTCTCAGAATAAAAGCGAAAATGCGAGGGTGGCAGTGCGAAAATTTTATCATTTCATAAACGTAATCCATTTCAACCTTCAACATGACCTCATTTCTTAACATTTCCTAGGCAATGTTATCTAAAGCGGTTTAAAGCAGGACATGCGATCTCCATACAAAGCTTGAAAACGCCAAATGTGAAATCATTTGAGTTTCTCTTTTCAGCAGAACGTTTGTCTGTTGAGAACTCAGTTTTGTAATGGTGCTGATGGTTTGATCATTCTTACAATTCATTTACAATAAATCCGAAATATGTAAAGAAAGTTGTGCTCGCGAACTTATTGACTCATGAAGTAATAACCAGGCACGCAACAATGAGCTCAGCCAATCGTGCAAACCTATGTCATCTCAAGTAATCTTTCGAATGACATTGCAGTTTATTGGAAACGTCCTCAAAAGCTGGAATATTTCTCATTGACATCTGTATCATTTAAAAGAATTTTGTCGTCTCGATGTCACTCGATGTGTTATTCTCTTAAAAACTATTACAGCGACTTAGAAGCTACGACTCTGCAAGCAAATTCGTGGATCTATAGCGTTCGGCAAACATTTCCGATCAGCGTGCCATGCAAGAGCGAAGACTTATGCGCTTTCCGATGTTCTGAACAGTCACCGATTTCAAGCGCTGTACCAAACAAAATATCGCCGCTCGTTACGGTAAAAGACGAACCGCTGTTCACCGAAGTACAAGACCAACGTCTTTCTTCCAAGACAGTAAGTCTACGGCAGCTCTTGTCCATGTCTTCATTCACATCAAAATGTCACGAGCCTAATTTAGTCTTTTTGGCTTACCGTGCTCCATCTGAAAAGACAGAGTGCTCACATTTCACGCATCCAACAATTCATATTGAATGAAACCATCTCCAAGCAAATTTTCTTTTATATGACAATTTTGGCGCACGATGTTTCGCAACGATCGTGTGCTTGCACTGGACTTTAGTTGTTGACTCATGGGCAACTTTATGGGAATTCTTATTGTTCCGCCGCAATGACGAAAGAAAGTTGAAGATGGTATTCAGGGGTTCGTGAAATCGTATCAGTCAATTAGTGTCATGTCGTCCAATGTTATCATCAAATTAAAATGCCTCGTTTCACCTCTATGATACAACCGTATATCACTTGTGTTGTACTCGGAAACGCCGTGTGCTCAGTTGGTACGTTGCTCGACTACTACACAGATGTGATGAGTTTGCTTTGTACTAACAAGCCCAATCATATCGCAAATGTTCACTTGAACACGTTTCGAGGAAGCATTCCAAAAAGAATTCAGTTTGCTCCGAGCCACTTTATGCAAAAGAATGATAGTGGATTTTACATCTATCTTGTTCGGTGATATGCTTGCTCGTTTTGCTAGGTATGACCGCTTCAGTTGAATAATGCCTCGTCCCGCTCAACGCAGCCTTCACCTCGTATTATGTGCCACTCCCGTTTCTTTGCGTGACAAGAAAGTGCCTTCATCTTCGGTATGGGCCAACCATTCAGAAACATTACCAAACACCACACAGCCTATAAGCAGCCCACTCTGCAAAAGGCTGGTAAAAAATCGCGTCCCTGTTTATCGTATTATATCATTTCACTGAAAAGAACTCTATGTTTTGAAGCTCTAACCGTTGAATGAAGTCATAATTCTGCACGGCCTCTGATCGATGCCTAAGGGCTTCAGCCCGTAGCTTCTTCCGTTTCGACCGGAGAAAAACTTCTACATTTCCGTTCTAGACTGAGCTCATTCATGGTGACGCAATAATTACGATCTTATTTCGCGGCAGCCAGATAACAGTGAAATTTTGACCTGTTAGATGATGCAGGTTTTCCAGTGAAGTAAATGGTGTTGATATCGGATTCTTGGAAAAGACCGTCGAGTAAGGACAAACATTTTTAAGAGGCTTCTATTGCGAAGAAATTTTCCGTCCGAGTTTTACACGAATAAGCCGCGCTCGATTTTGCAGATTTGCGTTGAAATTCCTGAAAAGCGTCACGCAGTGGATAGACTTGGAGCCAGTGCGCTCTTGACACCGGACCATTCATCACCAGACTCGAACAAATCATTTACCACAGGTCGGCATCAGTCCTCAGTATGTATGATTCTGTATGCAACATGGGCACTGAAGCTCGTAAATTTCTTGGTTTTTGTTTTGTTTTCGATTTCTTCTCTTGTGAGTGAAACGTAAAAATGCTTCCGTTTTTTCGTAAATGATACTTTTAGGTATTCCCACGTTTCATGGAGCTTCTTAATGTGCTTGAATAGTACCAAACAGTCCTTCTCAAGTTTTGTACTACAATTGGGCGGATGCTTTAGAACGTTCTAAGACAGTCATAGTTATGAGTTCATCTCCCAACGACCTTCTTGTTTGAGGAGATTTTTCTTTATCGGGATTTGTTTACTCTGACCTTTTCAGTGTCAAGTCGGCTTATTCGATTGGAAGAAGCAACCGAAATATGCCTTGGAGAAGCAATGCGTGGACCTCTGCCAGAGCTTAGAGATGACTTAGATGAATTCTTCCGCGCAGTCGAATATTCTTCTCTGAATGAACTGCGCGAGGTTCCCAAAGAAATGTTGTTGAGCTGTCATGAGGTCGATCTTTCCTGTAAGCTTCCTTCATGCCTTCCAATCGGTGCTGTGCAAGATGCCTCATTACAATCAAGGGCACCCGATATTGAGAGGACTTTGGATTCACAGACCAACAAAATCGGTATCCATAACGAACTAGAAGGAAGCAGGTTGCCCAGTTTTGCCACGAAGGTGAAAGAGGAACGATTGAGCGAGTCAGGAACCTCTGCTAAATTATTGGATGCAGCAGCATCTGTTACGAAAAATTTTTTAATAGAGCCGAGGCCTTGCCAACTATTCGACTCCTTCACAAACCACTAGTTCTCAATTCTCAGTCCTCCGTTTTCCATCCTGAAAGCACTCTTGAGAAAGTGTGAGAGTGCTCAAATTCGGTTAAAGTGGTTCTTAAGAAATTTGTTTTCCTTTAACCGAAATCTTCATGGACATCATACGCAGTTGCGCTAAAGTTTCAAAACTTTTTTTCATTCAGCTCGCATCAGTTCTTTTAGCGAAAATGATCTCATTCTTGCTTCCATTTTTGTTATCTACTTCTTTCATTGCTATGTAGAATAATTGTTAACAGTACAGCTATACCAAGTTCTCTGTCTCCCTTCTATGCCATTCTGTATTGTGTTATGGTACAGCACGATTTGTGTATGGCAAATCGAAATCGATGAAGATACTACAGTGCCACAAGGAGCGTGAAAGAACAAATTGCTGTGCAGTGGTGTATTGGCAGTATTGTTGGAATTATGTCCAGTTCAATGGTTGTCTTGAAAGTTGATCCATTAGCATCGACTGCATTTTTTTACTATCACCAAAATGAACTACGAAAATGCTTTATAACAAAACACACTCGACTGACCGCCGAAGTAGAGAGGGTGCATTTTGTAGAAAACAAAATAATTTTCTTAAAAAACTAATTTCTATAGTGAACACATTGTAAACTTCTCTTCAGAAATGTCATAACATCTACGCAGCAGAATTTACTTACATAAATCTATACTTTATTGATTTCCTACCGTGATATTCCGCCCCATACATTGTTATTTTGTTGAATAGAATCGATAACAATGCTCCTTCTTTCGTTGTGTTATAAATATATGTGCCTTTATGACACACCGAAGGTTCTGTTTGGCTTACGTTATTTCTAAATAACGCTTCCCTTCTTTGCTTCTCACTTCTCCTCAAATTGTTCCAACTTCATGCATTATGCGTAGGGACAGCAAAAGTGTACGTAATCGCTGCTGTTCTCTCGCAGTTACAGTTTCGCTAACACACGATTGCCATTAAAATGTGCCGGTGTACAAAAGGGGGCTGTCATTTGGGCACGGTTGAGATTTTCAGCCGTTAAAGCGATTTCATCGTCCATCCACTCATTTAAAGCTGCAGTCCTTCTGATCCAAACCCTTTCATATTCGAACAAGTGAGCGAGACGACGGTGCTAATCGAAGAACACTTCTTGAACGCTTATAATCGCCAGTTTTACCAAATCGAATGTTCGTTACGGCCATCATCACCACTACTGTTCCTCCATAGGCCCCACTGCATCTCGAGGTGTTTCTGCGGATCGGTTTCACAGTTTCAGTCAGGCATACCACATGGGAAACGATCGTTTGAAACAGTTGCGTGAGCTAATGCAAGTGGGCGATCTCGATTTCAGTTTGAATCTTTGGCCTAACATACAAAGAAGGCAACGATTAAAAGCAGGAAAATTCTGATTCGTAATTGTTTGTTATGGCTAAAAGGTCGTCATGCTTCAATGCACAGTGTGGCCGTTGAAATTTGTATTTCCACTTGATCTAAAACACGCCTTAGCGATGAACAATTTTGAAATAACAATGAGCGATTGCAAATTCGAATCTTCGACTCCAGATGATATTGTGAGGCGTCTACAACCGACATCTCTATTTTTGAACTGAGAAGGGTTTCATTCATTTGCTATTTGCTTTTCGCAGATGCAACTAATCGTGCACTATTGTTATTCGTATCGATCTTTCCTCTATTCGTTTTCTCAGACGTTGTGGTTCCTTGACATAAAAGAAGTCTGTCTAGCAGCGAAAAACCCATTGCCTTAATTTTATCATAATTTTGCGCGATTTCGTATGTTAACTAATTTCTCGATTGCTGACATAAACAAATTTCTCAGCATCCTGCTTTTTTTTCAATGTACCTATGAAAGGTGATGAAGAATAGCGCGCTAAACAATTCAAAACATCGATATCAGTTATTAACCAGGATACCGTAACAGTTACATGCTTCTCGCAAATGTCGCTTTCACTAATGACTGGCCGAATCTAGCGGTGCGTTACGATTTCGACTGATGCTATTAATGATTTCAAAAAACATCGTGGTCGTTGAAGTTATCACCTGAAAAGTATTTTTACTTTCCTGTTATCACCTGAAACAAATGTTGCTTTGTGCAATGAGAAGCCGTTGTTTTTGATGCCACTTTTTTGGACTTTCTGATCTGTTGTAAAGACAATGGTGATGACATTTTCAACATGCGTTCCACCGAATTCATAGAAGTTTCTAGCTCTTTATTTGAACCATTTGTTCCTACTCTGGTACCTTTCTGCATATCGTCGTATCTTATTCTGTCAATATCAAAGCCTGTCATATCTGTCTGTAAATGTATCTGGCCAAAAAACTATGTTTCGCGATGAATGGAACCGAAGAAAACTTCAAAACATCATAACATTTGAGCAGAAGTCGTTGTAAAAAAATGCTATGAATTTTAGCGTACCGTTCAGTACGCACTGAATGCGTAAGTATTATATAGAGGATTTAAAAAACCCCAAATCCAAAACAGGTCCCAAAAATGTCCCAAATATCAAAAAAAAGACCCCCAAAGATCCCAAAACTCGAAAAAATCCCAAAATCACAAAAACAAAATAAATCCCAAATTTACAAGTCTCCGCTCCGGAAAATTCGAACTGTTAACCTCAATTTTTTTTGAAATGTGTCGTGCTGATATATTTGTCAGCGTGCACCAGTGATCTAAAGACAGTAAGAAGAGACAGGCAGTGTATCAGTGTTATTAAATTAAGAGTGCAATGATTTTAGGATTCGCTTGAAAAATATCGTATGAATGCTTTTTTGAAGTACGCTTTCCTAGCCTTCAATCAATGAACCGAGTCTGCAAAAGAGAGTGAAGTTGGTTCTGCGCGCAGCTATCGCTTAGAAATTATCTTGCATATAACAATACAAAATCTGCACGTTGCTTGCGAAGACTACTAGCTTTTCGCTAGACATTAAGCCGCTTGCGTCACTAGAGAAAACATTAGTGAGTTCAAGAAAGTTTATAGCTCATAAGGGATGCAACCATCGATCTGTTTCAAGCTTGAAAAATTGCTCATGGTGTTCGACGACGCTCTTCGGGAATCATAAAATGAGGTGAGCAATTTCATGACTCTTCGAGCTGAGTTTACACAAGCGCTTTTTTTTGCTGCGAACGCTACCATTACGTGCTGATTTTTGGCTGCCTCGTTCATACAATCAGCAATTCAGAAAGCATCTTGCCAGTGACTCGATCAGTTGGAACATGTCGTATTATTCAACAAAGTTGCCATAATCGAGCCGTCTTTCGATGTGGTTTACGAACAACTTTCTTAATATTGACTGGATATTTCTAATGGGAAAACTAGCGGGAGCATCCGATCCCTCTAGTTTTTATAGATAGCGACCTTCTTTTAAATATCCGTAATGTTCGCGACGACATCAATTTCCGCAGTCAATTTTACTGTGTACATTTTCAATGTGCGACACTAGCTACAATCTGCCCATTTTGAGAATCAAGAAAAATTCCCTCCAGCTGTCTTATGCTTGAGGCATCCTGACACCAATTATGCGAACGATGGTCGCCGTTAGTAGAAGTTATTTGGAGTCTCGGAGTCAACATTGTATTCCATCTTCCCCTCTTGTTCCATCGCATTCTGCGTGCAATACAAAAGGGGGTTCGAGTAGGTTTTCTTGCTGCTTCTCTAGAAGATTTTTGGCAAGATCGCTAACTGCTCTGTCATCCTCTCTCAGTTACTCACTGTCGGGACTGCCATTCAGTAGCTGCAGCGATGTGCTTGTTTAGATTGTTGTTTAGATTGTTTAATTGGACCCATATCGTTTAGTGACTGTTAATAATGGACCATGATCGCTGATCCGGAGACCACCACAAAGTTGCGTCCAACTTCCGATCTCTTTTTTTCATATATGTGTCTACACGGTATCGTCTTCTCTGGATTTCTCCTCTTATCCATAAACCGAAGTTGATATACTTGTCCCTGAAAGCTTTCATCATTCCATAAGTTTCCACCACGCAGTCTATAGAACCTCATCATTGGGTAACACATTATTTTGCGAATCTGTGTAGCTTTATTTGGCTATGCCATTGGATCAAATATCCAGCAACAGAAAAAGAAATCTGCGAGCGGTTTATTCAGTCTTTAAGAACACCTGCCGCTGCGTCGATTTCATGTCGCGTTTTCTCAATAACTGTTTATTTGTGTGAGCGCGATTACCGTAGAGTTTTACACTCACAAGAACCGCATATTTGTACCTTTTGCATTGTTGTGCGTTGCGTCATTTCATGAACAGTACTGATTCTTTCTTTTGTTGGAAACGAGAGGTCTTATAAACGAAGTATGGAAGTCGAACAGTGGTGGCATTCGTACCGTTGTACCGAACATATCCATGCCACTGATCCGCACAATTCTACACCATACTGTTAAAATCTAATTCAAGAGTAGAATGCAGTGCTATTGCCTTTTTGGGGGAAAAAAGATGTAATAGTATTTCCATGTTATAATCTTGCCTTTTTGTGTTTTCATATTGCAGACTTTCGTATAGAAATTATAGTGACATGGAATGATTTGTAAACTTAAATGAAATGTTTTTTGCTCCTGCGCCAGTTCTATGTCTTGATCTAGAAGTCTTTAGATATACATATATATACTTATTAGATATATATGTATAAAATTACACATATATATAAATTTGTATCACTAATACAAATGTTTGGCTACCTTATTCTGAGCTAATTCCTTTTCCTAAAGCTTCGATCAGTAAAAAATTCATCTTATTTTGATGTGTGTTATGAAATCCTTCGTATTTCAGTATTACAGACATCTAATTCACCGCACTGCATCGAATAGCACAAAAATTAGAAGAATGCGCTCCCCTAACGTAGGGTATATCTAAATATGAGAGTTCCATGTCAACAGAGCGAATGCCGTTGTCAAGCTTTGCTCAAATAATAAAGGAAAGTAAAGAGGAATTACTTTTCGACAATTTTTTATTCATTTAAGCATTCAATCTTTTTTCCACTTCGCATACCTATGGTCATCGAATTCCCATCGTCATGCGAAGAGGCAATTCGAAGTATTCGAAGTTTTGTTGAGAGCATTCTCAGTGCATTCTGCAGCATCGAATATTCTTTACGTAAACAAACGTTTATGCGCATTGCGTACACATATTTGCGACCGTTAATCATATCATCTTTCACTGCTCGTTTTATAGTTCATATTGAAACCGTTTTGTTCCGAGAACTCTAACTTCCTAGTATTTTCCAACCTTGTTGTTTCGTGTTTTCGTCAATTCAGAATTCGCTTTAGACAAAAAGCAGAAGATAACGGGCACTGTCTGCCAAAGAAATGATGCTGCACATTGGTACGCAACGAAAAGCGGTTTAGCTGCGATAATTTATAAGGGAAGATCGTACATAGTTTTCGTTATGGATAAGATGATTGAGAGTTGGAAAAAAACGGTTGTAGAGTTCTTACTCATCTTTTCAGCCAGTTTTATTTTCATTTGCCTCACTCCTCATTCTTAGCATCCTTTCACTGATGTTTTGTTTCTTTTAACGCGCCCGTAAAAATTCTTACCTGCATTCAGAAATCAGTGAATCGAGAACTAGTTGGTCCGAGAATTTTCAGAATCGAAAGCTATTTCTGTTAAACTGAGGGAATATTTTAGTTCTCGCTGAAGTTTGTGTAGTATCGATTACCTCATTCACTGATAGCATTGTGCATATGCTGAGGAAATTTTTAGTGAAGATTGAATGCTTCCAGCAAAAAAAATATCAGTTTTGTGACTAGGCAAGCTTTCTTATGACGCAGAGCTGATCCAGTGCAACAGGCTTCAACAAGCAGTTCATCGGATCGGTGGCGTACGAAAACGGGCTAGTCGATTGGTTGGTTTAGTGAGTCGAACGCCGTGGAAACGTTCAAAGTGTATGCAACTGCAAATGAGCACACAACGCTTGAGCACCGAACGGAGAGGCATTGCATTTGGACGACGCCCTGTCAGAGAGCATGAGAGCACATTTATGCGCGCTTCCATGACTCGAACAATCCTTCCAAAATCCATATTTGCATCCCCTTCAAGCGTTGCGTCTTGTGCGCTCTCCTTTACGGCTGCATTAATGCTCCCGGTGTATTTTTGTTATTTAAGCATCACCTTCAATACCAAATGTATTGGTTGGCATGTATACCGTATAAACTCAACTAAAGCCCCACCTCTTCTCCAAACAAATCCGTTTTCTCAATGACCTACAAACAATACGGGAGTGCCAGTTGGGTTTTGTGAGCTAACACTAGTTATACGATAATAATCTTCATTCGAAAAATCGGCAAACGAAAGGAGTATAGCAAACGACAGATGATGTTGGCAACGAGTGTTTGGATTCCACTGAAGACGAACTGATTTTTTTGACCATGTGCAAACAATCGCTCCAAATAAAAGAACAAGTCAAACCATAGAGCAGAAATGAGGAAGAAAATTGGCTCAAATTTTTTTCTTCCCTGACACTGCTTTCTTACTCAGCCGTTTTTTCCCTATCCGAAACGCAAAAGTTATTAAAAAAATAGAGATAGAAATGTTCGCTAATAATGAGGCTTCATTATAACCTCACCAATTACAATTTAAAGCAGTCTGTTATTCGCATCATTTCCCAAAAGATTTGAAAACGCCCTAAGCTGACTACATTTGCGGATGGTTTCAGCTGTTGTTGAATGCAGTTGCTGAGATCAAATACAACATGAAACATATGGTTATTAGATCGAATAGCTTATGTTCGAAGCAGCATGCATTCAAATGCGTGATTGCCACGTCGCCGCTGACTAACTGGTCGGTTCCACGTCCCAATTGTAGTAGGCTATCGTTTAAATGTAATTTTCAAATAAAAGTACACCTATACATATGACTGCCACACTTGAAAAATCGTGAATTCCAATACCTTTTCGTAAAGCGCTCATTAATAGCTAACCGCTTTTGTTGTTTATCTATGTTTTTTCCATATGTTATTTGGAGAGCGGATTAGCAGTGTGAACTTGTTCAAGTGCTTTACTTTTCTGTGAAGTCGTATTGCACCGTGATCATACCTCATCATTTGGAAATTTTCCATGGCTTGCACAATTTGGTACTAAATGTTTAGAGGACCGCCTGACAAAAGGCCTAAAAGGACTCATTTACAGCGTAAAAATTACTATGCATCTAAACCAGCAGGTGGAAAAAAAAGATTTTCGTGTAGTCTAACAATGCATGCATTGACCGGTCCATTTAGCACATAAGTGTGGCTCGCTATTTTCGCCGTACTGACTACGTATAAAATCTACTTCGCCATTATTTCGGGGCTGCTTTCGTATTTAAAATGATTCTAGGTTCAGCAGAGCCCGATATACGATCTAGTCGAGGATTTCCGAGAGATTTCTTTTGACATTTTTGTACAATATTCGGGCCACCTTGACTAGATTGTCCTGAAACCCTCAGATCTTCGCGAGTCCTTGTTCCTAAGATAAGGTTAGTTGAAGTACATACACTGACTCATCGTCATAAATCCAGCGTATGCCCTCAATTTGATGTGATAAAATGTGATTTGGAGCAGGGCAACTTAAAACGTTCGCACTAAAAGATGATCGTAGGAGACGTTTTGATGCGTTCTTTTTCTAACACGCAGACAGCAGTTACAAAAGCACATGACAAAGTTCACTGACAAATGTCGTTGAT
Organism: Toxocara canis; assembly: GCA_000803305.1. NCBI lineage: Eukaryota > Metazoa > Nematoda > Chromadorea > Rhabditida > Toxocaridae > Toxocara > Toxocara canis. The sequence continues at coordinate 44,324 of JPKZ01002488.1, read as the reverse complement.
GCGCTAAACACTAGAGTAAAACACTCCTTGCGATTCGCATTCTCTTCTTAAGAGATCTTCTAGTATTTAAAGAAAAAACCTCAAACATTGGTGTGCTGATCTTATTCAATTACTCAGAATTCATTCATGCAATGAGACAAACGTTTCAATGGCCAGCTAAACTCGACACCTGCAAGCAGATTTGGTATATAAAAATAATTTTAAAAATTTGCAGAGCTCATCAACGGTGTTGAGGAACCGTTTTTGTGCTTAGAATGCTTATACGGCTAAAGTTATAGCAAAGTGAAAGCAAAAGCATTCGTAATGCTTACTAACAGAAGCAAATACAGCTTGAATGGGGATTTTGAGATATATTAGGTCTCTAGTGATTATTGCGCAATCAAACTAGAGAATGGCGAAAGTGGCGCATGAAATGAATGCAGCAAGATATGCGCTCATGCACCTCTTGCGTTTAAAAATTGGGACGAGCACTCCTCATACAATTTCTGCTTGACGAGCTGTTTCTGAAATTGCCCCCCGTCCCGGCCCCTCCCCATTCCCACTTCGCTATTTTGGTCTTTTCGCTTCCCGATTATTTCTAAAAATATCTGCCACGCACCACTGCTCCATCTCCGGATCGGGAAGCTATGCACTTCAGGTGTCTCCTTTAATTGGCCAGTAATCAAGCTATATAAGTTTTTCACCATAAAGAATTTCATTGATTCCACAATTTGGCACGTTCAACAAATAACGTTCAAAACGTAGATCGATTAGTCACAGCGAACTATTTACTTCAACTATTCTTCACTCATTATTTATTTTTGCCTCCAAATGTTCGCGCACGAGATTTTGCGGACGCGATCGCCATTTTTACAACCTTGCAGCACCCGACCCTTAAACAGCCACTTCAGTGCGAAATTCGCCTGCAATGTGAGTATTTCTTCATGAGCAATAGTGCGCATTTTGAAAATGCATTTCATTTAAAAGGTCAACGAGCGTTCTTGCGTCCTTTATCATCACGCAGTCGTTGCGCTAACTGTGATAGGGAGATGACTGTGGCACCTTGCACTTGCACCCATTGCCGCGTGCCCTGAACATAGAATATTCGTAAGACAAACACCCAATTGCGTCTGTCCGTTTCGGCAACACTAGACAACAACTACTCGTACGATTATGCGCTCGTTTTCGATGCGGGTACATAAGCGCCCCCCGATGAACGGTTCGACCTCCCTCGGGAACCGCTCTTCGTGTTGAAAGCTTTTTTGAGCGCCAGTTTTAATCGTTGTGCGCTCATGAACGGGGCGCCTACAATCACGTACGGTGGTTGTGGCATGTCGTTTTTGGTTGTACTTCAGAGGTGGTAGCACGTATGGCGTGGTGGTCCCTACTTTCTACGGCAATCTTTTCAACACTGCGATATTTGTTGTGCTAAGCGGAATGTAAACAATATCTTTAAATATTTGAAAAGTTTCAGTTCGATTGTAGCGCCTTCACAGCATTTTCATCCGATTGTAAACGTCACACTTTGCAATTGCTCTTTAACAATCGGCCGCCGCCACTCCGCCTGGATATCTTGTCGGACGAAATATGCCCACTACGATCATTTCTTTGCGACTGCGTTAATGCTGTCATATTCAATTGTGCGCCATAAATCTCGACGATCATTTATTGATCTGATTTCGGCTGCTGATATTAATGACAGTGATCGCGAACTGAAATAACACTTATATAGAGCTCGATGATTACACCAACCGCGATCGATTGACGAAGAATAAGAGACGCTTTGTTGCTGAAGTCTTCTATCGTTTTCGGCGCTCGTATTTTGTGAATGAAGTTGATGCTGTGATGTTCTCAATTCTTCTGTTCGGGAAATCATTATGAGGAGCGATATATGATAAACTTGTTTCTTAACTTTCCAGCCACTTCCCGAAATCTGCGCATTATCATCGTTAACAAAGTATTTTTGTTCCTCTAAGTGGAAATTGCCCTATCGAGACCACAGGGCGGGCGACGAAATCGCGGCAGAGTAACAATGATTGGAGGTCGTTTTAGAAATCATTTACTATATTTCTTTATCGGACTCCTGGTCGGTTGTTTTTTTACACTTTTAATAGCGCCATATATGAAATGGACTGGATCGGTGTCATATTCGATAGGAGGCGATGGATTCACCTTACCGCCAGCCGATGGTCTTTTTTTGGAGCACCTTAACGAAAGGCGTCATGAAGCAGTCCAAGATGGCGATGGTGATGATGATGATGATGAAAACTTCGTACCATTTGCTGTTCACAAACACGAAGGTCATTTATCTGATCAATCAGATTTCAGAAGTTTTTTTGAACGAAAACTCCTTATCTTTCTATCTACGAGACGTATTGTCGTGCGTTTCCGAAGCTAAACTTACCCCAGCAAAACAATCCACTGGCATACACGTTTGTGTTGGAACTGCAGTCAGAAAACACGGACATCAAGCATTTTTTCTGGTCAAGATTTTGTTGCCTGCAATGAAATAGCGCACTTGATATTTGCTGATAATGCGGAACTCATGTAATCGAACAAGTTTTTTTTTTTTTGTAAAAAAGTTACCATTGAAGAAGATAACTATCAGAACGAATTTCTTTCAGCCGATGAGAGTGTATTATCAAAAGAAATCTATGATAACGTAAGGGTATTTTGTTGGATAATGACGTCGAGAAACAACACTCGCAAGAAGGCTATTCACGTTAATGCAACATGGGCTGCTCGCTGCAATAAACATGTCTTTATGACCAGTGAACAGGTAGGCTCACCACTCAGTGCATTCGGCGTTTCGAAATTCGCTACGAAATGCGGCCATTGTAAGCGAGGAAAGGAGACCGAGGTGTCGTGTAGGCACTTCGTTTCCGTGAAATTTTTATCGGCGTGGAGGTTCGCTGTGAGTGTAATTGTCAAGTTAGGAAGGGATATCGCAAGGTTTTGAGATGAAACGATACTATGCCAAGAAAACCACTTGCTATTTGTGGTTTTATTTCAGTAGACATATGGATTCTCGAACCGGTACCAGCATATGCATTTCTTTTTTTGGGGCTCGAATGTGTGCTGATCATTCTAAGAAATCGATTTTCTGTTACCAAACTGTTTCAAACCATATCTTGTTTGAATTGAGAGCATTTTAAAATTTCCTTTCTCCCGAGGTTACTCCACCGAACAAAACGGAATGAGGAATTTTTGTTTCGCAGAAGACGGCGTTTTATAACGAATGGAATTTCTCGTATATCTGCGATAGCTTCGCTTGCAAATAATGGCACTGACTATTTTGGTCGACCGATAGGAGAGGTGTATATATATTTTGCGCATTGAATCTTCATGATCATATTCGTGTTAAAGCCGAGACAGGCTGGCTTTGACCTATTGCGGTGGGATGCAAATGCATAATTTGAACCTAACCTTCAATAGGCTGTTTCTTCGTTGAGTTGCTAAGAAATTGTGGCCCGCGAATGGGTTCACATTCAGTCGGCTTGATACACATCGTTTTCTCGGAACGGTAGCCTCTTGAGAATTGGCAGTGTCCAAACAGTCTGCTGCTTTTGCTCTGCTGTCTCTCTTTCAACCTTTCCATCTGCAGAAAAATTGGCACCACTTGCGGAGCATTTCCTCAGGCGGCTTTAGCGAATTCCTTCGTCCAGCAACCATGACAAAATTTCACGATATCGGTGTATTAAGTGATGTTTTTCGCTTAATTGTAAGCAACGCCTCACCGGGAAAGCCGCTTTGAAATGAGCCTAAACCGAATTGTGCAATTCCGATAATGGGAACTTCTTACTTACCGAGAGGAGTGATAATATTTTTCGGTGTGAAACGTTTGGATGAACGGTGAGTAAGCAAAGAAACAGCCGAAAAATTTCTCAGAACGCAGATCTGTCATCCTCATCATCATCCTTATTATCATCTGTATGAGCACTAGAGATAAATGAGGCCGCTTAAGGAACATAATGGACTCAAACATTAATGTTCCATTGCCTGGCTTCGACTATAGGCCTTTGAGTCATCGCCGAAAAGCCGACCTCACGCAACTGCCATGGTGGTCTGTAGTAAGAAGACGGACATTTCAACGTGCTGACATGACAACCAATGATTACTTCCTCTTTTGTGGATGACTAATAGATCTATTTTCGCATTTGTAGCGCTTCGAAAATTCATAACCTTTCAGCAAAATATACATTAATGCATAAATCATTGCACATCTTTGTTTTGGCAATGCCTGTGAATATTCAATGTCACTCAGCAACGAATGTACGCTGAGCCTACGCTGACTCGTATGCACGAAACGAGCCAAGCATTCAACCACTATTGAGCCAATTGTGTGCACGCACTCAAGAAACCTCTCGTTATTTTTCGTTTTCAAATCTCGCATTTGATGAGCTCTTCTATCTTCTCCTCTTCAACCGAATTACAATCGCGATTCCGTTCTGCTGCATGCCCGTAAATTTTCTGCTTTATGGTTTGGGTATTGACCGCGTCTCTTTACATGCTTTAAGTAGACTCCCGGGGTGCAGTGGCTTTATGCGATTTGCTAAGTACATTATAGCGACTCGTGCTTGTTCTTACGTATGTACATATCTCCTTGTCTCTGTGGCCGCTACACACGCTTCTATCTACCAATTTGAAAATTTTTCTGGATGCCATAGTACTCTTTAGGATGTCGCAAAAGAGCTTTTTTTTCAGGTCCATGGTTTACCAACCGTCGATCTCAATATTACCGAAGGTAGAAAGTATTTGTGGACGAAAACAAAGGAAGCTTTCAAATACATCTATAATGTCAGTCAGTTTATTTCCGCCGTTATTGCTTCATTCAGTTGACATTGAGCTTTCCTAATGTGGCACACTCAGAACTGTTGTCCTGTCATTGCTCTTTTCCAGTACAACAAAAATCAGTTGCCTGTTCTTCCGTGCAACATAGGGCGCGGATTTTCTGCTCCTTCAGGAGGTCATAGCACGAAGATTCTTCCGGTGCGAATGTGTGAAACATGATCACTGTCATCAATGATACTGTGTTCTAAAAAAATGCTGTTCATGAGGACGTCGTTCTTTTACTTGTACACCACTTCGTATTTTGTTGAACACAGCACCGAACGGTTGGTCATTTGTGGACTTTTGCTCCCTAAAGGCTGGTCCTTTACAAACATTAAGATGGTTGTCGAAGTGCGAAAACCGTTGATCCGCTGTATCACAGAGATATCACAAACCGATTTCAGAATACTATCAAGTTCATAAGCATAAAGAAACTTTTAAGCACTGCTGAATCGATAAGACCACGGCGGCCGTCACGAACAAAGTTTTGAGAACCGAAAAGAAATTCATGAGGAAGTTTTATGCAGATTTAAACTGTTTTCGGTCGGTAGGTTGGCTCAACACATTCACTTTTGCAGACGAATCATAGCCGATTGTAAAGGAAAATTTTATGCATTGAATCTTTTTTTGTGTTTGTAAGCCTATTGTAGCATCATCCAGCTGATTGTCTGAGATGATTGTAGAATGAACTTGGAAACTATGAATGGTTTCTGAAAGCTGACGACGATACGTTTGTCATAGTGGAAAACTTGCGATTTATGCTATTGGCTTATTCGCCCGATGATCCATTATATTTCGGGTGCAAATTCAAAGTTTTCCTCCTTCAAGGGTATGAAAGTCTTGGGCTTGTTAACTAGAATATGTTGATGCAAATTAACTTGAATATGTTGATGCAAACTTTCATCTCAATTATTTCTGTTCGCTTACCTGTTATATGGCAAAAAATTCTACACTGAATTGATTGTAATAATTACTTCCTAGTTCTTTACAAGTAATATCTTACCTATATTCTCAACTTCTCCTACGCAATGTTGCGCTGTCACAGGCGTGAAATCCTTAATCGATACATCTGGAAAGCTTTCCAGTTTTTCATGAAGCGGAATTAGATTGCACGCAAATGATCGAATCATGAGTGCGCTTAGCTTCAAGCACGGGAATTTAACTATTTCAAGCTGAGACTCTACGGATTTTGAAAAATTTTATTGCTGTTTTCCTCTGTAAAGGCAATCATAGCGGATACACTCGGCCGTTTATTCTGTAGAAAGAACTATTTCAATCCGCCCAGTACTCACAATCTAGATGCAGAACGCCTAGTTTCTAAGTACGCCTTATCCCATCTTGCATCGGATGCGATCACAACGTGCAATTTCCGGCCAAGCCGAAATTCGTGCAATATGTCGTTCAAATGATTGGAAGAAGAATCCAATATGGTCTATCGCATGGAATTAATTTCAATAAAGAAACTGGAGAGTAAACTGCTGCCAATTTTTAAACGAGAAATGGTCAGATACATGAGTGGAGGAGCGGGTTATGTGCTGAGTCGTGAGGCAGTGAAACGCTTCGTTGAGGATGCTCTCACGGATTCGCGTAAATGCAAATCAGCGGGTACCGGAGCCGAGGATGTGGAACTTGGCAAATGTCTTCAGAATGTTGGTGTGATGGCTGGTGATTCTCGTGACTCTCAGGTTACTGTTCCGCGATCATCTTCAGCATTTTATCATAGTATTGTTGTCGATGATGATAAACAGTGCAGTAATGAAGCATGACGACGTCCTGCGCCTTACGATTCCGCGCAGTTTATTTGTAGCATAAGGAGAACACTGATTGCGGGACAAACAGGTGTAAAAGAGCGGTAAAAGCGTATGCGAAAGTACGAAAACAGTTTCGATTGCTTTATGATGTTCTAATGCTCCGTTTAGATCATTCGACTACCATTTCTCTTGATCTGCATGACATCTATTACCCAAAACAAACTATGCAAACTTACAACCTAGTCGTAGATGTACAGAGAATTGTAGATCTTTGACACAACGAAACTTTTCAAGCGTTCATTGTTTTTCGTTTGTGACTTATGACATATCAACTAGGTTGTTGTCGCCAAAAAAGAAAGAGCAGCCCAAAGGTAAATGCATTGACATTGTGATGGTTTGGCGCGTTACTGGGCTATACAAATTCTTCCTTAAACTGGCATTATTTCGTCGAATGTGTGGTGTATTTGATAACCGCAAATAACAGGAGCATCCTGCTGCCGATGATCGGAAAAACTTTTCAGGGTCGTCATCGTATGTTACCTTTTTCGCCACTATCCCATCTTTCATTCAATCATTCAATGCCTAAATGGTTCTACAGTTACATGTATTATTCCTACAAACAGGTATTTATGCTTGGGATTCTCTTCTGTATGTTATCGGAAACCGTTTTAAAAATCTGGCTAGCAATAAAATGCTATTGACTCCGCGTTTGAACTTTGCAGAATTTTTCTGAACATTGACCGATTTGATCAAAATTCTCTACGAATAGCTTAATTATTACCATTCGCCCTCTCCCTCCCTCCATCTCCCTCATTCACACCCCTCTGAAAAAACCAAAAACATGTTGCGTTCCGCCCGTGCAACTCCTATTATGTTTCCTTATCTCAGAATTCAATAAACCGAGCTCCTCATAGCAGTTAAAAATAAACTAGGGTAATTTCGGCTCAAGATTTTCTGCGATTTATAACGCTGATGATTTTGTGGTGCTGGTCGATATTCTTCCAAGGTTATATCGTCGTGTATACCATCACATTTATTTAGGGCGCTGAATGCTGTAGTGACTATATGATTTCATTTCACTACGTCACTACGGCAATGATGTATACGCTTGACTACCTTATATATCACGTTCGGCCATTTGGACTTCTCATGGATGACTTTCTGGAACGAGGTGGTGTCAAGAAAATGAATGGTAACAAAATGCTCGAATATGCCAGGCAAAAGTCGATTCAGTATTCGAAACCTGAACCGAAACCAATAACTGTAGAGGAGCCAGAGGCTGTTGAATTGAAAACTATGGAAAAGAGGCTAAACAACAACGACTAAGAGGAACCATTGTTGAATTGTGGGGAACGATTTATGTGAAACTTGCAGAGATAACAGAAATCGAGAGTTTTTAATGCAAGGATAAACAAAATTCGGAATCAATCGTCATGACTGCGGATCTTTTACAACAAAGATTGCTTCAGTCTAGCGCGTACTCAATGAAAAATATTTATTCGATAGCGAGTAAGAAGTTTGTGGGAGCTACTCCACTATTCAAATTAAGATAACTAAGTGAAATATACTTGTAGCAGTATAATCGTTAACGTACGTAATGGGCAAATGAAAAAGTTGGGGGGTCAAGTAATGATGGCAGATACGTTTATCTTCTCTCATCGCATAAACGGTTACAAATCATAATAATTCAGAATCCGTGTTCATTTGAATTCGTTCCTGAGTAGCTTCTTTGCATAGCCGTTCTTCTACTGATGCGGTATATGGTCAAATCTTTGCCATTGCATTGCTCCAGCATATGCTTTAAAACTCCTGTATTTTTCCACAGGATTTTGCAATTTTTTCAACAGGCTTCCCGCTTTGCATATTTCATTCGAATTAATGATTGGTGATTTGACTGTTGTTTTACTTGTTAGTGAAATATTGTTTTCAAAATTTTCTGTTGTAAGTGTGTACTGTGATGTGCTTACGCCTTCCTAGTTGGTTGGATTCTTTCTCACGGGTCTACTCATAAAACTGTTGTTAAAATCAGTGTTGGAAACCGATCGTCTGACCTACGTTGAGCCGAATGTCTTCTTTTGTTCATGGCATGCATGCCAACTTCTCAGAAAAATATCTGAAAGATCTTTTGATTTAGACTGAAGAGTCCTAGATAAATCTAAACACGGAAACCCACTGAAGATCAAGAAAACATTCAAACTAGAGAAGCTTACCTGGTCATGCACGTTGATGGTGATCTTCGACAAAATTGTTCCGCTTCGTATTACTTTTGAATGCAACATTTTGCACCCCATCTGTGTTTCCATGATTTTAAGATTGCATGGTACATCCAGTTTTATGGTTATGCCACCCATCATTGAAGAACTAATGCAATGTCAGTTCGGTTCATATGTTCCGAAAGAACAGGTGCGCCACGGTATCGCAGTGTAATTTATGGTTCAAGTGAGCGAAGGAAGCCGAGATGTACTGGTAACCGGGCGAAGGCTGGTTGTCTGAGAGGGGAATATAGATACCAAACTTATAACTACGGAAGTCTTCACTTTTCTCAAACTCTGGTAGAAAGAAAAAACGAAAAAGAAAACGAAGAATGTTTTATACGTGCTTAAGTTTCGAAAATCTTTGTCCTACTCCTCCATTTGCACATGACGGTTGTCCTAAAAAAAGCATTAGCTTGTGCATTCCATTATCAAGGCGGATTATGGCGTCGATGCCTTCCGAGCACTCCGACCACACACCTGCTCAGCCAAATCCTCATACTGATCACAACTTCTGCAGTGGTTTTTGTGCCCACTTTGCGTTGAGGATTTGTGCTATCATGGGAAGACTAGCCAAGAGTCAGCATCGTTTAAGATCGATGGCGGACATCGTCAGCCCGTTAGGACAAGCTCATCACTCGGGGTGCTGATCACATGCAGACTAATAATACAGATATGTAACTTTGTCACTATAAAATTACTGTCCGTCATGTTTCTTTTACCTGCTCATGTGAGGCTGGAAAGGTATCCTAGTGATAGATAGTGACAGATGTCGCAGTCGCTAACAAATTGACGTGATCAGCGCAAAAAGATAGCCTTCAAATTGTGCTGCATTACACCGCCCACAAAACCACATCAAGGTTAGAAACTTTCGTATGGGACCATAAGTTCAGCGAACTTGAGGGAATACCAATCCACGAAGTGTGCAAAATGATTTGTTTTGCGCTTTTCGAATTTTGCGGAAGCCTACATTTTTATACACGCGCATGTATCTTCCGGCATCCACCAATGGACTTCCTGTTTGAATCACAATCGCAAAGATAACGTTCCACGAATATAGAACAGTCTTCATCAAACAAAATATGAGCTTCCACTTCGAATGACTTCACTGACAGGTTGTTGGACTAAAAAACAACAATAGCGGTAGCAGCAACAGGAGGACAAACAGGGCTGAACAAGGCAGTAAATATAAGGATTTAGAAAACTTAAACAGTGTAAGCAACTGCAAGAAAACAACCAAGAAATTAGCATAACAGAAGGAACCAAACTCATTCCTCACTCGTCCGTATAATTTTTCCTTTGTGGTATTTCGTTCATGGATGAGGTCCATTACAGAATATGGCAATATGCAATAACTACGCTATCCGAGAAGAATAACAGTGGAAAAAAAAACGTTTGAAAAGGATGCCACTACTCGCATAATCCACCATTTTCACTGACGTTTTTCATGCATGTGAAATGCGCCCCGCAGCAAAGCTATCAACTCTTTCTGCGTATGCTCACTAACTATATCCATGCATCGAAAATTGTGAGAAAAATTAAACGAACTAGCCATACCAGAAATATTCCCGCGGGATAAATGCTTTTTTTCTTGCTGTTTTCACCCACTCACTGAAATTCCTCAAAAAACTGCCCTGAAATTCTTCTGGAAATTGTTTAATACTGAGCAGTTTTTACGGCGCGACCCTGCCACTTTTACTTCTACAGTTTCTTGTTCCTTGAATGCTGACAGATGGCGTCTGAAACTGCCGTGCCATGCGTGAGCGAATTCCTCAACTTTAGCAATGTTTGATTTGAACAAGGCAACAATTTGTGGCCATCACAACATTAGAGTATAATACATCTGTGTGTGTCTGTTTGGCAATTTCAACGGCGAACACGCGAAACTATGCTGACGAATCTGGCGAGCACAATGTATGGCACTGTAAGACACAACTTGGAGGTGATTCATAGCCTTCTACATGAACTGTGGCGCAAAGAAGGAAATACAGTGGAAACTGCACGTCAATGAAATACTCATACGTTTTCATATAGCAAAAATTCAGTTTGTATAATATAGAACGTTTGAAAATATAGCGTGCATCAAATGCGTTTCGAAATGCAAATTCCCGGGAAGAAATGGGAAATTTCGAGTAAGCGAACACAAAAATTGTGCAAAAAGTGAGTGCCAACAGTGTTACCAGTTGGTCTCATGAACATCGCGCTTCATGTTCACTGCTGCAGTGCATCAAAAGCAACTAGCTGATCAATGGTTCAGCAGAAATGTCTCATCAACGTTTAGCGCTTCTTTTTAAACAAAATTTCGTTTGAAACATTAAATGAACGCAATAGACAGTTAGAATGAGTAGTGCGAAGAGCGCATTTTATGCCTCTCTCTGTTGGCACCCATTGCAACCTGTTATATAAAATAATCTTACCATATATTTCGAATGGTCTCCCACGCTTTGAATGCAGACGGCTATTAAAACGTTGGCAGCTACATCTCGCAAAAAAACGTCTGCAGTTGCTTTATGAATGCAATACGACTAATACCTCCTAGCTTCATACAAAATCACCGATCACCTCACGTCGAAAGTTTGCACAGTGATCGCCGGAATTAATTCGAGGATCATGAGTTGCTGGGGAATTTCTTAGCAAATTTCTTTCTTATATGTGAACTGTCGTGAGCAATTTGAAGCTCAATTACAGCTGCACTGTCCGAACAAGCAATGTCGTTTCTACGTTTCTGATCCGCTACGTTTATTGCCCACTTAAGAATATCGTTTCGTGTCTGAGACTTTCGATTTTACATTGAGTTAATACGTCTATCTGTCCACCGACCACCATATGGCAGTTCTGATCTACTTTAAAAAACTTCTGAACAGGTAGTATAAATGCCTGGTTAACCCTCATTGACATCAATGCCTTCACAGCTGACCAATTCAGAGATTAGCGGAAACTACGAAGAATGAAGACAAAACAATTGTTTAGTTCTCCTGTCGTCGCTTATAAGTTTTCAGCTTCTCCTCAAATTCGGGGCGAATGATGAGTTTTTTCGGCTTTTCCCATGGGAATTCCTCATGACCAAAATGACCATTTCTTGCAGTCGCTTCAAAGATCGGTTTTTTAAGACCGAGTTCCCTGAAATGATTTTTGTTTCGTTCGGCTGGTTAACGTCGATGATAAACACACGTTGACAGAAATAATGTGTTGTGCTACTGAACCGTCCCATCGAAATTTCGAATGCGGGTTCTTAGGACACTGCATGGAAAGTCCTCTGTGGCAGTTGGCACACCTCGATTTACGAGTTTTTTTGCTGATTTAACTAAGATAATTTCAAAAGATATCTTCAACGTATTCAGTTTAAAGGCGTTTCCCTTCACGCACCATTATGTATCCATATCCAACAAGCATTCGAGAATTGTCATGATCGCTCTCGCCGATCTTTTTTCTTTTTTCTACTTTTCATGACTAAATCGTTTCTGCGAAAAGTTTTTTCCAATAATATTGAAAGGCAAAGAAAAACATCCTGTTCGACTATAACAGTGAAAATCAATGGCACAGTCAATACGCTAAATTTCTTAAAAACACCAGCACATCAAACGAAACGTTTTTTTAGGGCAATTAGCGAACAACTGCGTGAATCCAGCGCTTGACTCATTTCTTTCTTTTTCTGCGGCTACTGAAACGCACCTCTAAAAATATAGCAATGGTTGTCGAATTGAAAAATTTTTAAACTCAATCACCGCCATTTTTTTCTGAAGCAACTTCGAACAATTCCGCGTTTCCAGATCTGGAAACGAGTAAGTAAAGCTTCTTGAACGGAACGAAGAAACAGCTAACCGAATTAGAACGCCTGGTCGTAAATCGAAATTGTCGCTGATAATTGCCAGTAACTCTCGTTGGTTGAGTGGCGTCGTTCCGAATGGTATTACTGTAACTGAGATTGGTTCCGCAATTCCAATTGCATATGAAATCTGAAAACTGATATACGTAAGAATAAAAGATATACGTAACAAAAACCACCAGTTAGAGTGGAATATAATTTCGGGAGGAAAGAAGATGCAGTTACGAAATGCAATCAACGCCAACTGAGGTCTTCCCTCCCTCATGTATTAGCTGCTGTTCCAGTGGTTCGTCTGCTCATTTCAAATTGCGCGTGCGTGCGAACACGCTTATCCCTAAAATATCGCTGTCATTTTGTCGAAACATTCCTCACGACTATCGATCGCAATATATAAACACTACACTGGATTCAAGAAAAAAATCTGCGGTCACGCGCTCATGCTCGCATTCATATATGATACCTTGGCAAGTCATTTTTCTTCACATTCAAATTTCACAGTTCATGAACGAGAAGTTTTTGACAAAAGCAAAATAAACGGCAATCATACCTGGATGAGTACTCTTCTACAAACACGTGCAGCAACTAACGACTTTGCCACCCATCTCGCTCCATACGCGCCTGTTCGATCAACCTAAATACAGTTGTTCATCAGTCCCATACGCTAGCAATGCACTGAGACGTTAGGCGAAATTTGCAAAAAAAAGGAAAGAAAAAAAACGCGTGCAAAACCGTTCCTCTGAAACGAATACCAAAGCTGATTAACTACTCCATACCCGTTGTACACGATGCAAGACCTAATACATCTGCGCAATGGCTCATCCTTTAAAAGCTTCTCTTATCCGTAAGAGATTCGTTCGCAATACGGCACGACGAAAGCAAGACTTGTGGGAGGTAGATGAAATGGAATTACCGATGAAACAACGACTGCATAGACAACATTTCACATTACGCTCTTACACACGACGAGCAACTAACCTATTTTAATCTAAAAAGGAAATTCGACGGTGATCTAACGCAAGCACAAATCAGCGGCAAAACGTTAACAGGATTTGCTAACAGGGAATTCACAAAGTAGAGCCAAGCGGATTTATTTATAAACTGTCCGCCAAAGATGCCAAGTCGTGTTTCAACAAACAACAAACAACAGTGTTCATGCGAAAATTACAGTGACGTTTCCTTTATCATGAATACGATCGCTGGAAAATGTTGCTCGATCGACTGCAATATGCATTGGGAAATTTTTGCCCCTTCCTCGGAGAGAATTTTCCGGCATCGTTGACCAATTTTTCGGAGATCGGGTAACGGCATTCTGCCACAACTCTTTAAAATCAACAATCAATTTCTCGTCGTTGATTTTGATGATTATTCAGAATTATTAGGCTGTAGTATTCATGTTAATGTAGTATTAAAACAAATGAATGCTAAGACGAATAATATTGGATGACCTTCGTAGCATCCTTGCCAGAAAATGCTCCTCCACCATGTGCGCCCCAACCACCATATGTGTCAACGATAATTTTGCGACCGGTTAGGCCCGCATCACATTGTGGTCCACCAATATGGAAATCTCCGCACGGATTCAGTAAGTATTTAGTCTGGTCGTCCAGCAACTGACTCGGTATAACATTCTGAAATCGAACAGCGAAACGAACTTCAGATTTCTCAGGAAATAGGCGCTCATCCTGTGTTATTTGCTGTAAAGTCCATATCTTGACTGGGCTTCAAGTGATTTCGCATGCTAAGAGCTAAGAGTTTTTGGCGGATTCGATAGCACCATATTAGCTGGTTTTTGGTGTTCCGCGTATAACGAAACATGTTTCCTAGTCCATTTAAGGAAGCACTGAGTAGTTCTTCAAGCCTAGCTTACAACTTTTAATAAATGAGGCGCACAGCTGAACGATGCAGTGCATTTGCAGAACAACAGGTCTAGAAATGTAAGCGAACACAGCCAAGAATAATCAAATCGCACCGCACCCGTTGAGCATAAACAAGCTTAGTGAGTTGTGGGCCAATGAAATCCATAGCATCACGACTAGCGATGATCATGAGTGCAAACATCTCCCTTTATGATGGTCACATAGACATCCACATTTACTACACTCAAACTACACTTCGTTATTCTTCCCTGGTGAATACGGCCCAACTGTCCGCCTTGCAAGAAGTGGACATTTTTCGGGGAGATTCGCAGACTTTTAGGGATCTTAACAGACAATACATTCTTATTTCTGAGCTGTACAACATTCGCAAGGCCAAACAGGTCCACTGAAAAATCGTGCGCTTGTTAACTTTACTCTTCTTTCAGTAATTCTCGCTTTAAGCGCATTCTCATCATCTTCTCAAGCTGTATAAGAATTTATTTTTCAATACCTTATTAGACTGTGCGGAGATTTGCTCCGCCTTGGAGATTTCTCGAATGGATGCCGCTTAAGGCCGAAGCATGCAAGTGCAAGTACTTGTATGTGACGAAAATCAAAAACGAAGGGGCGCAACAGAACAAAGACGAGCCTTGATTACGTATTTCATCAGATCGTCTCGCACTTTCTCGACGCTTGTGTCCCGTGTATGCTGTGCCGAAAGAACGACGGTATGCACACGCAAAGGAATGCAAGCACCAAAATTGAATTGATAATCGACTGTGACCTGAATGAATATTGAGAGTTGTTTCCTCTAGATGTGTGCGGGACTCGAAAGAACATTGTTTAATGAGCATGACCTAACATTTATGAATAGTTGTGTTGGAAAAAAACAATAAAATGACTTTTCAGGTGAATCCGAGCAACCAACGTTACAGCTGATAGTGTCATACGTAAAATTCAATTGTTGTGATCGTGATCGATACTAGTTTTCGCATTCTTTCATGGAAGTAACCGTGATAAATGGTACTGGTAAATACGTGTTCGAAAGCAAACGCACAAACGCTTTCCCTTCTGAGGATGTTTAGGCGAAAATCATCAACGGTTATAGCAACTTTGAGGTACCAGATGCACAGAGGCACATATGATAAGTTCAACCGTTTAGAATGAGAAATTCAAATTCAAATCAAAACTGGGCTGTGTTTTTTGCGCTCTAATAAAGTTTGCGCTAAAACGAAAGCAGACTTATTTTAACTGAAATGACTCCATCGGGAGAACAAAAATTGAAAAGCAAAAAAAAAACGAATCGCACTTGCGATTTGGAGTCGGGTAGTGCCCACGGTAAAGTGCCATTGCGTCTGAGTTCGTGTAGTCTCGCGAGTAGCTTATGCGCAATCAACAACGACAATGGCATCAGCTCCTCAGTTTCATCGGTTGCATAGCCAAACATTAGTCCCTTTAAGCGTGTACAAATATCATTATCGAACTATAATCAACCATACAGGCAAAATCCAACGATTGTTGCTTGATATATATCCTCCCACTCATATACGTTTCTCGTTAAATGAATGTCAATTCGGCAACATGGAGAATTACTTGAATGATAGTTCAGCACTTTACGCAGCTCTTTAACGAAAATACAGTTATTTAAGTTACACTTCTGGAAATAACATCCTTTCGCTATTTTCTTCGCTACCAAATGTTCCTCTGAAACGTTTATCGATTAAGTGATGTAAATCACTTTTTTTTTCACATTGTCTGTTCGCGAAATTCATTCCAACATTTTTGACATGTGGTAGTTATTGTGCTCCATTGTCGTGTTACCGATAAAGACGATTTGATAGTACGATGAAACAAAGTACCTGGTCGCCTGCACCAATGTCGTCGTCAGCACGATTTCTATGTACCTTATCGGCGATTTCGCTTGCCTGCTGTGCAATCGCCAACAAAACATTGCACGTTTTATAATCAAAACCTGGAACACATACAGACAGTCGAGAATTTCTGATTTCCGAGGACTATTCTATCTAACAGAAGGTGTTGACGCACTCGATGCTACGTGATAACTATAGTATAAGTTGTAAGATCACTGCTGTCCAACTGATCGTAACCAAAAAAACTGGTAATTCAGTTATGAAAATGTATGCCATTCATTCGATCGTCTTTGCCAACAGCCTACTATTAAGCCTCTTTGTAGCACTGTGATATTAGGACACCGTTCATCGACTTTTCCTTTCTTTCCTCTCTTCCCTCTCCCCCCACTTACCGACATGTGGTTCCCCCACGCACGGAGAAATTCATCAGGCCGTAAAACAGTAGTTTGCGGCACAACATTTGCTCTTTCCTTTTGTAAATCTCGTCAACAGTTGCTTAATCCGCTTAAATGTGGCCCTCGTTCATTGATAACAAATCCATCCTCTGCTCCTTATAGAGATTTCACATAACAAATGGCTTATCAAGGATGGGCACACATGAGGCAAAAGGTCCAAAAGGACGGCAAAAAATTTTCGCCGAGTCGACATGGAGCTTCATGAAAAGTGAAATGTTTCTTTAAAAAAATTTTTGAATGAAACCGAAACCCCCACCTTTACTTGAGTCATCAAAACCAATTCGTTTTACAGTATTGCGCACGACAGTGGAATAGTCGACCACTGCTTTCGACGTGATTTCACCGCATAGGAGTATCATGCCGGTTTTAGTCACTGTTTCTGAAAAATAAAAATAGACCACATTTCGCGTTTCAAATGTTCGCGGCGCAGTAATGTCACCAGATAAACCGATATAATTCCTCTTGGCCGTTTATAAACATTGACGATTACTCCCTAATTAAAAGCAAAGTGCACTTTTCACAGTCTGAGCTGAACTGTGAACTTTTTTGCTTTCGATAAGAAGATCTCGGAAAAAAGACGAACTGCGGTCTCAAATATAAAATGAGAGGAAGTTTAACTGGAGTAAAAACGGTCAAAAAAAAGTAAAATTTCCGCATTACTTGCATTTAAAGCACACATCCAAACATCGCATGCGGCAATAATCGCGGCCCGACTTGTTCGGAGCTTAGACGTCTCCGGCTGAGAAAAAGACAGTCAGGCAACGACAGTCTGCGTCAAACAGCAGAGGTCATTTTAGTTCCCTTACGAGTCGCACATTAAAACAAGCTCATCTTTTCGATAGCTTCCACGTAGGCTAATAAGCGACTCGTCAAAAGCATTTCAAATTTGAATGAAGTTTACTATTACAACGTATCCCAGAAGCAGAACTTTAGGTTTTGCCTAGAAAGAACTGAGACTGTTCTTTGCAGCTCAAGATAACTGCCTCGAATGCGGGAATTCAAAACGGGGGATCATAAATAACTCATCTCGCCGTAGCGGTGGACCTCACCTCAACAGAATGACTGAAACTGTGGGGTATGGGGAGCGGTCTCAAATGATGTCTTTACAGGTGGACAAGTTCGAGGAAGGATCAAATTTAATGAAACTGTTTGAACTGGTCCATCTGAAGGTGGACCAAATTTGAACAGACGGAACCGACTGAGGCTTGGACAGTTTCTGTCTCCAAGACGGAGGACTGACTACGAGGGTGAAAGAGCAGCTATGGGGCGGAAGCGTATTCAGAAATTTTATATGCAACAATGCGACCAAGCTATCCAAATTTGGAGAGTTGCCAAGAGCCTCCACCGCTCGAAAACTGAAAATTTATCGGTCGATAAAAATCTCAAACCAGTACTGATATATGCGAATGATAAATGTAAACATCCACCCCCATCTATCGGCAAATAACATTCGATGGACGACTCAATTCAAAAAAAAAGATTGAGGTAATAATGCAGGTGAGTCGTCCCGGGAAGAAAAAAATGCCTCTGTCCGTAGTATCCGCTCCTCTACAATGCTTTTTGGTTCCTTGATGAGAGCTTGAACTCCTCACTCGCTATGTGCGCGCATCGGACAGACAAGAATGAATTCGAGGGTTTATAGTAGAATGATGTGAACAAACATTTGGTGAGATTTTTCATAAACGAAACGAGAAACGATGAAACGATATCATCAAATGCCACATCACAGATATTCCTTTAAAAAAAACTGCTAAAGATCACCCTCTAACGGGTGTTATGGCAGCAAAGTATTATCTCAATAAATTTAATTGCATTTTCATAACAGGGATTTGCGGCTTTTGTAGGCTCAACTTCGAATACGACACCACAACCTGATTTGGACCCCCATGAATATTCCCTTCAACACCCCCACTTCTCCCAGTACTGTTCCCCTCCTGACTTTCCGAAATTTTTTAAGGCTCACACTTTTCGAAGCAAATTAGGAGGTCATCAGCTTTCCGAATAAAATTTGGAAGTCACGATCTTTATACACATGAAACACCCCCAAGGCAGTGGGTGAAGTCGCAAAACACGTTTTTGTTGATCGGCAAGCGTCAAAGACGACAAAAATTCAAAATCTGGGCGATTTTTACTATAAGATGCCCGGGACTTTCAATTCTTAATATCTGCCAATTGCCGTCAGTTTTAAAAACTACAAATTTCCGGGTGATTCCCATTTCTACTGGGAAGGGATAGAAGGTGTCCATGTTTGAATCGACCATATAGCTGGCTCGTTTATCTGAGATGCAAGCCTACTACCGAATGGTTCAAGAGTGCAAAAAAATTTTTTTAAATATCGTATACTCTCTTTGTACCTGCCATCAAGTATCAGTCTGTTCCGTCCGTTTTAAACAGTTACCATTCCTTGTGTGCTCTCTTGTGTTCAGTATCACTCTTCTTCGACACCGCTCCCATGATCGCATTTAAATATTTATCAAGCAAAAGGAACAAACTTTTTAAAATCAGCAAAGTCACCAAGTGAGACCGAAGGAGCAAAAAACTAATGATATTTACTAGTTCTGCAGCAATGACGCAGTGCTTGCACCGTGCTCACATGTGCATTACTCACCACAAGCGACTTTTGCGTCTGGATCTTGTGCGAGATGTGCATCGAGAATTGCGTCCGAGATAAGGTCACACATTTTGTCCGGATGACCTTCGCTCACCGACTCAGAGGTAAAGGTAAATTTTTGATCTCGGAACATTTCTGCAATTACTGTTCACAGCGGGTTTTCTCTTCATCCGCAAAGCGTAATTCTTTGACAACTAAAATTTTATAAACATCTCGCAGATTCCATGGTTATATAAGCAACCACCCTTGGACAAAAGTCAAATGCGACAATAAATCAAGCATTTTTCTTCTTTCCATTGTTCTACTTCTTCGGAACATCAGCTCTGAAGCTGTCGAATAGAAACAGCCTATCCGTTTTTAATGCGTACAGCTCTATCGTCAACAATTCGCTCGACTGCAATTGTAATTGAACACATATTCTAAAAAAAAAAAAACTGCAACACATATTCTAAAAAAAAACTGCGGTTCAAGCACATTCGCAGACCGCCACATACCTCCAAAATGCAAATAACTACTGATATTTGCGTGTTCCCCATAGTAATTTAATCCAAGTGAGCAACAGTACAGAACAGAAAAAAAAGGATTGGTATACTTACGCGACTGTGCTCGCTGCAGCCCAAAAGCGTCACTCGAGAACATCGTGGAAAGAAAAGCACCCAGACCTCCACCGGCTCTATCGAATGCTCTACAGCCCGAACAAAAGTGGTAGCCACCACTGCTCAAATCCGATCGACGTTTTTAAACCGATGAAATCTTTAAACTTTCCATTTCTGTATAAGTGTCAAATTTACAAATAGTGACAGAAGTATGGGACAATTCTGGACGTTCTCGGTCTTTCGAAAGCATGAAATCTAAAAAGCTAAACAGCCTTGCAAAACTGAATTACAATTAAATGCTTGCAGTTAAGGTAACTAAAACAAGCAGAAACACAAGAGCGATATGCTGTGAAGTTTTCCAGTCGAAACGTTGCTTCATTCATCTCATGTCTCGCTTGCTAAGAAAACAAAAGTAGCGATATTATTAGTGATATTTTCATGACAAATCCAGCTCCTGTTGAATTTCCTCAGCCTCACAGAACAACATAGACAATTCATGAAATTCAAAGAACTTTTTCTCGAAGAAAAATCGGAGACTGGTTCTTTGGTGATGAATGAAGTTTCAACAGATTTTCTGTACAGGCTACAGTCGACATCTGTGATCGTCGAAAAGTGAACTTACATGTGCATCTGAGTTGTGTAACCAGGGATTCTGAAAACGCCAGAAGAAAGTTAGAAAATGACAACAAAGGTAATATTCAGGGGTGCTTTTATTCGCCCCTAATTCTTATATACTCTTATTCTTATATAATTATTTTATTATATATTATTTTTATACACATGTATATACATTGTATACATTGTATACAATGTATTTGCATGTTTATAAAAATAATATACATTGTATACGTATATTTATACATGTAGATGCATGTATATACATATATAGATATAGATATAGATATAGATATAGATATAGATGTAGATATAGATATAGATATAGATATAGATATAGATAGATATAGATATGAATATAGATATAGATTATAGATATAGATATAGATAGATAGATATAGATATAGATATAGATATAGATATAGATATAGATATAGATATAGATATAGATATAGATATAGATATAGATGTAGATGTAGATATAGATATAGATATAGATATAGATATAGATATAGATATAGATATAGATATAGAGATAGATATAGATATAGATATAGATATAGATAGAAATATCATATGATCTTGATGCCTTCTTTCTTCACTGTGTTCAAGATGCCGATGACTCGTCCCGTTTCAACACTGCCTGTGTAATCGTTGTTCTCCGCTTTTTTTGCAATTATTTTGTTTTCACTGGCTCTTTGGAGCCGACAATACAACGACACAACAGTCGGAGATAGCAGCCAAACACACAGAAAATTCAACGGATACTTGAAATCCTAATTCGTAAATACCGCAGATAATTAATTCTTCAATCACCTGATTAACTAATAATGGAAATCAACATTCAGTTAAACACACTTCAGTCATCCGGCTCCTCGCTCACTCGTCAGCTCGCCCAATTTCATAGGCGTTGACAAACAAGCAAACATCGAAGCTAACCTGTATATCCCAAAAGTAGACTACTCAGCGACTGGTCAGTTTTGTATAAGAAAACTCAGTGGGTTCAGCAGTAAATCCGAAACTTTCACGAATACAATGACATTTACAATGAACCAAAAACCTGTAGCGAATCGATACAGAAAAAAACTCACCACTGTTTCTTTGCATTAAACGTTATAATTTTCTGTGGGAAACGCAATGTCTCCGCATTTAAATGGCGGGAAAACTGATCAGCTAATTTTTTGAAAGCGAAAAGACGCCTATCGAAGTCCCTTATATACGAATAGTTAACAAGCTTGTACACACTCTTTTCGGCTAGCTTTTTATGCTGTGAACAATGCTAACAAAGTAGGAGGGGCAATCAATTGCACTGATACTGCTCATTTTTTATCGATCATTGTTCCGTCCTCTCAACACATGATACTCCCGCACACGAGTCTGCGCGTCGGTATCACGTGCACAAATATTGTCTGAAAAGCGATCAACTAATTTCGAGTTTTCCAAACTTAAACGGCTACTTTTTTGTCGTCCGCACACTGCCCATGTTCGGATCAGACGAGTTGACAAAACAATCCAATTCCCTAAAAACCCACCCATGTGCTCAAAACACTCGCATGCATTAGCCTCTGAAACGCTCGTTGTTCTTCAATCGGCGCCATTACTGCCGATTACTTTCGTTGCCATCCGGTTCTTCTGAAGTTCCCCAAGAAGTAATTTCGAGCCGCTCTCTCCTGCTAAATCGTCTGCTTTACCCATCCCCCTGACCACTGTGCATTGATAATATAAACAACTACGGAATAATGAAGCTTTTTGAAGTCATACCAACATAAATGTCACATTTATAGTTCCTCTTTAACATTCATTGTTCCATGATAGCTACAAGCATAAAGATCAACAGTTAAAGTGAAGCTCCGTGTGTCATTTCTCCTGTTAGCTTTCACTGCTGGAGCGTTATTCCCACTCATTATAGCAACGTCGACTGCAAGTGAAAAACCTCTTTGTAGTCGGAGACCAATCTCGCCTTCCCCACTTTCTGGGTAGACTCTCAATCACTGAGCAATTAAGGGCACATTTTGACCGCCCCTATGCAGTTCCACTAAATCATCGGCTCCATCACTTCCACTTAGCAGATAATGCAGCAGACCCCGTAACAGCATTTGGGACGATGAGGTAAACGCTAAACACGGACAGCGAAGTCGCATGTTGTCTGCAGACACCACAACAAAAGCAACGATGATTACAGCTGAAGGAAAAATGAAACAGAAAATCTGAAGGGGTCAGATATCGTGAGCGACGACCGCCGATGACGAAAGAGCGCAATCAAGTGTTATAGTGTTTGTGGACTCGAAGGCACCACACTCTTCGCCGTGTCGCAACGTCGCCGTGAGCGTCGCATAACAGCAGGCGTTTGGTGTCAACACACAGAGCGCCTTTGAGTAGTTGCATTTACCTTCACTGCCACTTGTTGGCTGATATGACGCTACTGAGGTGCTAACGTTTTTATTTTTGCAATGAAATTCGGTGCAATGCTGGCTGGGTCTTACAGCTATAACATTTCTGTGACAAATACTTTCATGAAGATCCTGCAATGGAGGAAGGGGTTTAGAAGGTGTAAAATGAAGTAGTATGTTGGAGCACCGTAACGGTGCGACCCCCCATCTTCCGTTTTTCCCAGTCGTGTCGTTTGCCTGCTACCGTGAAAGCATATGAGGTTTGAGCTTTGAAAAGATTAATGCTGGTGCTAGTTTATGTTTGGTGTCTTGTAGCAAATGGCGTAAAAGCAACAATTTTAAAAGGAATTTTGTTCGTCTTCAATTCATAAATTTCGTTTCTAAGGATCGACTCTCCAACGCAAACGGCTCACTCTTCAATTTAGTTGTGCTCAGCAACCTGCTATAGTTGTGTTTAAATATATTTATTAGTGTCCAGCATACATTTCCAGTGATTGCATCGACGACATTTATCACTAATTTCGTCTCATTTCTGAACATTTCTGCCTGTTCTTGGAGTTTCTCTACAAAAAACGAGTGAAAAATGTGCGCATGATGGTTGGCTGATGCACACATGTTTTCCAGTGAAAATCTCGTATGTGCTCATGTGATCGAGAACAAAACTAGGAATTCAGAAAACCGAAATAGGATGGAAAATTTAATTGTCACATTAAAAACTTCTTCGATAGAAATTCCCTCGAAATTTAAAAATTCTAACAAAATCATAAAAAGTATGAATTTAATCGCTCTCTATGTGATCAATTGATTTATTGAAGGTTGCACAGAAGAGTAAAAAATGCCTTGCGAACAGATTCCTATGAAAGCAATATTCATTCAGGGTCATCGTATTCATCCATATCCGAGAAGTATGGCTCTTCATCCTGAGTGAATCCAGGCTCGAAAAGTTCTACGGCTGTGTCCACTATATTCTGCTCGGTATCGTCTTCCTCCTGAAAGTCTCCTTTCGGCCCTTTGTTTAGGAGGGGATGGCAAAATACGCTGTGGAGACCTTGTTCTTTCTCCAGCGACGAGTAACTTCCCATTTCCTTCTTCACCCGCCGTTTTGGCTGGCGCTCCCAAAGTGGTTCCCAGTGAGGTCCATCCGGGTAATCGCTTCCTGACATTCCACTATGGTCCGCACTAAGCCGGGCTGCCTCTTGACGGGCCGCCTTCATCGAAAGTTGCTCCGCATGGAAAAGTACAGTGGTACCTTGTCATGAGTAACATTTTTGCGGTGTTTGACTAATAACAGAGAAACCGAGTGGTCGTAAAAAATCAGTGGACGAATTAATTACCTACGCCATCTTCATTCATCATCGTTCTCTCAACCCTCCACCTCTACCCCACCCCCTTCAGCGTATAATTGCGATGAGCATATCATTCCAACAAATTTAGTCTCAACAGGATATTAAAAAAAATGTTCTCCAAAAACTATTTATGGCAAGCTTGATGGATTACACCAAATGAAACAAGATGACAGCATGACCACTGCAGTCTTTTTTTCGAAATTTCATCGCTAACTATTGTCGAGCCTAAGAACAAGAAGAAGTGGTGATTCATATGTGCCAATGAGGCGGTACAATATTATCAACCTGCTTCACAGACTGCCCGCAAACGACGAAAATTAACCGAACCATTTTCCCATATGTTCCGCTGTATGTTCATTGTGCTGTACCGAAACCGCAGAATATGCAGTTTGACTGGCCGCAGAATATAGGCAAACTTTTAGCTCGTTTAAGGGCTATGATTTCCCTTGTCCTCAATAAGCTGATTTCATATATGATATGCGAAGTGATCCTTAGATAATACCAACGATTTTTCATAGCTGAAGCACTTCCGCTCGCTGGACTGAAACTGCCTAATAGACGAACCAATGGTTTCACTTACACATAGCATACATAAACAAAGATTTGATGTTGCCTTGACTCACTTTGCAAATAAAAACTGTACGAAGCGCGAAGAAAGGAAAGCTCAAATACAAATCGACGCTATGGACAACTGATAACGAGGTCAAATCAAATCTCACCTGATTGAGCTTCTTGAATTCGGCAACTTGATGCAACACGTATTCTAGAATCCTCTTCGGTCCTCTATCATTGGCAGGCAAGCTGCGTGTAATACCAAAAATTTCACCCGCTTCCTTTACGAAGTATTCCAAATCGACTTCATCACCTGCACCATTCGTTGCGCAGTCAAAATATGATCAACAAAAGTGGTATGTGAAATCTTTGATAACGTTGCGCTAACGCCCATCCGGAAACATTCAACAAAAATGAATGCATGATACACGTAGCTGTTTTAGATTAAGGCTGCGATAGCAAAGCCAGGAAAACTTTTTATTTCAAAACCTCTTCGGTAAAAGATTTTATAGTCATATTTAGCAACGAATTCAGTTGTGAGATATTGCCAAAGTGAATAAGCCACGTTGAGATATTTTAGCAATTTAATTACCTTTCATAATTCTTGCGATCCTTTCGCTATACGACAGCGAAACACTCTACGGTTTTCGTTTGCACCCTTTTTTTTGACAACGATATTTCCTTTATTACACAAAACACCACTAAGAGCCGAGAGGCAAACTACTGGAAAAAAGAGAATAAAGTTGTTTTTCTCACATTTGTTAGCCAATTGTGCAAGTCGTACATCAGTCGAAGAAAACATTTCGTCGAGATCGAACAGTTCGAGCTGCGGAGGTGGAAGCTCCCGAAAATTCGGCGGAAATACCTGCAAAATAAGTGAATATTAACTAAAACACCGTGTTATTTCAGTCCCTTCAAGTTAACCTGCAGCAGCAACAAAAATTTACTAGTTTCGTGACGAAAAAAACGGCGATTTTCTTGAGAACGAACTTCATCAGTGGTATTTTTTCCCTTTGACATTGGTGCCAGTTGCAAAGCATGGGGCTCAGTTTTCATCGTCAGAAATTTAAGCCAAAGTAATTCGATGTCTCGCGCTCACTTTATGCCGTTCCCGACGTTGAAATTCCGTTGTTTCCACTGGCGACATTGTTCCGTCAATATCCGTTTTTTCAACTAATTGTAATTCACATAAACGTTGAGCTAGAAGATGCGTGAAATAGACGGTTGAAAAAACTCACAGCAGGTTGAAGTGGCGGAAGAGGCACTTCGAAATGAGGAACAATTAGTGTCAGAGGTTCGTGTTTCAATCCGACTTGCTCGTAGGCACTGAAAGTTACAAACTATTTTTTATCTGTTTACCAATTGAAACGTTGGATCCTGTCTCGTTTTCAGCTAGTACAAAGCCTAATGAAAAGAATATGATAAAGCGTTGCCTCAGTTCTCCATTGCTACCCCAGCCATCATCAAGCAGTGCCTGATGCACACTTTTCCTTATAGACATTTAAATGCTTCACATCCACAGTATACGTTTGCTCCCTTTCGTATTATATGCGATCACAGTTTTCCGTTCATCTACTTATTATACCAAATTCTGCATTAATGAAAACTATCAAGTGTCTCTGTTCAAAGTCGTTGTTTACGAGGTCTTTTGCACAAAAATAAGTCTTGGCTTTTGCGTTAGAGGAACATTGAA
The DNA here is from genome assembly GCA_000803305.1 of Toxocara canis. Lineage (NCBI taxonomy): Eukaryota > Metazoa > Nematoda > Chromadorea > Rhabditida > Toxocaridae > Toxocara > Toxocara canis. The sequence goes on along the minus strand of JPKZ01002488.1, from coordinate 17,701 downwards.
ATGTCGACGAGCATACGCGATTGATTTTGCCCACATCGACAAGTCCATAGTATGTAAACTCGTATCGAAGAGCTTCATGAAGTCACCGCTTTGAACCGCTTCGAAATCTCCCTCTTGTAGGCAAACTTTGATTTGCTCCGAAAGATAGATGTGGTCGGGGATTGGATGCTCATCTGCAAGATCCGGTTCGCTGCTGTCCAACTGATTAAGCATGAGACCCTCAGTAAGATATTTAAGTATCACATCCTGAAAAAAAAAGCTGTTGATTTCAAATTAAATTTTTTTTCGTTAGAATTTTCATTGACACATCGTTGATTTAACTCAAAATAATCAGTTGATTTCTGACGAAGACGGAACATGCCCTAGCTTACATCACTTTTCCATGGCGACCTTCCGTGAAGGGTGAAGACCGTTTCAGTCATATGGCCACTAACTTTGACGCCACTCACAGGGCTACAATATTGCTCTATGGCGGAGTCGAAAGAGCGTTGATGAGATGACAGTCAGTCATCGCAGCAGAACTGGCAAGTCTGACTTCGGGAAATGTGAAACTTACCCATATTTTCATGTTCTCTTCTTTCTCAACGTACTGATCGCAGAACATTTGCACGGAACCAACAGCGACAATCTTTCCACCGGGCTCCTTGAAATATTTACGTGGAACAGTTGCCAACAAATGTTCAGACAGAAGCAATATCCATGTCAAATAAGGCAAAAAGTTTCTAAAGTGCATCGAGAAAAGAAGACGCCCTGTAATATGTTGTGTGTATTCCTGATATATAATGTGTATTCCCGATACCTTCAAGGCTTCCTGAATATACACCTTGTGTGTGAATTTATTTGTATTCATACTCGCATTCCCTAAGCTGAGAGAGAAATACAACCCATTTATCCATATTTCATGACAAGCGCTTTCGAAGAATCTGTGGTGTACTAGCTGGAATGCAACGACAACGCTGCGTATCACTAGCATGACAGTCCTACCGCTGCATTACTACTGAACAAAAAGATGTGCTGAGAGTACAAGCGACTTTTAAAAGTCGTTTTGAATGGGAGGGGGGAGGGGGAGGATCGCGTTAAGGAAGTGAGTAATGAGATTTAAGTAAAAGCATGCTGTGCTAGGGTAACGGGGCGGCAATAGCTTAGTGGTAGAGCCCCACTTCGCGTGCGGGGAGACCCGGGTTTGATTCCCGGCTGCTTCCCACCACACCACTGACAGCCCAGCCGGCGGGTGGTTAACAGCAGGCTAAAACAGCCAAAGGGATGGCTGTGCTCGGCTTGCGATTGCCTCAGCAACATCGAGATATCGCACTGAAGGCCCGAGCGGTAAAGTGCTAACGTGCTAGGGTAACGAGGCTACTAAAAAAAAACAAGAACACATTTTTATGACAAACAGATTATTTTGTAAAGAAAGAGATTAGATTCCTTCTCCTTCAAGCTATCTTTATGAAAATTTACAATGACACGACATGTTAACAAAATTGTGAGTTTCAAAATTATGAAAAAAAAAGTGAATTTATTCAACGGTCGAATATATACAGTCAAATGTAAAAATGTCATTTCTTTTTCATCTACTATCACAATTAAAAACGTTATTTTTTGCACAACTTTTACAATAGCGTTCGCGTAACTGATAAAATATCGTGCAATGGAGTAACGGTCCCTTGTGCACCTAGCACCGCACAAATAGTGCAATGGTGGAGTTTCCGTAGGAGGTGAATTGTTCGCAGTTTTCTTTTTGTTTTTTAGAACATAGAAAGAACATTATGAACGTTTTGGTGAAAAATTTGAAGACGGTCAATCTTTGATGAAACTCATAAACGGTTCAATTTTTTTTTAAATGCATAAAACTAAAATGCGTAAAATCCAAAAATGACTTCAACGGATTCGTAAATGCAAATTTTATTAAGCGCCATGGGATGTTACATTTTGCGTGCAGATTCTCACTGACGGGCAATCGACGAGAAATGAACGCTCTCTGTTGACAAGTGCGGCATCAAGCAGTCATTGTTCAAACTCGATTAAAGCGAAAAGTGATACCTTCATTTTGTGAAACGCACAAATCGGTCGGTTGATCGGATAGCAGGCACTACCGGTCGAAAGTATCGCTGTTGAAAGTCTATTCACTGTGAGCGTCGATCCAAATGGATAAACAAAAGAAAGGGCTCTGGAAGCATGCATTGATACAAGACCGTTTTCGCAGCCATTGTAAAGCCTTTCAGAAAAAAACTGAAACCGATTAAAGAACAACAAATGCATGTGTCAATGATCGGTCATCTAAGTGCCATAACATGGTAAAACAGTAAACAAAACTACAAATTACCATAAGCTAGAAAGTGTATCAGGGGGCTGGCACAATATGCGCGTTCTGCAACATTAGTTAAAAGGATCAAACAAATATTCGAAATACTTGGCAATGCGTGAACATTTCTGTTCATCCATCCATTAAACGAGCCGTTTTTAGCGCCCACTATGACATCCGGTTTCACAACACCAAAACGACCATCGCTGTTTACGGAAATTTTTCCGAAATTCCTGCGCTAATTTTGTGGACATTTCTCATTTCAGATCATGAAATTCATACTGCGAGCTGTATTTCATGCGCGCTGTATTTTGCGATGTTTCACATCGAGTGAACACACATTTCTATGCCACAAATTGAATTTGATTGCAATTATCGCTTTCGCTTGTCCCTCTCTTAATCGTTTCTCATACGTTATAACTTCCCGAGAAAGGAATGAATAACTGTAGAAATTTTACGGTCCTCAATTGTATTTCTTAGATAGTTTCTCCGGTTGATGAACAAAACTGCCGGAGAAGTAAACAGAACATATGCATGCATACAGACGTACATTCGTACCATAATGATTCAATAATGATCCCTTAATTTCATAAAACCTCTTGCCGGCAATGAAAAAAAAACTGGTTTAAAGTAACTCCTTCAACAGAATACACAACAGAGCTGCCTAAATTTTTGCTGACAGTTCATAAAGTTGTAGCGCTGCGAGAATATTTCATCAGATGTGTTTCCTTCACTTACGGAATCCTACCGTAGATTAAAAAGGCCTACTGTGCATTGTTTTCGTCGTCGTTGTTTCGAGTGCTTTTACCGGCCGCAGACGCTATCGCTCTGTTGAGAACACCGTTCGATATGAGCGCCTCTTTCGGTTCGAAATATTTGTAGAAGATTGTACGAATTACAGCATCTACAACAAACCCATTTTGTCGCGTAAGTTTGGCAAAACTACATACCACAAAATCTCCAAAACGACTCCCTCTGCACCATATGAGCCCTCGCGAATACGAGTGTGTTCCGGTGTCGGATCATAAAATTTAGCTCGTTCTTTCAATCGTAGAAAGCTATTTGCGGAAAAATATCGTCTCCGGCTAAATTGCGATAAAAGGCAGCCGCCTATGAAATTTGGTTCAAGAACAGGTTTTCTAGAAGAATTGATCCGAAAACGGTGATCAGCAGAAGTTAATTCAAATGATGCGATCGACTATTGTGTAGTAACTGGGAGCTTCGCTACCGTATCAAAAAAGTGAAATTCCATGCGTAGCACTCATGCTGCAGCTACAAGCCAACCGAGGCAGTCCGTTTGTTAACGTAGAGCGTACACACCGTTATTACATGCGATGCCGAATTGCTCAAGCAGAAAATTGATATTGGTGTCAGCAGCCGTTTCACCGCCTTCAGCCATCAAAACGATTACATTGCCACCACCTTCCAAGTATCGATGAATATGCTCAAACTGTAAAAAACTAACGTCACATAGCTTTTTACAAATCTTCGATACAGATGCGGCTAGCGATTTGCGAATATTGGCTTCAACTATCACGCTAAAGCTCTTAATTAGGATTATACATGTATTTTCCTCCGTTTTTACAGCATCTGCTAAAAAATTAAATGAAGGATTAGCTGAAAGGAGCAAAATGCATCTGGAACAGCAATTCGATGAACCCATAAGAACGCATCCCCTAACTCTGTTTTGAATATTTCATCCTACACCATGTATCATATTCGTCGCCCATTTAGTAATAGGGGATAAAAATGGCCAAGCTAGTGAATATTTAAACAAAAATATAACATGAAAAACACTGACCTCTTCTTGTGTGAATTTTGCTCGCGGATGAGGAATAATGAACACTCGGCATTCATTGAACGTTTCACTGTTTATTTCTTCTGTATTGCTGCAACGGTCAAAAGCTCAATTGTTGGCTTGTCAACGCACCGTATCATCCACACAATCCTCGCCTATTTTAACATTCTGAAGTCATTCTACGTAGAAATTAAGTGATCGCTATCGCACGTCCAAAATACCGACACTAACTGCTGCTCGCTATTTTACAATATTCCGAAATACCATAAACAAAACGCACGCTCACTGTAATGCATTTTCTCCAGGAATATTGAACTGGTTATGGAAAAAAACTTCGATAACTCTCCTCTCGGTTACGTAACGGTAAGCATAAAACATTTGCGGAGTAAGGACAGTTGATGTGGCAAATAGAGGAGGGATTTAGAAAAAAATTTATGTGTGCAGCAGTTTCCATACAAGACAGAAAACACACATGTATTTATAGGTACGGTCAAATTCTACAACAATTCACCTTGCCTGTCCTCATCCGGTTTCCATTCCTTCGCAAAATGAAGAAAATCTCATTGATGTATTAAGCTGCGTCTTTCTCTGTTACGACACAACACACTTGATGATATTATCACTAACGCTTCAACGCGCCACGCGTTTTTGAGTCTTCGATGTAGCTGCCGGAAACCGGAATGAATATTGGAATGCTCTTTCTTGGACTGGTCGAAAACGATCCGCGATCCTGTTCCTCTGCCACTGCTTGATGCCTATAACATTATTATATTCAGTCAGTTTTCGTTTATTGCTGAACATACATTTGAAGTCCAAGACTCGTAATGAGACGCGACCAAATGAGCGTTGGAGCGGAAACCAAGAACTTTATCAGCTGAAATTTCAGCAATGTTGCGTCATATTCACAGCAAAATAGCACCCCTCAAACGTAGGAAGTTACCGCCTGCAACCTTCCCCCATATTTAACAGTTTTCCCACTATTGTAACGGAGCTCCACTAGTGTAACAGTTACAACTGATTGCTGCCATCCACCCAGACGCAGACTGTCTTTTTCGTTCTGAAGAAAACTTCCTCTACCACATCCCTGTTCTCGCCATGGAAAGCTGGAAAACGAGAATTTTTCGAAACGTTTTGCAGAAACGCTATTGTATTTGTGCTGTAATAGAGACAACGAATAATCCTCTTCAAAAAAAAATAGGCTTTCGACAAACATGCAACACAACAAACCTCGTTATTCGCCGATGCAACTCCATTCATCACTTCATTATACCGTAAACCGATGTCCGCATAAATTGGCCCCATTCGCTTGTTACAAGAGTCCAATTAGTTAGTTAAGCAATGGAATACCTGCAGTACAGTTGTGATGGCACACAGAAACGTGAAAGTTGTAGTGATGCATTAAAGATGGCGGAAAGGTGAAAGGGGCATTACGTGCACGAATCAAAGTTGCTCGCATCGTAACACGTTGGCACAGCTGTGCCAAATTGCAGCTAAGGTCATTCTTAATCGAATTCTAAAAGCCACAGACAAGATTTCGCATATTTTCTGAAATCAGTCACGTTTTGACAATATTATGCATCTTGTCAACTTTGTCAAACCAGCTTTTTACAAAGCGTAATTTGGCCATTTCGTTCATGTGTATGCGCGAGCCTATTTGTCCTTGAGGTGGTTTCACTTCAAGAACCATTGAAACAGAAGTTGTGAAATTTGGTAGGTATAACCACAAGCCGCATCATCTCCTTTACCGAATTTCAAATCGATTCATGGTTCACCGGAGAAGTTATTCCCTGTAACGCGCAAAATTCGCACAGGTTTTCAATCTGTCCAATTGCCAGATGGACCGACCGGTCGGAATCATAGAAAAGGGACAAAATTTTGCGAATATCCACTAGCCCGATGTCAACGTGCAGTCCATTATTTGATCGGTCGAGTGGCAGGAAAATGAACCTATACCAAAAGACTTGTGCGAGCGGTCGGATTGAGTAAATCCGAATTTTGGCTGTTTGCGAGCAGTTAGTGGAACCGGCTGGCTTGACGACAAAGTCATTAAACCGCATATTCTCTCTGCCTCATAACGCGAACTTACCATTTCAAGTAAAACAAATTCAGTTCTCCATCGAAACCTCCTATCCATTCCACAAATCTGAGGAAGACAGGGAAAGGGCGTAAGCTTGAAGAGCAATGTAACTGGACTACAGTTGTGACGCGCTAGAAAGGTAGACACAGAACACTATAGTAACATCGCAACGCAGGTATACACTCCGAAAAAATCTGTAAAAATAAAGCTGCAATTTTAAAAAAATGCTCGTGGATACTGGCCCACTAGGCAGTGCGCTTGCTGATGACCGTTGTTGCTATAGGCAACAGCGCAACATGCATGCGCTCACGTAGACGCTTGGCTATAAGCAGTCAACAAGCTGATGTATAGCGTATATAGCATGACGTCTGTGCAATAGATGTCCTTGGAATACGGCAACAAATGAATTTCGTAAACAATAACAAGAATTGCTCTAGCATACAAATTTACTGATGTCCACCTGATGGCTGTTGCGCATGTCCGAACAACCTCATTTTATCGATATCCTCCCTTCATGCACCATTTTGGATTTAATGTTAGGAAACAACGAGGAAAAAGTTTTTATGTCCAATTCTCAAATTTGGACTTTTTGGCATAATGATGAAGTCGTAAATATGCTTATTTATAGATCGTCCAAAGCATGTGATTGATCACATTTGGTCGTTATAACTCACACCATAGGTCACCTCCTCCAATCAATTTGAAATCGATTTGCCAGCCCCCAAGAAAATTTTACGCTCCCGAACATACTGAAAATTTCACATTCACTTTGCAGCCAGCCAGCTTGCACTTTTTTCCGGCCAGACCATAATAAAGGAAATCTTTATTCCACGAATTTCATGAACGACCGCATCATTTAAGTAAAAATTACCAATATTTACTGTCAGATTAGTCGGGAATCACACATCCTGTCGACGCATTTAGCACCAACTTGCACTTATTTTTTCTCATCTATACATGCATGCTCAGTAAGGATGCATCACCGTATGTGTAAAACAAGCTTCTTACAGAATAGGGAAATAACATATAACGACACATTGAAATGAATCAAAACACTATTTTCCGTCACCAGACATTTTTCGACGCTTTTGCACTAATTCATCGGCAAGGGCAAAACTGGCATCCAGCAAAGGCGTAATAGATCGCTGGGATCATCCCGGGCAGTTCCGCATGGCGCATGTGACCGGACATTCTGTCATTCGGGAACTGGTGCGAGGAGGTTTTTGTTGCTGCTCTTTTAGGTTCCATTTCATCCCATTTAAAGACGCCATGATTATATTGTCATCCTTTCATCAATTCTGTTCTCTTTGAATCCTCCCCACATTTTAATCTTATGTTTATGGGATCAGCTAGAAGTAGCTGTACATCGAGTTGTTAATCAATTCCATTTCGCTTGTCCACGCCTCTTCTATTTCATTTCATTCTCTCTAAAAAGGAAAACGATGTGCCGTGGCATGCCATTACGTATCTCATACAGTAAATCGCAGAACGTAGGCTTCGTAATGGTTACGCATCTTTTGCGTTTTATTTTTGCAGTTACACAGGCTATCTCCCGATCGATCGCAATATGCTTTCGGCGGCTAGCAAAAGTGGAGGCACGTAGGATCCGCTAGTTTTTGTTCCAACTTTTTACGTGATGCGCGGAAGTAGTCAATAAACTTCAACAGAACGACAGCCACTAATTGATGGTAAGGTCACTCGGCTGGTCAGAGTTAGTTGACTGAACAAGTTGATCCATACTTAGAAGACTGCTCGAGTAAAGTATAATACTCTAAGTGAAAGTATAATAAAGGCATATTTCTTCACTTCAGTCTAAGTGAAGCAAACATCGGCTACATCTTCGAAACAGTTTCTTGAACCGAGCACATCTCAGGAAGCACGTAATTACCGGTGTATGGCCAATTGCATTGTTCCAGTTCTTCAAGAATCGTTTAATAATGAACACTGAAAGAACGAATGGTGCTGATGAAATAGAACCAAACAATATATTAGCCAAAAAAAACTGGCATAAATATTCACAATATAATTTCGCTGTATATAAAAAAAGCTGCTCATGAAGATCGAATCTTGGCACTGCGATGTGTTCAAAAACTGCTTAACGCGTTTGATAGCATGAAAAATAATCGACACAGTTCAGGCAATCATAATCGGTCACTGCTGTGAAAAGCATTGAAAAAAAATTTAAAATGATGAGCCGCTCAGTGAATTAGATGAACAATCAATCGAAGGACCACAAAACACTCGCCGATGAGTAATCGATCCACTACGTATTTTCACCAACTGATTCAAACATCATCATGTCGATGGACGAAACACGCTCTGAGGTCTACGAAACTTTTTTGCAAACAACAGTCAAGAGTGATCATTGAACACTTAAAACAGAGAAATCGAAACTTGTGTTTCTGATTACTCAGAACGCACTAAGTTCTTGTTATCAGACTTTTTATTCCCCAAATGAGCACTATCACCGCAGCATAATATAAAACAATGAGAGCTCAGTGCTTCAGTTCATCATTTAAGCAATACCTAAGATTAGCAAAAAGTACAGAGGCAGCTGAACTCTGAGGCTTCACAGAACTCTGAGCATGAAAATTTGTATTTAACAGGCTCACGCTTAAGCTTAGAGCCGTTCCATTGAGGTCACCACCGAAATGTTCTTAATGGTTTCCTAATGAGGCCGGCTTATTGAGTGAGCGGGCTGTCTACTTTTTTCGACTTCTGCTTACGTGCGATATTAGAGATTTGCTGACCATTTTTGTGCATAGTTCCTATGGCTGGTTCTCTGTGAAACATGAATTCGCTTGTGCAACAAGGATCAGCGAGAGGCGGGTCAATGACCTGAAGGAAAAAATGAGATGGAGAAAAATAATGGATTTCAAGAAGACAATAGGAACAAAAATTCTGTGAATAAATTTGATTTGAATTATATTTTTTTAAAATATTTATTGGTAATTGTAAGCATTAAATAAACAACGAAAAGCAGGAAAGGGATGTGCCCCGCACGCGCAGTGTGCAGGGCGGAGTGAAGAAGAATGAGTGAGACAGTGAATTCAGTGCAAAGAAACGCTTTATCGCTGTTAACCTTTTACTTTCACACTCAACTAGCTTATGTTTGCCGGCGATATTAGCTACTCGAACAGGGTTATTTGCCTGCTATGATGTTCAGCCACTAGCAGAACATGAGATCTCAATAGTACCATCGAGCTGTTTAGGCCTGAGTCAACTTTACAACGAAGCAAGCAAGTGGCCCAGCCATGCAATTGGCCGACGACTGGGCCGTACTGCAGTTCAGCACATATATAATAAGAAGCTATGTCTTCAGCATAAGTCCGAGACCAACTCAAACAACCGAAGAGTGGCAACCCACCATCGGGCAGTAGGTATGGGTTGCAAAACTCCTGTCAAACGGCTGAACTATAACATGTCACAGACCATTTTAATCCGTCTAAACTTTGGCAACAGTAGCGACAGTAACATGCAACAGCGAAAACTGCGATTGTACGAAATTCGGAGAAAAAGGCTCCCTTGCGCGAAGTATGACGTCTAGTCGAGGAGCATTGCGAACTTCTCGTCTGGAAAGGTGCAGTGTGGACAGCGGCCTAACCTCTGCGCAGTACAATATATAGAAGTCAGCAGCCAGCGTTGGAGTGCTCGAGGAGAGGCTTAGTGGAACAGGAGAGTGGGGCATGCGAAGAAAAAATGATAGGAGGTGAGATGACTGGAATCGTTTTTTTTTTTCTGGAAGACCCCATTAGGGCAAATGCCAATTAAAGACCCCTTCACCTGCACTTCCTGCTATCGAATTTCGGCCATGGAATAATTCTTCTAAGGACATATGCACTGTGAGCTTCGATCATAATCTTCTAATTATCTTTCAATTGCTTGTCCATAATTTTTCATCTACATTTTACTTGCTACTTAGCAGATAGGAATATCGTACTCGACTGTCTCAACACAAATTTGAGTTATTCAAAAAAGCAAGATGCATCAACTCTTCTGCAAAAAACAAAATATTGTTGCTATGTTGGCACGCTTCCAACTAGAGCGAATTCAGCGAACGGCTGATGGATGGGTCGACGCGCAATCCAGCCCGAATAACAACAGTCACTGTTAGGGTGTCCAGCACTTCCAGGAGCATTTCTCATGTTTCTTCTTTGTACCATCGCCGTACGGGCCAAATATCTGAAATTATGGTGAACTTAACTAAGAATTAATCCCATGAATCAGCGAAATAAATATTAAATGTGTCGGACGAAAATTTCGAATCAAGCTTCTCTTAAAAACGGATCAATGTCTTGATCGCAAAATACAGTCTTCTGCTTATGCTATAGCCTACAGAGTAATGAAGAGATGAACAGCCTAACCAACTTGTCCAGAGGCTATTGCCTATGGTGACTCAGTCCTTTAGCAGGAAGGTCGAGAATATACCACGGAAACCGTAATAAATGCTCAAGTAAAATTACGTATTGAAATTTTGCATTTAATGAGATCTATTGACAAATTCGAATTTCGGTAAACATTCATATCCATGGTCAAAATTGGAATACATGGGTGCGACATTTTTCACACTTCAGTGTTTTTGAGAGGACGCTTGTTCTTTGATAGAAAATTATCGAAATTCTCAGAAAACATTAACGAACCTCAACTGCACATAAGGCTCGATGGCCAAGTCCTCCTGCTATGTCCGACCGCTGCAAATGAGGAGTCAAATGTTGTGAAAATCGTTTACTTTGAACAATTCGTTTTGTAATCTAAGTGTAAATCTTCAGTGCTGTTGTGCAAAACGTGAGGGAAGTAGAATGAATTTAGGAGAATATCGCCTTTTCAAAACGATCATCAGTATAGGGGATAATGCTTCAACGAAGGTTCGGTGGATGGACTGTGCTAATAAATTATTGCACATTAAAGAACTTTCTAAAATGATTCTTATTATTACCGACAATTTCCTGAAGGAAAAGGAAAAGGATTTCTCTTCAGAAATTTTGTTGGTAGTGATGTCTTATATTGTGACAGAAAGAACACAAAAAAAACATCAACGAACCTCATCCATTTGTAAATAACCGCTAAATACGGGGTTCTTGAGGCATTTGAGTGCACATTCAAACAATTATTCGTATTGAACCGGCGATTATACAGGTGAATCTCAATTAATGTAATCAGTTATACAAATCTGACTTTCGTCGAGAGCTTAAAAGGTCATTTCGAAATGAAGTTTTATTCCTCCTTTCTCCTTAATATATTCATTAAAATTTTGCTATATTTTGTGGTCGACTAAGATTAACTTCTTAATGTTCTGTTTTTCTGTTAACATTATTCTAGCTATCTCAGTCGATGTTGCAGCTCCTTACGAGGTTAATTACAGTCAAGTTTGAGAACCACTGGCTGAAACAGCTTAATGGTAGCACCCATTTAATAAAGCGTCACGGTGATTTACCTAACTTATGCTTCATAGTTCAGTTCAATTAGCAATGAACGGAACGATAATATGCGACGCTTAAACAAATCCAACCTTGAGACCAGTGCATCTTCCATAAATAAAAGGATTTATGACGCTGTTCAGAACAACAAGACAATTCAAAAAATAAATAACATCCTCCAAAGAACGATACGATTCCGTGCTGATCATTAGCCACCTGTAAGGATATTTCACACAAAACAGCGATTTGCGCCGCCACGCCTTTTTAACATTTCCCTACGCTTCTTTCCACTCAACAGCTTCAACATTCTGGTTGGTAACGATAAACAGGCGTAGGAATTCATTGAGTCCGAAGTGCCGCACACAACTGAGGCAATGAAATTTGCGAACAGCGGTGAGAATTTCCTGTCTAAAGTCGCAGCCCCGAAGAACCGTTTGCTCCAGACAATCACTGGTCCTGCACTAATTTCTATTTTCACAAATTGGCCAGTTTCAATTACAGAACTTACTACAACTGGAGGAATGAGCTTAGCACATATTGAGAGGGTGCACATGCTCGGCTTCACTTTATTTAACCTTTTAAATGATTCAAGCAACAATCATTGTGCAAACGTAAGGCAGATCAACTCGATTGTGGAAGGAATGTACTTTATTGCTAATCTAGATAAATGAAGCTGATGTTTCCAAACCTTAAATCGTAATTGCCGTATGTAACTTGGAATACGAAAAAATAGGCGCAAATGAAAGAAAGTCATTAGAAAAATGCAAGTTCCCAATGAGGTTGGCGGTTTTCCGAATGCTATATACTGCTACGGTTGGTCAGCTCGACAGTCATCCGATAACTTGTGAATGGTATAACTTTTCCAAGCATTTTGATTCCGCATCATCAATTCCACCTAATCTTATCGGCACAAATGCCACTCATCGGCAAATATTCAGCCTGGAGTAGTTATTGATTCCAGCTTGTAATACGGTTGTGTTGGCCCCTTATACGAATGGATTTTCCTTTGAGCGATCATCCGAAGCCAGCAGTACTAACCGTTGGCAATCAAAGATTTGTCGCGTGACAAAACAGCGGTGCTGTTCACAAAGAAACTTTAGGATCAATGGTCGACGCGATGAAGATGGTCATCACGGCATGCAGCAAAAAATTTGAAGAGAGTAAAACGGATTTTTCACGCTTGAGGGGTGGAATTACCGATGAGCAGAAAATTATTACTCACATAAAATTTTTCGCTTCACATGCGCCCCGTCTACACATTTTGCCTCCACTCTTCATTCTTGCCGGTTTTCCTGCGTCTGTAACTGACAGAAATGTTTAAGCATCAATATGGGTAATTGTGCAAACGAACCACGAAAGGAAGTTGTATGGCAACCATGTGATAACGTATGTGAGTATAAGCAGAAGCGTTATTCGCAACGATTTGACTTTCGCTCGGCGTAGTCGTTCTTGTCCGCGTAATGTTCTCGTTTTCAACGATGCTGAAATGGCTCCTAATGATTCACATACATCATTTTACATTTTAAAAAACAAGCTAATGGTCTGAGGATAATAACTAACTGCGAAATTAGTGTGAGGAAAAGAAGTGTCCAATCTAAATGATGCTGAGATCCGAACATTGATGTCCCGCTTAACGGAAAACATGACTATCAGTCAAAAGTAAACTAAACGAAGGAAAGTGAGACGATGAACGTTTTGATTTCCTCACCAAATCTATATTTAATGAAATTGAGCTGTAATCTTTTTGAGTTTCTCATAATGACATTAAAACGTCGCATTAACAATTGTGTTTAACTTTGAGGTTAACATTTTAAAAAAGCGTCTTCAAATACCATGCAAAAACACTGAACAACGCTTATTTACAAGAGATAAACAAGAAAAGCGGGCAAAAGCTTAAAGATGTATTTCTGTTTGCTCGCATATTAAAAACGAAACGCGGCATCTCGGGAGAGTAAAGTACAAATATCATTTGAATAAACTGTCGCCAAACTACTCGCAAAGTGAGTTTATAACTTTGCAAATGAACGACCAAAACAATGGGCAGAGCACGCGTGATGCTTGTAGCAGACTGCTTGTGTGCGCGCATCCGTGTGTACTGAAAAAAACTTGCTTTCATGACACCAACACGTCTGACTGTATTTCTGTTGTTTTCGTGCACGATCTAGAAGAGTTGACTAGTAGATTATTGTAGCTATTTAAGACATGGCAAAGCGAATTATATCGACTAATTTCAACCGCTCAGATTGTCGACAGTGGCTACACCAAAAAAAAAGTGAACTAATTTTTGATCGCTTGAAAACGAGGTTTAAGGAGAATTTAGATGAAGTTGGTTGCATGTCCCAAGCAAGCACCGCACCAAACTTCAGGAAAGACTGAATTTACCGGCTGAGGGACTCACCGACTTTAGATCTCCAAAAAAAAAAAAACAATTAGATCTGAGGTTGAAACAGTGTTCATGAGAGAATTCGATGGTTCACGCTAAACAAAATACTGAATATGGCACTTACTCAGTGAACCTTTCGAATGTTTGTTGTTGTTTCGGTAACTTCTCACCGAACTAAGACGCGTTGTCTCAGCCATATATACGACACTGGAGGTTTCGACATTCTGATTGAGTGTTTCATAGATATCGTGAAGAATGAGCACATAGCATACCACCAATATAACAAGTGGTATATAAAAGATAGCCAATAAGTGAAATGCATTGTACACTTTCATTGTTAATTCGTCACTCGAGCTATACGTGCCCGTTATTAGTTTTTCGGTCCAAATCGTTAAGCACTGTGTAACGGATTTTAGCGTTACCTGTAAAGAACGTTTGCTTTCCATTTTGCTTTCATAATCTACGGACAGAGCAATATGCAATTATGTGCTAACGAAATGCGAGTGAAATACGGCTCATAACGCTAACGGCTCATAACGTTAACGCTTGAAATCATAAAGCGCAAAATGTGGTCATTTAAATTGAATTTGTTTTCAACCGATTTCCGCTCGAATAATAAAAGATTTTCGAAGCGTTTCCCTCTAATCGCTGTAAACTGGTATTGCGATTCACTCAGTTTTGTTACAGTTTGCGTATATGATATGAGGTTCAACAACGGTTGATAACAGCCAAAAGATGAAAGCAAATCGACAATTTGTGTAATGGCCTCAGTTAGTCTCCATTCAAGAGAGGAACAACTCACTGACCTGCTTCCAAACGAATAATTGAGGTAAGCAGATTAACGCGGAAAGAACCCAAGCGATAAGTAGCATTCGGGGAATACGCTGCCTTCCGACAGTGTTCACCAATACTGGACAGCGCAAAGCATAGAGCCGATATACAGCGATACACACCATCACGTTTGAACTAAAAGCTTATGATCTGCATGAAAAGGAAGCGGATTTTCGTTCTTTAATAAGTACAGTTGTTGGATTGTCACAGAAAGCTTGCCTGTAAAGCACGGAAAAAATGGTCGAAATTTTCATTTTTGTTGCAGAATGAAATATGCAGCAATGCAACGCCTCATAATGAACCATCGACTCTGCAACGGCTTACGTTATACCGCTGGACTATAAAAAAGTGGAAAGTCCAACACAAGAAGTGGGGGATAGGACTATTGTTACAAGAGAACAGATTTCGAATCAGGAAACAAGCTATGAAGAAGGAAAATTGGAAAAACGTTTTGAGGAGCCACAACTGACTATTTTTCAAAGATGACGAGCAACTTCAACAGCTGTCCAAGAAGTGATCACCTTTTTTCATGCTCTATTTACTTAACTATTTGTGGAGAAAGTATTGTTCTGTTTTGTCAATTAGGCAAAGGCAGATATGAAAGCAATAATAGCTTTGGTGCTTGGTACTGATGAAGAGTTTTGTCTGAAGGATCTTAAGAGCAAGACTTCGTTATACAGTTGTCCTCTGAATATTTTCGCAACGATATCGACTTGTCGACGCCAAATATGTTGAAGATCGTTGACCACCGAGTATCTTTGGAGCATTTGTGACTACCAACAAAACATTTGAGGTAAGCGCCGATTCACCCTATTGCACCACTATATTTTAAATTCTCGTCACTACTTTTTTTCTTCACTTTTCGGTACCCCTCGCTGTATAGTTTTTCTTTTTTGAATTTCATTACCTGTTATTGTCAAATGAGAATATTCGTATGCACTTCTAGTACACGATTAGTGTTCGAAGAAAATAGTACAGCTTTTTGATATTTATCGTACTATGTTATTCGCACGGATAAGTAACGAATGTTTGTGTTATGGCGGAATCTCACACCACTCTATAGCATGAATCTCACATGGCAGAATGGAATCTCACATGGCGGAATCTCACACCACTCTATAGCATGAAATAAAAGAACGAGCTATATACTCTTTTATCCGATCCTTTTAACGAGACTAGTAGAGGCGTGGCTAATGTAGGTTTCGAAAATACGCCTTATGACACTTGCTTCCAGCGTTAGTCGAAATGCTCAGAGAGTGATTTCTTGTTCTCTTCATTCAAGTGACGATTAGTTGCAACTGCTTATGATAGAGCCTCCCAAATACAAAACAATCACTTTTTTGTCGTCCTAAAATAAAGTAGCAATTTAGACAGAACACAAATAGACCACTCTTTCCACCTGACTATTTGTATAACGAATCGAGAATCCATAGTCTTCAAGCCCACTACCAATACTTTACAGGTGTATATGAAAATTACATCGCAACCCGATAGGTGGATGTGTTCCGAAAAAGAAATGAGAAAACTAAACCAATCCGAAGCTCATAGGATGATGTGACCGTTTGCAATTTGCACCGTGCTGGACTCACTTTGAAAACCGAGGCGTTAGATTGAGAAGCCAGTAGGCAACGCCCTCTACCTTATGTTCCTCTTCATAACTGGCATGAATAGAGCATCACCGCAATAATGTCTCATTTCGTTGTTTATTTGCTGACAGGCAACGAAACCAAGTGCTTCATCGGATTTGTTTACCACGCAATGATGACCACTTCAGTACTCACATGCGACAACTATATATGTTGGACACAAGCATTAGGCACGAAAACGGACTTATCCACCACTTATTTGGACGAGAATGCCGCCAAAATTATCGAAAGGGGTCGAAATTGTTGGGATTCGGCGCAGTTAGCACCAATTTAATGCCCTCGCTTAGTGAATTGACTACAAGTTCCTCCAACCACACCAGAATGGCTTGTTGCATTCATATTTGCAGCAAAGCAGATGTCATCGGAGAGTCATTTATTCGGCCAGAAAGCCCGTTCGCATTCTCAAATGCGCTCTTTTAATAGACTACTGCTTGCGTTAAGAAAACCGATAAAATGCGTCGACATCCCTGCAACAGCAACAGGGGGTACATTAAAAGAGTTCCAAAACGATACATGAAATGTTGCAATGTCCTGTAGCCTTACGCGCCCGAGCAAAATCAACTCCGTTATTTGCTTAGATAAACGCAGCACAAGAATTAAGTTGGCGTATAGCTTGAAGTAGAATCTCTATCCTACAGTTGAAATGTAAAATACTGCAAAAATCTGGATTCGCAATTTGGGTTTCCCGATTGCGCTGGATGAGAGCCAAAGACAACAAACTTTTTTATTGGCGAAAAAAACAAATCAAATATGAAAAATCTATGTTGCATCCGATCCCGATAACATCTGCGAATTAGTCGTCGACTTAATTTTCTCAAAAACTTGTGTTGATTAGACGACGGAAGCGTTACTCATTGTATATGCCGAAGACCACCCGCCTGCCGAGAGAGAACCTAACTGTTTTGACCCTCGTACCACATCAGATATACTTGCTGCGGCAAACTTTGAACACCGATAATCGTTCAGTAGTTAGCAGGCATCCCTGATTAACATGAAGGACAAATGGCAATCTTCTCGCCTTGTTGGTTAGCTGAATGCGTTTGCGTACATCAATTGTGCGAAAGAAAACATCAAACCACAACAGACTCAGACACACACACACACCACACACACACATAAACACAAACACATACACATACACATACGCACACATACACACAAATACACAAACACATATACAAACACGCAAACACACAAACACACGCACACAAACACACACACACAAGCACACACACACAAACACACAC